>JAHWFO010002284.1:3601755-3653681 GCA_023313115.1 Rhysida immarginata
ATTTTAGCACCAGCAGATGCCCCCTCGAAAATAATCAACTTTGGATTATACGCATTTTTTCGTGTGAAGCTTATTTTTCGAGTTATTCTGCTTTGTCAACTTAAAATTTACACCCTGTATAGTAATGGCGCTTTGGCTGGCGATGTTGTTCTGCCAACCATAGTAATGGCGCCTACACTAACAATAGAGATTAGCTCCACTTTTCGCCGCCTTCAAATTGCCCCAAAGATGGCGGCCACATAAGCGATCTACTGATTTCATATCGTTGGTTTTAGATGATGCTAACCCTAAAAATCGAACGCTTCTTTTTTATCGCTTCCTATTCATTTTGAAATATCCCTTAATTTTTGTGAGCAGTGTTAATTATCATGGTCCTCAAATTCCCCTGATATGAATTCAGTCGAGCATTTGTAATTTTACCTAAACTATCCTAAATGGAATAACGTGTTAGAGATGCATCTCCTTAACTTTATATGTTCATATAATCAGACCAAAGCTAGTGGATCAAAATTCAGTTTATTTTTTATAAAGTTTCTATTTTAGATTCTGTATTTTAATGAACTTATATAAAATTACAAATATAAAATTAAGATTAAGCCTTTAAGGGTTCAGAAAATTAGAGTTCTCAGTCGTCTTTATTAATAATATTTATTGTTGCCTTGCAGCATATTGTATCGGAATTTAGCGATCCCGAACGGTTTCGCCTTTCTTTCCCGGCTTTTTCAAGGGTATATTTGAGATTAATATGCCTCGATATTTATAGTCTGCAAGATAAATAATCTATATATATAAAAGAAGAAACTGACTGAGTGAGTGATCAACGCACAGCCCAAACCATAAGGCCTAGAAACTTGAAATTTTTTACAGAGGTTCTTTACAAAATGTAAGTGAGCACTAAGAAGGGGTTTTTTGAAATTCAACCCCTAAGGGGAGGGGGGGGAAGGGGGGTTGAAAGTTTAACACATTAACTGGTCTTGCACTATTTACTTAACACATTAGCTTGTGTGGCACGTAGCCCACGAGAAAGACAGGCCCTGGTGCGGAAAAGTCCCCTGATCATCTTAGTCCGAATAACAATAGTCACATTCAGTACCTTTCACTTAAAGAAAAGTGACTTTGTCTTTGCTTTTCAAAAGCAAAGAAAATAGGTTTTCACTGTGAATGAAACCGGAAGTGAAAAGATCACTTTTGCTGCTTTTGTTACTTTTGCATCGAAAACTGTGTCGGCCATAAATAGAAATGATGAACATACTGAAATTGTTTGAAAAACAGTAAGTGATTTATTGATTGTGAAAAATATTTTTTATTGTTCTCTAAGGTTTTATTAATCCTTAATTTATAACCAAAAAAATTTACAATGTTAAATAAGTTACTTACGCAAGTTTTATCGGTGGGCAATCATCGAAACGAGCGAAGCGGCGATCCAATATGGCTACCACTAAACCGGAAGTTAGTAGCTGTAAAGCCAGAAAAGTAAGAAAAGCAGAGGGGAAAGTGGGTATTGACTCGCTTTCAGAAAAGTGACTTAAGCAAGATAAGTGAGAAAAGCGAGAAAAGTGAAGAGGTTGTGAACACGACTATTGTTTCAATCTTGGATTTTAACAATCAGCAGTTTTTTCTTTTGTTGGAAACAATGAAGATTGGATTAAAGATTTTTTTTATCGAAAAACGGAAGGAAAAATTCTGCGACCTGGGTTCGAACCAGGAACCTCGGCTGTCATGGCCGACACCTCTACCAGTTGGGCTATCGCAGACACTCGGACAGCCATACTGTCTCAATGTGTGTTAAAGACAACCAAGTTGTCATGGTTGAAAGCCCAATGGGAGGTGGGCAATTTGGTTGTCTTTAAGACACTTTGAGATAGTATGGCTGTGAGAGTGTCTGCGATAGCCCAACTGATAGAGACGTCGGCCATGACAGCCGAGGTTCCTGGTTCGAACCCAGGTCGCAGAATTTTTCCTTCCATTTTTCGATAGAAAAATCTTTACTTGATGCTTGGTAGGCTTATCTCCAGTTATAATATCATTTATTATTTAATTGAAGATTGGATTGTTGCTTGGACTAAGATGGTCAGGTGACTTTTCCGCGCCAGGGCCTGTCTTTCACGTGGGTTACTGTGTGGCACTACAAACGTAACGCATTTACTGGTGTGGCATTACATAATTAACCATATTAACCTCTTTTAGGGAGGGGGTAACGAATTATTAACAACGGGCATAAATATGATTATGCAATGACAGGACATAGATAAGGCAGTGTTTATCGAGGAGGCTAAGGAATCATATGGGTTTCCCTTAAGCTTCCTAAAAACGTCCAGACGACGGTCGAAAATTTGTGTTTGCCAAAAAAAGAGAAAGAACGAGTATTGATCAGTGAAATTTGCAACAGAGAGATAAAAAGCTATCCGGGCATTGGAAACATCTGAACAACGGAAGCTCTGCTAGAGCAGGAGGGTATAAGAGCTTCTACGTCAAGGGCAAGGGAAATTTTAAAAGATAGGTCTAAAGTATTCAGTGATGCTCCCCGGGGATGAAGATGGATAACATTTTAATCTGAGACAGAAC
Organism: Rhysida immarginata; assembly: GCA_023313115.1. Lineage (NCBI taxonomy): Eukaryota > Metazoa > Arthropoda > Chilopoda > Scolopendromorpha > Scolopendridae > Rhysida > Rhysida immarginata. Next base: position 3,604,321 of record JAHWFO010002284.1, read on the forward strand.
AACAAGAGGGTAAGTAAAGTCCCGGGCAAAGTGTGCAATATAAGTAGGTTCATTATGAATGATGGTTCCATTCCACCTCTGAGAATTATGAAACAAAATTGAATTTGTAACAATACGTAGAATTCCTGTTGTTCGGGCTTTTCTTAGAAGTTAACATTTTCTTGGAAATATTTAATACTGATCAGTAACTGGAGATAATGGAGAGTTAGCAGACTATTGAGAAAGAGTGAAAGATGATAGAGGACGCAGTCCTTTCGTTCGAGCTACAGTTGACGACATATCCGATAACAAAGCATACATGAACTCAACTCTTCAAACTAACAACCACATGGTGTTATGTCCTATAATAATCTTTCGAAGGATAATAACAATAATTCATATCTATCGAAATGCCAGCGAAGAAATGAATGAGTATTGGGCAGAGATGACAAAAAGTTATCCGGGCATCGGAAACATCTGAACAACTGCTTCGTCTATAGATGGATATTGTAGAATTACTGAAAACAAATTTATTATTTAACTTCATGCGGTTGTTCTGTTTAACCTACAACTGTAATTATCTCGGGTAACGCCGGGTGCCTCTGCTAGTACCATATATGCATTGTAATTTTAAGGTTTACCAATAATTATTAATAGCTGTGTAACTGGATTGTAGTTCAGACGTTGTCGGCAATGAACATTTGTTGCACCCAATTTGGACTCAGAAAACAAAAAGGGCAAGGATCATTGTAAAACACTTAGTGTGGCACAGTAGCCAACCTTATATTTAAATTCATAGGTTATAAGTATAGTAATGCAGCATTTGGTCTGACGTCCTATTGAGTAAAAGTTCCTTTTCCGTGTTTTTGCACGTGTATTTGTTTATGAAGCTTAAAAATGTCTGAACCTGATGCAAATTGTAAGATTAACAAATGTTAAAGAAATATTGTAAGTTTGAGTTAACCTGAGATCCTTTACTAAATTATATTCTAAATAGAGAAAATTGTTGCCTATCTTGCTAATGTTCAAATTCTGGTTCATTGGTCTCCTATTGTTAAACTTACCCATATGATGTCACACAATAAATATTATCATTAAGGGTTTCCTAATTTTTGCTCATGAAACTCTTAGCATAAAATAATCTGGCCTATCATTACAATGCTTCTGTTAATAAACGATTCATGTTGTTGTAATAAATAGTATACCTTTGATTCAGTTTAATTAAATTTTCACTCGTTAATTTTATTTATTGAACAAATATCAGTTCTCTAAAGATTAATAATGGCAAACAAGTGTTCCAATTAAATTCACTTCGAGAATTACTTACAAATATGGTCCATTAAGTATAAATGCAATCAAACAACACTGCTGCTAATACAAGCGACAAATATTAGATTATCGACAAAATAAATGACTTCAGTAATTAGCTCTTCACGAAATTAAATAACAAGATACTGGATCTAGTAGAAATGTTTGTCAAAATACATTCATTTATGCAGCAATTAATATCATCCAAAAACAAATTAGATAAGCTTTCGTCAATCAAAACAGTTGTGTTTAGTAATTTTTTGGTACATGTCATTGTTTAAAGTATAGGAGGTTAATCAGTCGGTTATTTTTCAGCGATCACGAACTGACTACGGCTGGAAATATTGAAAGCAAATTAATCTCTGCTGAAATTTAATTAATCCACTTATAACTGAATCACAGGTTTTGCTTCATTAACCTTTATGATTCATTAACTTCTTCCAGTTATTTAATTCAACCAGCACACAAATATTGAAAACTTCTTAGAGCAAAGTGGCCAACATTTAAAAAAATTAATAAAAGCAAATCTAATTTCATGTAATCATATAATCAGAAAATGGAAACTCATAGATTTACAAACCATATCACTCATTCAAATACGCAGTCCATTAAAACACGTAACTCCACGTAACGTTCGCTTAAATGGGAAGCATTTGTAGAGAACATTTGATTTTATCGCCAATTTTCATAAACTTATTGTGTCTTTTCTAACGACTTCAAAGCTGAATAACCTGATTTCTAACAAGCAAACATGGTAAACATAAACAGAAAGGTTTTGGTTTTTAAATAAACACAGAAACCGTTAAAATTTTCAAATCTTGTGGAAACGATTCAGAAACATTGGCACCTTGAATTTTCACATTAAAATGTACATCGCATTTCCATTTCATTGCTTATATACATTTCGATTCCTAATGAGAAGACACAACTATCGAATTATTCTAAAGAGGGCGCCGCTAATAATCAAGCGGGAATATTTGCATAAACATTATTTGATAAGAATCGATTTGATCGGAGCTAATGTTTAATGATAACTTACTGTTCATTAAAGCCCGTTCTTTGTTTTTAAAACTCTACTGAAATTGATTAATGGCGCTCTGCTAAATTCATAAATCATGAGCACGACTTCACCGTTTTAAGCATAGCTTTGCGAAATGGCAATACGTTTTTCGCACTATCGATTCATTTCTCTTCCACTTAGATTATTTGCATTTTCTTCCTTACTGGAGGAAATGTATTTGTTTGCAGTGGCGCTATTGCATTGGAATAATGAATGATAACGTTATGATTTCTTTAAAATTATATTTTTAAATCTCAAAACTATTCTTATCTTCCTCCGAAACTTGAAAATTTCATTATTGTTTTCTAAACTCAACTTCGTTTTACCGTGACGTTTTTCAAATGTTCATGCTTGGCGTAAGCGTAGCAAAATGTAAACCGAACACTGGAAACGTAGACACAGTAAAGAGATAAACTTTTGCTTAAAATTCATTAATCTGCAATGTAAATAAATTAAATGTGATACCATTGATTTAGTAAATTATTCCAAAATCTCATAAGACACTCAATCATCCTTAGAATGCCCGAAAGTATTTCCCATATTATCAGGTATTTTACTACAATACTCGTATAGACATCCCGTTGCATAATTTATATGAGTCCCTTAATCAGAGATGGTGCTAATTAGAATAGTAATTTAACATAATCCTTCGGTAAATGTTCATCTAGATTACGGTGACATGCTTTATTAAAAGCTTTTATTTAACTTGCAATGTTTGTGAGTTTGTTTAGGTCAAATATTGTAATCAATATTAAACCAACTTCCCGACAAGCTAGGGAGCTGAAACTTGACACATATACGCAGAATCGATGACAAAGAGAAAAATTTTCAAATCGGTTCACTGGTTTGCGTTCTAATGGTACTAATTCATTACTACGAATTGTCCAATTGCCACAAAAACACTTCGTTATGGCGAGAGTTAAATGTATCTATTGTTTATTGTTGCAAAATTAAGCTTATTTATACTCTGTCCAACGAAAGTTGGAGTGGGCGTGTCCAGTTAAACTTCCTACTTCAATTGTTAGATATTGTTGCCAAAGTAGGATCAATAATGTCTAACAATTGAAATAGGAAGTTTAACTGGACACGCCCACTCCAACTTTCGTTGGACAGGGTACAGCTCACTAAATAAAACATTATAAAAGCGTGTTTTAAAAAAAAAAAAAAAACTTTTTTCCTCTTATCTTGTTTATGCCTTATTGTAAGCAGTTCATTATGATAATACCTATGTCAGTGTAATATGTTTCTAAAGCTTTGTAAGGAGGTAATTATAACTTTTAAAATTATGAATGTTTCTGAACGTTACAAGAACTATAAAACTTCAAATATTATGCGAAGTTTAATAATTTGAATGGTCTTCGAAAACAATCTCAACGTCAAAATTCAAAATTATTGTCCACATATAATATTCCGATGCTTATAGTCGGCTGAACTGTTTAGTCGACTGGATAAAATCGAAAAAATAACACTCGTCTTTGCGTTTTGATAAATATGGTAAATTTTACTTTGGTAAATTTTACTTTGGTAAATAAGTTTTACTTTAGGCATGGAGATCAATGTCAATATTTAATTTACATGCATATTAATTCATTAATTAATACGTAGTTCCTAAATATCGAAAGTAACCCGGTGTTATTTTATTCCATTGAATGTACAAAGTAATTATAATCCAACGATTCTTACTTATTTTTAGTGAGTTATTGCAGTTTATGGCTTCCAGTGTTTAAGAGCACATAATTTCAATATAATTTATTTATTTATTTATTTTATATAAATTTTAAATCGAATAATGAAATATAGAAGCATTAATTTTCTTCGGTTTCGGTCGTCACATTAGAATAAACTAATATGTCAATAAGATCTCATAACGAAATTAAAAAATTTGTATGAAATTACGAGGGGTGTTCAAATTTGACCTGGACTTTATGTCCGAGAATTGGCTTCAATACTAAACATCAGTATTGTCAGTGTGGAGATCATCATCCACGATAAGCTGAAATTCAACAAAATCTGTGCTAGATGGGTCCCTAAGCAACTCTCCGAGATCACAAAACCAGGCGACGGAAATCTGTTCCATGCTGCTGCAATTATATGACAAGGAAGGTGACAGCTTCCTAAGGCGTCTTGTGACCACCGATGAGACATGGATTCATCACCATACTCCTGAAAGCAAGCGTGGATTCATCAGCTTACTTTTGATTCTTTCTAAGTTTTGAAGGCGGAAAACTACTTAAAATTAAACAATTACTCTAAATAGTGAACTAGGAATTCACACAAGGAGAAACTTCATGTCGACAGATTCCTGTGGTCTGCTGGTGGCAAAGGAAAATAAGAAAAAATATATTGAAACAGGAAGGAAGGAACATTGTCGGAACCTGCTTGTTCACAGAAGCTTTCACCAAAGCGAATATAGCAAGTGTGTCTGAGAGAGAAGAAAGGACTTCGATGGTCGTACATGCCTCGAGGCAACTTGGAATCAATATCGAATTCGTGGGAAGGGAAGGATTTCGTCACACGTTTACCGAGAAGAGAGGAAGAACTCACCGGAACTAGAGTGTAGAACAGTCGGCGTAGCCCTCAGCTGTTCAACGGTGAACCTCAATATCCGTGGATGTGGACTTATCTGGCCTCTGAATTTAAAATGATAGATTTTCTTTCTCTAGGCCAAATGAAACAAGCCTTTTAACGGTGCACGACTAATTTACAAGTTCAGATTCTTTCGTGTGTCAAGCAAAGTTCCATCTAGTGCGGTTTTAAAGATTACGACAAGAATACTACTTCGAAATGAAAACTTATTAGTCTTTGAAACTCTTTAATGGAATATTGATATTTATTAATTAAAGAAAAACCAATAGCTTACGAAATGCATTTGATGTATAAATTATATGTAAATAATTAATTAATGCGCATCGTAAATCCAATTGGAAATTTTATACCAGCAGGAAACGATCATAGATTTTTAATCCACTCTGAACGGTTTTACGGCCAAAGAATCAAATTAAAATCGCATAACACAAGCACAAAAAACAGTTATTCTGAATTAACCTTTTACACCGAAACAACTTGAGAATACTTAAATGCACATCTTTTCTTGTATCACACAAGACTTAAATTATATGGCTTAAGTCATATGCACTACCTTTTAGAAATTTCAGTTTTCTTTGCCTACAAATTTACGTTTCCTTTTTTCCCAAGAACATTAAGAAATATTTATTGCTGCCTATAAAATTACTTATAACTTCCATTTAAAAGCGAATAAACCCGTTTGCTCCGAATGAAGCGAATAAACTTACACTCCTCTTGGTTTCGAAGTTATCTTATATTTTATTGTATAACCGTTGCGGGCAATTTTCTCCCATAAATCATTTCGGGTGTCTTTATCCGGGAAGTCCAAATCATTTGCAATGAACGTAAACAACTTGTATAAGAGGACACTAAAAGCCTTTAACGAGCGAACGTTAGTGCTATAGGACGGTAACTCTGTCAGGACATTTACGACTCTAATTTATTAATAGAATTTGCATAATATTGCAGGAAAAAATTACAAACATCTAAAACAATTTATCAATTGCACGTTTACTAGAAGCATATAATTAGGACAGGAAACAAGATAAAAGCAAACCTCATCAAAAATGGTGCTTGGTTTTAGAGTAAAATAGTTTACAGCTTAATAAATCCTAAGAAACAATCAGTTTAATTTCATGTATGGCGCAGAAATTAAAATTCTGAGCTTGATACTTCTACTGGTTGAAAAATAAAAGTTCGAAGTGCTTAAATTCATCTTTTCTTACTGAAATTAGTAAGCAGTGAATTGGTGTTAAAATTACTTTTCCAATTCTTTCATTTGTCTGCCCTCTAGAATAATTTATCCTGTTATAATAATTGATATGGCTATTTCTATCCAATATTCTTAAATGATGTCGTTTAACTGTAGATTATATGCAATGATCAGACATAAAGCATTTGATTTCATAAAATTTCTATGCTCATAACTTAGGATTCCGCCTCCTCGGTTACTGAGGTTATTCCATATCATAGGAAAAACGATTTTAATAGGTTTTCGCAGGCGTGCTTTGGTAGATATCAGAAAACTAATTGGAAACACAGCAATAGATCAAAATGCGAAAAGGATAATAGTCATTAAGTGGAATTCTCATAATTAGTCATATCAAAAGGCACAAAATGATCTGGATGTTGATGCGCACATAGTTAGATGTGCTGAAAGTAGATTTTGAGAAGCACATGAATCAAATTAATTTAGAAAATTCAAGCATTTTTACTTAAAATTAGTTTCCACTCATTCTTGAGCGATATTTGAGAAATTTTTTCATTACGAATAGAAACCGTGAAATGGTAAATGCAAAAAAAGACAATAGGGACTGGCAGAGGTTTGAAGAAATAATTGAAGCAATGTCGGAATTTCTGGACCTAATAATGTATTCCAAAGAGAAGGTTATTAAGAAAAAAAAATAGGAAATCAGAATATTATTAATTAGCGGAAGAATGGAACTATTTATTGGTTTTAAAATTCCATTTGCCTGTCCACTTCATATTTTCTGTATTTTTTTAACGTAATAGGTTTAAATTTGGTACGTAGCTGACTATGGGCGTATCCTCCTTCACTATTTATTTGTTTTGATTGGGCCAATGGGTCGGAGTTACAGGGGATCAACTGATCTAAAAAAGCTCATTCAATAAATAACACAATCTCACACCACTTATCAATATTTTACAACTTTTTTTGTATCTTTAAAAAAAAAACACGTTTATTTATAGTATGCCATAAAAATTTTTCTAGTACGTACAGATTTCTTGTTTTTCAATGAACCATTTTAAAATTATTCAGTGTGTAGGGCCTCATAAATTTCTTTGCGTCCCCAAATATGGTTACTTTAACATTGCAGCCGCTTCTCCTCACACTCATTACTATAAGATTGCAGCCTCTATGCGCATAAATTGGAAACGTGACGTGATAGAAAAAATCTAAAAGCTGATTCGAATTCTCGTACATACCCATTACTTTCTGTGCTTTTGGATGCAAAAAGTGTGTTGACTAATGTAAACGGAAATATAGATTCATTGCATTATAAAAGCACCAAAATAATTTCGTTACAAGAGCACTGATTCCACTGGAAAAACTTTCTGTAGGACGCGTGGGTAGCCACTCATGATCTGTGGATAACCACTGATACCGCTGACTGGTATTCCTCGTCATTTGAAACTTCGGTCGACTTAGTGCGTCTTTCGGTGGGTTAGAGATGTGGAGATCAGCAGATGCGAGATCGGTCGAATAAAGATCGGGTGGATTAAGCATACAAACCGTAGATCCTCTATGGTAGACAAGGTGACACTGGCACTATGTGATCTCGCATTGTCATGGAGCTAAAGCACGCATTTACTCAACCAAAACATGACGACTTTGACCAGCTTGGAGCACCCCTGTAATTGTTCCCCAGCGTTTCATGTGCCAGGCAGGCCTGCCAATCCCAGCTATGAATAGCTTAATTATGCCTTCGCAAAATAACAAACATATAACTATCACGGTCGTATTTTAGATTTTCAAAACATCGTTATGATTTTTGCGAAGTCTCTCGTCCTATTATCAATTTTTTTGAATTTTTTTATTTCGATTTCCGATTCGTATAGAGCAACAAAGAGCAAGTAAAAGTTGTGTGCGAGGGGGGGGGGGTGCAGTTACGTGATCTTTAGAACTATTAACGTTTTCAAATGGCAACATATGGCATGTGATTTGTCATTCGATCGGAAATGACGATAAATGAAGGAACATGATCTCTTTTACATTTTTTAAGTACTACGTTCGAGAAAATCAATTAATAAGTGAGGACAAAAAAGGTAAGAAAAATAGATGAAATCAGCGCTTAGGCTACTTTCCTATGCACTCCTCGTGTTGGTTAATTTCTTTTTATGAAAAAAACTGATATACTCCCAAAATTTCAACAGGAAATTTCTTACTTTGTTAGATGCCCAAATTTAACAAACGTCACAAGTAATTCTACGAATATTTCTTAATTATGAGTGTGCAATACAAAAACCCGACAATGTATCTGTAAAAGTTCTGTCGAGTAGCTTTGCTACGCTAGGCAATCGTTGTTCCGCGATTTCTAAATTTTTAGGCGTATGAGATTTAGATTATAAATTTATGCAGTAGGTTTTCATAATAAATTTTCATCCTTAATAAATTGAAAAACTGAAATGTAAATACATTTTTATTGACCTCATTATTACGATAATTTATAACTTTTACTGAAAAATTATTTTGAAGAAAGGAATAAGGTAAAATATTAATCAAATCTAAAGGGGTTTACAATTCCCAAAATAACTCAGCCTACAAATTGCAGGGAAGAGAAGACAAGTGAATAATAAAAAAATTTCTTTTATGTGTTCTTCCTGAAGAATAATTGGTGAATGAATAGAATTACTGCTAGAAAGACGTCCTGCCAAACAGCTGGAAATTTTCCAAACAAATTTGAAATTGAAATGAATATACTTTGGTTCGTCGCTCTAACGAAATCCCGAGAATTCATTTCAATTTAAAATTCGCTTAAAACGGTCGCCTCGTTTGCACAAACATATATAAAAACGAAACGAAAGACAGCAAAAAGAAAAGAAAGAAATTCCAAAAGAACAGTTCAATAACATGAGATGGCTTATTTCCTCAGTTTAAGGCCTGAAATATGATACTGTGTTCCTTTTTTATTTTTTTCTCAAATATATTTTTTTTTATTTAAATCGTCATTGCGGTTCGGATAGCTCCATGACCAAAACGGAAATTCTTCCATCAAGATAGTTGAATTTAACTTCACTGAACATGGAAACTAAATTTTTGAGGAAAAGTAAAAAAGAATCTTTTTCACTTGAACGAATTGGAAATTGCTTTGATAAAAATCAATTTTCAACTTATCCACCTCTTTCTTTTTTTCTATTTTAAGAATACATTATCTTCAATGCAATTTATATGGACTAAATTTTTCAAAAACAGCAACACTAAAGGTTTCAATAATATATAAATGAAAATATTAAAATTACGTCAAAATTAATACGAGGACGGTCCGATAATAAAGATACAGGGGACGGGTATACGAGACCTGCGTGCGCAGCTATGATGTCACATGCATACATAATGAGGACATGTCAGTAGTAGTTACCACTGAAACGGTTCGTTCGTTGAGTCAATACCTGGCGTACAGCAAGTTGACAAAATGGCCGGTGTTATCGACAAATATGTCAAAGTCGAAGTTCGAGGTGTAATCTGATTTCTCCAAGCTAAAGGAGTAAACCAGCGACAGATACTGTTAAACACTGGAAAAATTGCGAAAAGCCATTCGTCGAAAGCTATCAGGACGATTACGCGCTGGAGTGAGGTTTTTGCATGATGGCGCACGATCTCACACTTCGAGCAAGACGAAAGCCTGACTGAAAGCGAGAAAGTGGGAAATCCTAGAGCACCCCCCTACAGTCCCGACTTGGCACCGTCCGATTTCCACCTCCACTTTTTTTATTGGGCAAACGATTCCCTAACCAAGAAGCATTGCAAGGTGAAGTTCGTCAATATCTCGTTAATTTGGGACAAGAAACGTACCGTGAAGGAATGTTTAAAGTGGTGAAGCGCTGGGATAAATGCTTAAATGTTCACAGCAACCATGTTGAAAAATAAACAAACCTTTGTAGTATATATGACATTTGCGTCGACAAACCTTTCTTTTAATATGTCCTGGATAATTTGATCTGTACCTTTATTATCGCACCGCCCTCGTATTTTTAATGTAATTCTGAAAAAGCCTCTATTAGCAATATAGACTTGTATTTGCCAGCTATTTCGTATTTTTATGGAGTACGTTTACTTTGTTATTAAAAATAATAAACATACAATTATTTATATATCAGGATGTTAGTCATAAATGTAATGAGATAAATTTATGAAACATGCGGTTTTATTTTTTTAATTTTGATGTATGGACCTAATATATGCAGAATCTAACCTTACCAAGATTATTAGTAACAAATACAGTGGAAAGAACATTACCAATCTGACTCTTCTGTTCTTCGATAATCAGGTAAATTCTCCTCATGTTAGTTCTTCTCTGATAATGACTGGAATTATCTTTCCAATTGCTGGAGTCATTTGTCTTCCAACAAGAACGGTAAGACAAAAATCTATTGTTCGTCGAGAGGCCCTTTATCTGTCCATGAAAGGCCAATTCATTGCCCTCATAGATGGTTAAACCTGCCTGCTTCCAAAAGTTTTGATTATCAAATCACTAATGAGGCCACGTATTAACCACCATCATAGTCTGGTAAATTACCATGTGAGAGGACTAGTGAATTCTTCAAAAAGGTGTACGCGCAAACTGTGCTATTGTCTCTAGTTATATAAACATTAACAGGAACTAATACCAACAACACGATATCAAGACACGATATGAAAGAAAATCCATGACAAGGGTTCCCAATGTCATTTTATCAACTGACATGGTAAAAAAACTGGCCATAGAAAAGATGTATGAACAAATGAGTCCAAATTAACACTCTATCGAAACTATTCATTCCAAATTGTATCGCTTTGGCAATAAAATTATTCATGGCACGGATTTCTTTAGCTTGCTTGTACGTTTATGGTATCGACTAAATTATGAATGTCATGCAATACCATGCCAGATTTAGGGGCAAGTCCACATATATTGTTTGATTTGAAGACTGGGTGTGGAAAAAAGTTAATTAGCTAGTCCAGTTTTTGATCTGAATCCTATTGAGCTTCTTTGGCAAGAACTAAATCGCAATATAAGTGCATATCAGGAACACCCACAGAACAAGCCTAGTGTTTTTCTACGGTGACTGAGTTACAGGTGAAATAAAGAAGCATTTCAACGGATATACAATTGAATGCCGTCATAATAGGGAAAGAGTTCAGCACAAGATACTGAATAATGCCTATCTTTTTTTTATTTGCGTACTGGTGCTGGAGATTAGTGATGTGGCTTGATATTACTATACCTAAACAATAATAAAAAGTTCCTTATGTATATTGATGTTTAAGCACTTGTGAGGCGTCTGTCACACATACTAGCTGTTTGCTTCTTTGTGAGAGTCGTGATTAAGCTGGAAGATGTCGTTCATGGCAGACAATCCCTTCAAATATCTGCGTTCTGTTATTCAACTTTTGGTCACTGAAGGGCATCAGTCAATGGAAATTTATACGAGCATGAAAGCTGTATACGGCAACCATAGTAATTCTCATGCGGGAGTGGTTGAATGGTGAAATAAATTTCAACAACGAAGATTTGGTCCGTCCAGGATATGCTCGTCTTGCATGTGAGACAGTTGGAAATTGCTTTACGCGCCAATGTCGCATTAACATTAGCGAATTGTTGAGCATCATTAAAAGGACGGCGGTTCAATTCCTACGCTGACTTAGAGTCTGCCGTTACGCAATGGTTCCGCCAACAGCCGCAAGAATTTTATCACATAGGAATCTATACATTAGTGTACCAATGGGACTCTTGCCTTAATCTTCATGGACTCTTTTAAATTCTTTGAATAAACATTGCTTCCCAGCCTCTAAACGTGTTTCTAATGGCCAATCCTCGAAAATTGAATACCTTTAAAATGAAATGTCTCCAGAAGAATACTGAAATCAGAGTCATTTAAAGAGTGAGGTCTCAAAGGATTCAAGTGCTAAATAATGGTTGATGTGAAATTCATTGCAAGATGGTACACATTATCCAGAATGGCAATGACAATAAGAAAAATAAGACAGACGAAAAACAGACTGGATCATTTGTCAAAGTCACTATCCTGCGCAATTATAAGGTCAACACTCACAGCAATTTCCAGATCGTCGAACTCATTTTATTAGGCTATAGCTCTCTGACTCGATTATAAGAATACAGTACTTCGTAGATAAGTTACTGGAAGAACAAATGAATAAAGTGATATTTAAAATAGCCACAGAAATTAAGGAAAAACAACAGAGAACAACATAAATACAAAAGAAAAGAAAAAAAAATCTGTCTAACATTTCAAGGAAATATAAGTTACAAAATTTAAAAAGAATACCAAAAGAAAGAAATAGAAGTGATTAGATTAATACCACTGCTAGAGAATAAAAGAGAAATTATGGAAAAAGAAAAAAAGTTTTAATCACATAGTGTATATTCTCTCATTATAGGAGGGCGTTTTGAAAAGTAATGCCTCCATGGCTGTAACTTTTTTATTTGTTAACCGATTTTCAAAATTCTTTTTTATCTTATACTCACATTTGTCCTCTATGTAATGCACTATTCACTTTTTGACATAGTCTCCATTCCTTTCCACGCATTTCGCCAACGCGTGACTAGTTGGGTGAACCCGTCGGAGAGGAATTCCTGAGTTGTTGTCGACACCAGGATTGAATGGCAGCGTTTACCTCGCCGTCAGAACCAACTCATGTCCCTTAAGGGGCTCTTTCTTCTTTGGGAAGTGGTGAAAGTCGCAATGTGCAAAGTCTTTCATTTTTGAACTGCAAATTTTCATCTTTGAACTGTAGGCGCTGCAACGCCTCTGGTGTGTGGTGACTCGTGTGCGGGCGGACGTTATCGTACTCCAGAAGAGGGTCCAAAGCTGCCATTCAATCCTGGTGTCGACAACAACTCCGGAATTCCTCTCTGACGGGTTCACCCAACTAGTCACGCGTTGGTGCAATGCTTGGAAAGAGATGGGGACAATGTCGAAAAGTGAATAGTGCATTACATAGAGGACAAATGTGAGTATAAGATACAAAAAGAATTTTGAAAATCGGTTAACAAATAAAAAAGTTACAGCCATGGACACCTTAATTATCAATCGCCGCTCGTATTTTATATCGGTAAAACTTATCGAACTCTAGAAACCAGATTCATGGAACGTATGTATTATATCAAAAATGCATTACAAACTTCAAAGTAGGCAAAACACATTTTATTAAGTAAACACGCAACTGGAAACTTCGATGAAACATGTAAATTAATCTATAATACTAATAATAAGAGAGACATTTTAATAATTGAAAACTTAATCATTTTTATGCTAAACAATACTACCCACAAGAAATAATAAATAAATTAGAATTAATAGACAGTAACTGTTACTTAACACCAAATTTTAAAAGAAGAAAAAAACAAAAGAAATATTGAGTAAAAACAAAAGACTAAGAGAAATATGTAATTAATGTTTAAAAATAAATAGAAATTAAGAAAATTATATAAACTATATTGAAGAAAAATAAATTTTATTATCATATAAAATCAACAAAGAAAATAATATAATCATCAAATAAAACCATTGTTAATATCAACCATTGTAATGAATTTAAAAACAAAGAATTTCAGTTGTAATTACTGAAGATGTCCAAATTGGATGAAAGTTAACTTTAACAAGAACTTTTTTAACAAAAATGAACCGACTTCATGGGTCAAAAACCTTCCCAGAAAAATATTCAACCCCATCCGAATCGCATCAGTAGTTTTTGAGAAAATCGCGAACATACATACATACATACATACATACATACACATATGCAGGGTGTTTCTAAATTATCTCCCGTATTCTAAATGTTTATTACTCAAATACTATTACAGATTTTAACGTCAATTTATTTTATTCACAAAGAAAAACTCAAACAGTTTCTTAGCATGCCTTAATAAATTTCAATGTGCCCCCCATTTATGGCGTGAAGGACGTCAAAGGGAAACTCGATTTCCTCTCATGTTCGGGCAATCAAGGTCATCAATACTTATGCCACGTCAATACTCTCTTGCTCTTTTGGAGTCATACAGTGGACACACGCAGATCTTGAGGGACTTGAAAGGAAACAACGTGGTGATGATTTCAGCATTTCGGGGGTGATTTTGAGCGATTGTTTCAATTATTTTGTTCTTGAGAGTTTCAATGTCATCAACGTTGGTCTAGTACACTCTTATCTTTCACATATCCCCAGAAGAAACAAGAATGATTTTACCGCCAAAGCGGATAAACGGAGCACATTTTCATGTTATAGCATCGCACATGGAAATATTGAATTAATCAACATTTTAAAACACTTAAGAGAAAATAAATAAATATGTAAACTAAATTGTAAATTACTATTTAAGTAAGCTAATGTATAGAGAGAATTTAAACGAATAAACTTGAAGAACTGAAAGGTAAATGGAGAGGGAGTTATTCCTCATACATTTAAAAAAAATAAAAGTTCTTTAATTTGTAAGAATTCCCACATAATGATAAACGAAGTGAGCCTCAATTGCTGAAGCGTTGTGTGTAAGCATCTATTATTTTTTCATATTAAATTACTAAAGTGTTTCTACGTTACCGTCTACTATTGAAGCAAGCGATTAACTACTATTAATTAGCAATATGTATAACAGTAGTGAGTTTTAGATACCATTAAGCCTAACAGCGTTATGCTCTTGATACAAATAAGCTATGGATAACAATAGATCTAACAACTCGTATTGAGTTGGTTGATATATTACACGCCATATCTTAGCATTGAAAGTTCTAACAATACTATATTGTACCATTAGGGCACATGCAACAAAACCAATTCCCACTATCATTATTTTCTCGTTATATTCACTTATGACACGTTGTTACGAGGTGTTTGATATATTACATGCAATATCTTAGCATTGGAAGTTCCAATAAAGGCACGTGCTACTAAACAATAACCATTATCATTATTTACTCTTTATATTCAATCATGGTACTTTGTTACGAGTTATTTGATATATTACATGCCATATATTAGCATTGAAAGTTCAAATGGTATCATATGGTATCATATGGCACCATTAGGGCACGTGCTACTAAGCCAATAACCATTATCATTATTTATTCGTTATATTCACTAATTATATGTTGTGACGAATTGTTTGATATATTACATGCCATAACTTAGCATTGAAAGTTCCAATGGTACCATATGGTATCATATGGCACCATAAAGGCACGTGTTACTAAACAATAATCATTATCATTACTTACTCCTTATATTCACTCATGGCACAATGTTACGAGTTATTTGATATATTACATGCCATTTTTTAGCATTGAAAGTTCCAATGGTACCATATGGTATCATATGGCACCATTAGGGCACGTGCTACTAAGCCAATAACCATGATCATTATTTACTCGTTATATTCACTAATTATATGTTGTGACGATTTATTTGATATATTACATGCCATATCTGGTTATAGGAAGTTTTTAAGGGGGTATCATGATGGTACCATTAAAGCACGTGCCATTATAGTACGTACTTATTCCGGCTGTCTCACGTTCGTACTTGTTCGTGCTCTGTTCCATATTAATGGATTGGTGAAAACAGACTTTGAGAAAAGTTAATTCGTTTGCAAGTTTTCGTAATATATACTAAGCTCCTTAGGAATAAAAAAATTCTCTTGATTTAGAGACCGAATTGCCCTTTCAATAATCGTCAAACACGTGCACCATCTCATTAACGTTTAGAGCACGCGCAAAGCCGAACCCATGTATGTTCTCAATACAGGTTTTCCCGAATGCGAGGATAATTCGTGTCTACCAGCAATTCAATACATGCACTCTTTCTATTGCAACGCAGTGAATTGTGGGAATTGTCTACGGACGGACGGAGGACAGCTGGACAAACCGATCACATAAGCACATTTCTATATATAGAAAATGTGCTAAAAATACAGAGGATTCGCATCGGATGTGCGAGGGGGCCAAGGGATTGGCCCATCCCTTCCAATCCATCGTCCTGGAAAGTTCGTATCAAGGCACTGGCCTAACCTGCAGGTCCCAGTGAGGAGGTGCTCCATCTTGTTGGTAGACTATGTTGGGCTGCAGTTCTTGCACCTGTGGAATCAGGTAGTTCTCCAGCATATCTAGGTAGGTTGCAGCGGTAATGCTGTCTTCAGCGAAAAAGAAAGGTCCGATTACTCGATTGTGCATTAAACCGCATCAAACATTATCCTTTGGATTATTGATGAAAACATTATTTTTATTATTATTATGAAAAGCTTTTATTTAACTTGCAATGTTAGTTTGTTTAGGTCAAATCTTGTAATCAATATTAAACCAACTTCCGGAGAAGCTAGAGAGCTGAAACTTGGTACACTTGCGCAGGACCGAAGACAATTTTTTTTTCAAATCGGTTCACTGTTTCGTGTTCTTATGGTACTAATTTATTACTAGGTACACGAAATTTTAAATTATGGTCAGGAAATTAGAAAGCGCGAACAATATTATATTTTATAAGAGGGTGGTCCTCGATTTATGCATGTAAGTCATGTGTCCTCAAAATATTTTTATTAATACGCTTATATTAGCTTCACTTGTAACTAACTTTGTAAACAAATCTTGGAAGTCGAAATTAACCTACTTCCCGAAAAGCTAGTGAGTTGAAATTTGATACACATGTGCAGGACCGATGACAATGCATGTTAAAAACACATTCTTTCAAATCGGTTCACTAGTTCATGTTTTAATGGTACTAATTCAATACTACGAATTGTCCAATTGCCACAACAAACAATTCGTTATGACGAGGGTTAAATGTATCCGTCGTTTATTGTTACTAAATTAATTGTTGACGCCAGCCTGAAGAGATATTATAATAAAACATAAAATAAAGCGTATTTTTAAAAAACTCTTTCTTTCCCTCTTATTGTTAATGAAGTTTACAATGTCCACTTGCCACAACAAAGAATTCGTTATGACGAGGGTTAAATGTATCCGTTATTTATTGTTAGAAAATTATGCCATATTGTTGACGAGATATTATAATAATAATAATAAAACATGATAAAAGCGTGGTTTTAAAAAAAAACTTTTTACATAACTTATTTGAATAGTTAAAATCCTTCCCAGAAAAATATTCAGTCGAATAGCGAAAACTCCATCCAAATCGGATCAGTAGTTTTAGAGAAAATCTCGAACATACATACATACAAGAAACATACGGGCCAAACACAGAACCTCCTTTTTTGATGTCGGTTAATAATTAGAGTATATTGTATTGTATAAATGGACGTAACGAAAATAATTTGTTATTGCACAAGCACAATACAGCGTGAGGAAAGAGAATGTATT
The DNA here is from genome assembly GCA_023313115.1 of Rhysida immarginata. Taxonomy (NCBI): domain Eukaryota; kingdom Metazoa; phylum Arthropoda; class Chilopoda; order Scolopendromorpha; family Scolopendridae; genus Rhysida; species Rhysida immarginata. The sequence goes on from JAHWFO010002284.1 coordinate 3,621,776, forward strand.
TAAGTAGTGTACCAGTTCTGAATTATGTTAAAATTTACTAGTCAAATTGTAAAAAAATAATATTTAAATTGTTAAATCTTATTAAAACCAAAATTTTATTGACTTTAAAAATATATATTTTACGTTTGCTTTAATGTTAAAGTAACTTTTATTGGCACAAAATGTAATTTTAATCTAAAATTATCCAAAATTAAAAAAAAAAAAATTATAATAAAACTGTCCCCCTTTTTTAAAAAATTGTTTCATATGTGATATCACATTTCAGACATACTAGGACTGTTGAACATAAAACTCGTACAGAGCAAAGAGTCTACAACGCAGCACACTTTGGCTTGCAGCTGAGTGTGGAATCAGCCAATCATCCATGGCACGGATTCTGCGTACCAACAAATGGCATCCATTCAAAATTCAGATACAGAAAACACTATCCGATGATGATCCGGACAGACGTAAGGAGTTCTGTACCTGGTCTTTAGACAACTATCGACTGGATCCTTCATTTGCACATAACATTGTATTCAGTGATGAGGCAAACTTTCATGTCCATTAGAACATGAGATATTGAAACTATAAGAATTCTCATTGGACAGTTCCATCTAAAGTCGTTGGTGATGTCAAAGTTACAGTATAAAGTGGTATGGGATATGGGGCACCCGTTTAATAGGACCAATTTTCATACACGGTGCTCTAAATGCTGTTGAGTACCTCATGACGGATTTCAAGATGGCGGCCAAACGCCAAAATTGTCCCAAAAGATAGAGCACCTATCCCATTCCCTGGTTGGTTGGTTGATTAGAAGTTTTGGCGTCGACTACTATGGTCATTTTGCGCCTTTTACACAATTCATATATGTACGCAGCCCGAGAAAAACACAAACATCCATGCCCACGGCGGGATTCGAACCCACGACCAGGTGGACTCGAAAACTAGAAAGCCTGCGCCCTAGCCCTCTCGGCCACCTGGCCGGCCTACTAGTATGGTCACATGGTTCATTTTATAAACCATTTCCGAAATACAGCTATATCTAATGACTTTTGACTCACCTTGTAGATTTGTGGCTTTCAATTCACGCATCAGTGATTACTACAACATGAATTCGTTAAATTAGCTTCATTGTTAATTACAGCTTCGGAAATATTTCATATGGGTAAATATCAGTTCGGCTAGGAATAACTTCAGGAAATGATTATTAAAGTCTCGAAAGAAATAAGCTCAGGCCTAGTTTCAAGATTAACCAATAACCGGTAGAATAAAATTATTAAGTAAAGTAAGACAAAAGGAAATAAAATATCTTGCATTATATCGAAGAAATTTTTTTTCCTGTAGAAATCGCTCTTTCCTCTTGCTTCAGGCTAATGAAGCATTACTCTTAACCTTATTTTTAGAGTAAAAAAAAACGAGTTCTTCCGTTTTTCCAGTACCCAACATAAAAAATGTTTTAAGAAAACGGAAATTAAAAAAAAAAAGACACTGAAAAATTTTTTGAGAATTAATTTACTTAATGAAAACTTTGTTGATAACCAAAATGAATTTGAAATGTCAAGTTATAAAATTAAAAAAATTCAGTGTATTTATGGAAGGTCTGGGGTGTTCATAAAAATGTAAAGTTATATATGCTGCTGCATTAAATTTGATCAGGCCGATGCATGAAATAGAGGGAAGCATTATTTTTATATAACAATTTTATTATCCTATTATTTTTATAAGAAGAAACTGATTAGGGAGAGAAAGATATCTTTTTGGGCTGCGAAATTATGGCATGAAATAGTTTCGATTTATCAAGGGATCCAATAGCAATCTCGTTTTAACGAATGAAGTTTTAACGAATACAAGTTAGAATCACCGAAAAAAATTCTCTTCTATTTTGTTGTAATAATACGTTTATTTTTGATGATTGCTTGACGAATATTGTCTGTTTATTACTCAAGAATCACAAAATTCTTCAGATTTGTCGCGATGGTACCTCTTACCTGAATGGTTTTCAGTATCATATGCTATTGCGCTGTACAGCAGGGTATTCTAGACATTATTATTTAATTGAATGTGTGCAAGTGTGTGAAGTGTTCTTATTACTATTATCATGAAAAACATGAAGTGGACCCATTAAGTTAAATTTCTCAGAAAATTCGCATGCTGACGATCGGATGGCAAACCAAATTAGGATATAAAGAGACGAAAACGAAGAATAGTTCTGCAATGTCAGGATATATGCTAGTCATATAAACAGTATGTCACACTCTTCCTGTTTGGTGATGATTTTGGTGATGGCTTTGACACGAACGAAGATCTCACAACGAAACATGAACTGCATAAAGCTCATTCCGCGATAAACTAAAGGAGGGGCTCGTCATACTGTTATGGGAGCGACACTGGCATTACTTCATATAGTGCTACCTAAAGAGTGAGTGTACCAACAGTTCCACTGATGCACAGGAACAAAATATCGTCCAAGAAATTCAGACTGAATATGCTCGCACGAACTTTCCGAATATGAGCAATTTTATTCAACTGCATCTTTAAGAGAATGGTAACCATTTCCATCAAATTTTATGATATCAATGTAAGATAAAATGACGAGTGGACAAGAAAGTCGTTTCTATTTATTATCACGTGGTAATCAAGATGTTTGGTATAAGAGAAATTTGAACTTCTTTAACCAAATACATCATTATGCAAAGTGCTGGTATTCTACCTATAGCTATTTTTACTGGCCAATAAGTGGGCGTTCAATTTTTAATGCCAAATAATGATTTAGCAACTGAACCACGCTAATTGGCATTAAGAATGACGTATCTCTCGAAGATCATGTATTTGGTTTAATATTCTTCCAATTATATCTCCTATCACATCCTTAAATTAACGCATCAAATGATCAAATATCCAGGTACAATAATGTTATTTCCTTATTCCACATCCTTCATAGGATAAGTTAATTTTCGAATCTTGCCACAGGTCAGAATAGTATACAAGATAAATAAAATCCACTTGCAGCCAGAGTATTATACAGAGTGTTTATGTACAAACTTTTAGAGGTAGTAGAGGATTTTATTTTGAATATATTTTGCCAACAAACTGGGGGTCGCAAATGAACCCTTGATACAGAAACAAATTTTCAACGCCATCCATGTGCAACGTTCATAATGCTCACCTTTGGAAAGTACATAATCTTCGGCATGGATTCTCCATGATCATATCATCGGACCAAACTTGCTTCTATAAAAAATAACGTTTAAACGACCAAGTATATAAAATCTTCTTATAACAAGTTTTCCCAGACGTGCTTGAAGAGGTTCCCTTAGCTACCGAAAGAATCATGTGAATCCAACTTGAAGGAGCACCAGTTCCTTTTATTACACCTCTACGGCATCACTTAGACAATACGTTCCGTGATCAATGGATTGGTCGGGGACGGTCAGTTGCTTGGCTACCTCGATCGCCGGACCTAAATCTTTAGATTTCTGGGGACTCGGAAGAGGAAGTAGGTAGTGCGAATTGTTGACTGGAAGTGACCATGTAAGAGAGGCTACAGGGAATATTGGCCGCGTCAGGCATGCACTGGTGCTCATGGTCAACAGTTTGAACGCCTTTAATAATTTACAAACATGTAGTATTTGGATATTAAAAACTTTATGATTATCAGTATCAAGTTTTCTAATTTCTCCGTTTTCAAGAAATACATTAACGAGAAAAATAATATTAAGAGGAAGTCTCAGACAGCCATAGTATGTATGATGCTTCACAATTTTTTATGTATCAAGAATTCATTTGCGACCCCCAGTTTAGTGATGAAATATATTAAAAAGTAAGGTCTTCTACCAGCCTAAAAGTTTGTACACAGATTTCGTGAACACCCTGTGGAAAAAAAATTTTCTAATCTAAATTGGGGATAGAACACTAGAGTATTATTATAATACAAGTGTCTTCAAACAATTATTTTCCTTTGGAATTGAAATTCGCTCTCCGAAATTCCGTCAGCCACGTAATCAAGAAGCTGACATTTCTTTAGGCACTTCACCCTTGTGATCTTAGTTCTTCAGCAACTTTACGATTAATTTGGTTCTTGATGAATTTTAAAGTTAACATTTCAGTATCTAATGTATTGTACGCCGGTCTGTCAAAATGATGACAACAATGGCTGAATTGTTATACAGGTCTAAGGTTAAAGGTATAATTATTTTAAAAGTCAATGTTTCTTCACGACGAAACGGTTCAATTTAATTCAGGGTTCTCTCGAATTAAGTCAAAATTCTGTTGACTGTGCAATAATTTTTTTAAGGTTTCGGCGTTTACCTGCAGGTGTATTGGAATCAGATGCTAATATCCTCTCTACGTATTAATTTCAAAGGAGATGAGGATTTCACATTACGATCATCAATAGAAAGCAGGGACATTTATTTTTTTGGATGACGGAAATTAAACATAAGAACTTTTGAAGAAAAAAATATTTATGAAATCTCCGACGGAAGGATGGGAAAATTCGATCGCAAGATCGGAAGCTGATCAAAGAAACCTTCTTCCAATAAGCAACTTGAAGGACTTCCCTGAAGAAAGAAAAACGAAAATAAACTCACAATACTCGAATCGTTCTTGAATTCCCCTTCTGTCCAATATCCTAATCATTCATATACAGTTCAGACAATAGAAAGGGTAAATTCAATTAGCTAAAAATTTTCTTTATAGAAATTACAGCGAAAGACTTTTCATTTCATTTTATTATCTTTCATTATTTTGAAACAATTAAATTCGGTATCACTTGTAGAAACTTTCACCTATTCTTCTCTCATTTTTAGCATCACCACTTTGAAACGGTAAATTAATTAATTTTCCAAAGGCAAAAACGAATGTGCAAGATTTTTATCAAAAGTGAAATCGATATTCAGGTTGATGAACAATTAAATCCAGGGTTATTCAAAGAGATGGAGTTGTAAAAGATTTCCAATATTAATTTCAGACAAGCTGTAAAAGACAGAAACACTTCGCACAAAACTGGTTAGAAGAAAGTTCAAAGTTTAAAAACCCACCTTTAAGTTCCACTCAATGCCATATAGCGTCGCTGTTTCTTGTTTATATAGGAAGTCGTTTTGTGTGCTGCAATTTGCTAAATGTGAATCATCATCTACTAATATTTTCTGCCATTCGTAAGCTTGTTTATGACGAGGCGGCTCTTTGTTCAACTGGAATTATATTTCTCCGGAAATAATGCAATGCTGTTTTCATTTCCATTATGCTAAATTTTTAAAATGTTAGAGAGAAATCAATATTTAGAACTTTTATAATCATGGAAAAGAAAATTTATCTATATGCTTTATTTTACAATGCAAGCCACAATACAACACCCTTAACATTAATTAGCCCGCTTAAAAATTTGAGCATCAAGTTTATTAATTATTTATAAAATTCAGCATCCTTCTGTTTCAATAAATATTTTAACAGACATTCGCATTCTCAAGGTGACATCGGAATCTTTAAGAGCATTCTGATTTCCAGATGTAAGCTATTGATTTTTAATATTTTTAGAGTTTATTTATTTATTTATTTATTTATTCGAATCTTTATGTTGCTTTATTAAAGTTTTGGAAAAATAACAACTCCTCTTATTTTATATTTTTTTTGTAAAATTTCATACGATACTTGGTTGGAATTGAAAACAATGAAATCAAAATATTTACGCTAGTACTCAAAATTTCTGACATGGTTAAGAATGTGAATACAAACAAAATTTATTCGAAGAAAATTATGGTTTAGAATATTCAAGCAATATTTTTTCAGAGAAACCGTTAATATGCAATAAGTACTCTCTTACTTCTTAATAGTGACAATTCTGCAGGATTTGCCAGCAATGTCTGATACACGATAATGCATGATAGCTCATGCATCCTACATTTGTAAGATAGCTAGCAATGGAACATCTTCGTATTTTCTGGGTATCAGCCCTTGATATCTCGGCTTTTTTTTTTTAACAGAATGAAAGAATCTCTCAGAGGTCTGCGGTGATTTACAAGTAGTTCTTTAACCAGTTCAGTGGTCCATCACTAATATTAGCTAGAAACAGTTAGCTGACGGAATCCAGAGACTCCCGTAATTTTGCAAACATGATAACTTGGTAGATTACTTTAAAAGAATTTATTTCTATAGTCATGCTGAAAACCTAATGACGCGAAGTCTAAATATATTCTTGAGTCTGCAAATAATTTTTTTATTGCCATTAACTTTCGAGGGTGATTCAAAAGTTACTGTGCATTGGCTGGAAATGGTATTTAATGGAAATAGATGCTGGAAATACCCGCCACCGGCCTCACAACATCGGTTAGCACTCCTTAATAAGGCTGATGATATTTGATGAACTTCAGCTCAGGCAAAGTGTATACGTTTCCATGCAAAACTGCACAGTAATTTTTCAATCACCCTGTACTTGACGCCACTGTTTTACTTACTATCCTTGTTTTATTCGGATTAAGCATAATATTTGAAAATATGGTAAATTAATATACAGTATATATACTACTATAAATTTTAAAGATTATTTCAATTTATAAACACGACAGGTTAGTAAGTCATTCAACAATATATGTTCTTCACATATAAGAGGGTTTTTTTTCAATTAAATACACGTAACTTAATTATGATTATCGCCCTTGGTATTGGTCTCTCAAACAATGTTCATCTTTCTTTTTTTTTTGCTGCAGCATATAATATTTTTGACAATGGGTTTGCATTGAAGTCGTCGCCAAGTTCGTTCTGAAATCAATCGACACGTGATGCTCGATTGGCGACGTCATTGTGACAGGTGCACTTTTACGGCCCTTAAAAAAGATCTGCGCCTGCGCCGATAGTGCACGAACCCAGAAAATATTTGTAAGTTATCGAGAGCTTGACGAATGGCACGAATGAAGTGGGACGTGACTTTTCATTTCCAAGAAGCGTGAATTAAATCAGGAAAAAGCGCTGAGTGACAAAAATAAATAAAGTAACTTCTGCGCAAACAGCTGATAAAAAAATTGCATTTACTCTTACTGTTGTCTCCGTTAAGATAAATTTAAGATTTTACTGTATTTTTGAAGGAAAAGAAAATTATAATTCCTTGTAGGTTCTTAATAAACTTTTATATGGCTTACCATCATAAAATTATAAAATCAATAAATTTGATAATGCGATGCGACGCAATTCGATTCTAAAACCTTATCAGATCCTTGTAATTTTCAAATTTTTGAATATCATTTTTTTAATCAGCAACAATCTTAATACCCATTATTAACATCGTATTACTACTTTCATATTAAAAATGTACTGTTAATCCTACGGCAATAATATTACTTATACACTTATACGGTTTCCGTATTTTATGTATTTTATTTTTTTCTTTCTAGAAACTCTTTCACACTTATTATATCTGTTATCTTTCATAGTGCATAGAATTTAACGCTGTCAGCAAGCATTCCGATTTATTGCCTTGCGATTTTTTACGTGCGGTACACAATGTAACAAATAAGCTACTTGATTCCATCGAGATGCGCTTTTTTATCTTGTTTAGTCATCATGTCGTTAAAACTAAAAATAATTTTAGAATTTTTGAAATTTTATTACTTAACTATTTATTTAAAGCAGATGCAAGAGAGAACCAGGTTTTCAAAGTTTTGTTGTTTTTTTGTGATGTGGAAGTCGTAGGATTCTGTTTTCAGCGCCTGTTTTGATAATACATCAAATGGAGAGTTCTAATGCTGAAGAATCTCTGAAATAGTTCTGAAGCGAAGAGCCAAAGCGAAATCACAAAGGTTTAAATCGGGGGGGGGGGGGTTATTGTGGATCGATCTAACAAATCATTCCCATCGATCGAACAAATCAGCCACAGCTTACGCTGTATACGCCCGAGCTTTGTTCCTGCAGAATGATGGTTTGGTTCTGCAGAGAATACGCCCCTTTATTAAGAGCTTTAGCATAAAAGCTACTTATAAGAATGCGCCCTTGGTCTGTACGTTTATCCGGCCGTCCGCCGTTTGCACGATAACTTGAAAACGGATTAACTTTTTCAAATTCTGTTTTCAGAAATATGACCATCAAAGTCTTAGCTCGGCCGTATCAACTTTTCAGAATTTTTCGTGGACCCCTTCAAGTCGAATTCACGTGCTAAAACAGTGAGTGTAAAGAATGCAAAGATAACGGCATGTCATATAACAATCGATTTGTCAAGAAGGAATACATTGTTACTTTCTGTTCATCTTTTAAGCATTACTGACATCGGCGCGCGCACGTGAAATCGCTTTGTCGAGGCACGATTGCTCAAATGCTCATAATCTAAATTATTAAGTAGCGGAAGAATGGAGCTACTTATTGGTTTTATAATATCAGTCCGTCCCCTTCATAATTTCTACATTTTTTGAGGTAGAAGGTTGAAATTCGGAATGCAGCTTCTTATCTGCACTATTTAGTTTGGTTTTGATTGGTACACCGGGGTCGGAATTACGGGGGTGGAATTCAGAGAGGACAGCATATCTATGTGCTACTTAGGTACGTAAAGGCGTGGAAATTCAGTATCCAGATTCCTCTAGGCAAGATCTACATTACTATGAAGTTTAGACTCAGTTGTTCCATTTGGGGTCGGATTTGCGGGGGTGGCAGTCACTTGGTGTTTAGAACTATGGCAACATATGGCATGTGATATATCATACGTTCGAAAATGATGAAAAAGGAAAGAAAATACGAGTTTTTTTACATTTTCTACATATTACGTTCGAAAAAATTAATTTTTTGATTAAAAAACTTGCTGAGAGATATTAAATGCAGATAAAAAGGGTAAAAATAGATGACTGCAAGATCTGCTACTTGCCTTACCCAACTCGGGGGGGGGGGGGGCGGGTTAATTTCTTTTTAATAAATGTATAAAGGAATTTCTGCTTCACTGCTAAAGCTCCTACTTGGAATGTTTACAAGATTTTACTCTCAAATCAGATTGCAGATTGTGTTGCAAAGCTGTTCTGAGGGCAGGAATATGCGTTAAGATAATGCCTATACAAGAAGGGCACCCTAAACTTTTTAGCCAGGAACGCTGCACGCATCCCACTAAATTTGTTTTACTCCATGTGTGCTTGAAAACAAAAAGACGGTTACAGCAGAGTGGTATGTGACAATTTTACGTGCCAAGAGTCGTAGAAAAATGGAAGGAAAAGACCGGAACAAGAGGTTTGTTGTGGCATCATGACAATATCATGCCACCGTTAAAACAACTGAGTTTTTCTGTGAATATCGGGTCAATATTTTGATGCTCCCCCCCCCCCCCCTATTCTCCAGACTTGGCGACTTCTTTTTGTTCCTCATAATCCAAGAGGAAACTTGTACAATAAGGATTCCATTTTGGCAGTGACGATGACGCTCTAGCAAAGTACAACGACTACATTTTGAAGCTTACTGCTCAGGACTGGAAAAAATGCATGTCCGACTAATTCAGAAGGACGAAACTTTGTATAGAGGGGGGGATTAATTCGAGATGTGCTAAAAGAATGGTTTTCCTAAGATGTGTGCAGCGTTCCAGAGTACCCCTCGAATCCGTCGTACACAGGAATGCCACATCTTCATGTTGCAGCAAAATGTTGAATCTTTGATCTTTGTGGTAACCGTAAAGACAACACTCGCTCGACTGAGTTGCATTTTTTCGCTAGTACGGTCTGGCTCATGTCTCATCCAGCGTAATGATACAGCATGAGAAATCTTTCCTTAGCTCCAAGTGGTACGAGCAATAATATTACAGTAATACGTAGGCCTCGTTTCCATATGTGCAATTTCAGTCCACTCATGCGATAATCGTTTGCGGCTGAGTTGCACGCATGATAATCGAATTTTCTGTTATGCTTCTCAAAATCTGAAGATAGGAGTTGCACTGATTAATTGTACCAAAAATCTCATTTAGCAAACAGATTGAGCATCTCATATATGGAATGAAGATTTTAATCGCCAGCTTTCTTTCAACAATTATCTTTAAGGCATTGACTACAATCAATGTCTCTTTCTGAATGATGGTCATCGAAAAGATATTGAATGAAATACAAAGAAGGAAATACATAAAGTGGTCCAGTAAGTGATAAGAGTAGCAAAAGGTTAAAAGACGAAAAGATTTTTAAGAAAAGAAAAAATGAAAGTAAGGTCAACGATTCGGTCACTTGCTTTGTTTCTTCATTCCGTCAAATCCCAAGTTCCCACTAGAGGCTGACATTGCCAAAGCCACCTCCTCGTCCGCCTCTACTCTAATCAATGCGAATTCGCCATTTTAAGGGGGCAACAAGGAGACTAGGGGGCGAGAAAAGCGATTGCCATTAACTGAGGAGTTTCGAAGCCCTTCTCGACACGACCTTTTACGTTCGTTGCCATCCCCTAACCATTTCAAGATCACTATCGCCTCGGTATCGATTTTAACCGAATCCTTTACTGGCAGAATTTCAATTGACACTCTTGTTTAGAAAACAAGAAAGAACAGCAGCGCGAACATTTTTCTTTGGAGAAACTGGATGGTAGTTTTCTCTTAAATTTATAATGAAACATATCCAATTTGGATAATTTGAACTTTATAAATTTTAATCGTTGCTATTAAATTTGAAATTAAACTTTTCTAACGTTTCCATTATTAGAAGAATGCACGCAACATTAGGTTTCTCTACGTGTTATGTGCTCGTAAATAAGCATTAGACCAATTTAATCCCAGGATGTACATAAAATGATAAGTTTACAATTACTCGGTCCCTGATAAATAGTGCGAATTATACCAGTCTGGAGGAGATATGCTTATTGTTGCTAAAAGAAAAATGCTTTCATCACTAAACAACGCACCGTAGCTGACAAAAAAGACAGGCCTGGGCACTCAAAAGTCACCTGACCATAGTAATCTGAGCAACAATCCAACCATCATTGTTTCCATCAGTATTTTTTCATTTGTTGGAAACAATGAAGATTTAATTGTTATTCAGATTACTATGGTCAGGTGACTTTTGAGTGCCCAGGCAACACCTCCTAGAGAGAAGGCCTGCGGAGAAAAGGTGTATACATTATTACATCATCATCAAGCGGCCAAATTTAGAGCTTATTATTGGTAGAAATACGATTAACAATAGCCGCTTGATGATGATGTAACAGTGTATACATATTTTGTCCGCAGGCCTTCTCTCTAGGAGGTGTTGCCTGGGCACTCAAAAGTCACCTGACCATAGTAATCTGAATAACAATTAAATCTTCATTGTTTCCAACAAATGAAAAAATACTGATGGAAACAATGATGGTTGGATTGTTGCTCAGATTACTATGGTCAGGTGACTTTTGAGTGCCCAGGCCGGTCTTTCTCGTCGGGTGCGACAACGCACATAATAGAAATTGTTGATCTGACGTAGTTTAAGAGCAACAAGATTATACGTAGTACGGTCAATAAGTTCGAAGACTGGCCTTCCTGACGGATATGATGTATTTTTGTCACGTGTTATACACAACCACCTTCAAAGCACCCCCCTTCTGCAACTGTGTATTTCTGCCAACGAGAGTAAAGTTGCTGAAATCATTCATGGAAACTTTTGGAGAAGATGGTTTTCTGGGCGTCCTTTGAGTTCGTTTTTCAGACGGCAGAACAGGTAAAAGTTTTTCAGTTCGCATGGGCCGAGATCAGGTGAGTAAGGAGGGTGTGGAAGGGGACGTTTCCATTTTGGCCAGTGTAGCCTGCACTATGAAAGACCGATGTGCGGAGGCATTGTCATGGTGCAGTACCCAGTCCTTGCTTTTCCAGAGTTCTGTACGTTTCCGGCGGTTAGCATCATGGAGGTGAGCCACGATGTGTGCGTACCCTCCTTGTTCACTTTCGTCCCTTCCGACGAACGCGAATAGCAACAGTTCACTGACACGCATTGTTTGGAAAAACCCTGCAATGCAAGCTGCTTCCTCCTTACCATGTCTCGCGTCCTATGTGCCTCTACGCCACGGTCAAATAGTTCCTCTCTTCTCCAAGCTAACCAGAAACCGCAAAATCATTAAAAAGAGAGTCCAGCGAAATCCGAGGATCTCAATGAGACAAATCGCTCGTGAGACCGGATGCAACCGCGAATCGGTGCGAAAAATGGCAACTGAGGAACCCAAACTCAAGCCGTACAAGTATCAAAAAGTCCAGCTCCTCACAGGCGAAAACAAGCGCGTACGGCTCCACAGATGCCGCCAACTCAAGCGTCGGGCCGCAGGTAAGAAATGGAAGCGCATCCTCTTCACAGACGAGAAGCTCTTCACTGTGGAGCAGGCACACAATCACCAAAACGACAGAGTGTGGTCAGCAGAGGCACCCGGCACCTCTGCAGTCATCGAACGTTGCTAAAATCCCCAGTCCGTGATGGCCTGGGGCGGAATTTGCGCTAGTTGCAAGACACCTCTGTTTTCGTGGACCAAGGAGTCAAAATCAACCAACAAGTTTACCGTCGTGACATTCTCGAGGCTGTGGTACTTCCTTGGTCTCGGATTGGACCTTTCAACAAGACTCTGCACCAGCTCACAGAGCGAAAATGACGCAGGAGTGGTGCAAAAGCCATTTTCCGGATTTCATCACGTTTCAGCAGTGGTCGCCCTACTCGCCGGATCTCAATCCGTATGGTCGATCTTGGAAGCCAAGACCTGTGCTAAACGCCACAACAGTTTGAGTAATTTAGTGTAGTACAATGATAAAGTAAGGTGACTGGATAAGGGTAGAAGCAAAGGTTATCTTTAGAAAAAAAAATAAAGTAGAAAGTCCCAACTATTGTAAATCACCAAAAAAACCAAAAAACAAAAAAAAACATTGAAACAATCTTCAGGTCCCTTTTCGCGTAACCACTCACATATTTGTTCTTACGAATTAGTACTAAAATAATTTTTTTTTATTTTTTATAAAACCCTTGGCTAAATAAAAAAAATTATTAATTGCACTGTGAAAGTTCATAAGCATTGAAGGGAAACAAAACGAACGGAAGAGTAACATGATGAAAGTAAAGGCGCACTCACAAATCAACAGACAACGCAATAATGAAACCATTAGAGGAATGTGTTTCATCAATTATTACTATTTATCCAAGCAAGTCAAACAACAGGGAATCAGTTGGATAGTGGCTGTCATCATTGCCCTCAGAACACATCCAGTAATCACACAATATCTCGCATATGACCATTCAAAAATTTACCTTGTTAGGTGAAATAACGGAAAACCTACTTTCTCTTGCTTTGCTATTTCAGTTCGGGGTTGAGTGCCTACTTACATTTTAATTACAATTAAAAGCTCGGCTTTAGGCTAAATAACTCTATTAATAATTTGAGTCGGCCGTAAACAAAATCTCATTGGATAAAATTTCAAAATTTCTTTCTATTTCCGTAGAGAAGGTAAGCAATGAAAAAAGAAGTAGAAGAATGCGGTAATTTAATTGCAATTATTGTGTCTTTGTAGGGCTTCACATTCATTAAGTCAACGAGAAAAATGAAATAAAATTTTGTCATCGAAGCGAATGAACGCATTGAGGTAAGATCGTTTGAAACAAATTCATTTTGAAAGAGGTCTTTAATATGCAAAAGTAAAACACAAAAGAAAGCTTTTGTTTGATTTAAAGCAATGATAACTATCTTCGGCGCTTTCTTTGATTCCAACATTCGTTTACCCAATAAGCTTTTCATTCTTTATTCCTAGGACTAAATGTAAAATCGATTAAGAATAAACCGAGAAAAGAAATGCAAATACACTAAACAAACATATCAGCGTGTTGCATAAATTTTAGGCGTTAGATTTCATTCTTCAGTGTTTGCCTATATTAATTTGTCATTTGATAAATATCTAAAAAAAATTATTTTTAAAATAGAAAATAACCGTTTTAACCGTTTAATAGAAACTAGCTGATATACCGGCGTTGCTCGGGGTGTTTGTTTGATGAAATTTTGCAATATCCGAATTTGAATATAAATAAGAACACATGAAAAATCCTTAGAATTAATACAGGAAATATTCACTTTGGAAAAACGAAAGAATTCTTTAAAATGCTCTTACTGAAATTTTGTCTCTAATTGGGTTTGGCCACGAAAATTCGACATTGCATCCTTAACTTTTTAGCATATCAAAGAAAGGCTACGAGTATTGAATTATTTCTGTATATATTATAAAATACTTCATAGATAGATTGAGACAGTTAAGGAACTCTATTTACAACCCAATCAACATCCCTCTTCAACATGTAACTGTTTCCATACAGTTGTATTCAGTCACAGAGCGTGGAATCATGTCCTGAATGTGGTTGTTTATATTGACACTATCAGTTTTAGCAGCAAGGATTACCCTCTCACACAACCAGTAATGATTTTTATAATTTTCTAATACACTACTGTTTATAAAAATCGCAACACCCTGATGGAATGGTCTAATCCATATGCAATTTGCAATATTTGCATACAATGGGTCAGAGTATAAATGATTAGATTTTCAGAGTAATTGCTTGAAAGAACACCATGCCTCGACGACGACGAAGGGTACCATATCAACAGCTGACAGACTTTGAAAGAGGACGCATAATTGGTCTGCGTGAAGCTGGATGGTCGTATCGTGACATTGCTGCTCGTGTAGGACGTAATGCAACGACAATTATGCGTGCATGGAGGCAGTGGAGCGAAGAGAACAGGGCACACCGAAGACCAGGCTCAGGAAGACCCAGCACGACGACACCGCGAGATGACAGACACCTCTATGGCATGTGTGTAGCAGATCGTACAGCCACTTCCACAGTGTTAGCACAACAGTGGGGTGCTACAGTAGGCAGGACAATGTCTGCTAGCACTGTACGACGCCGTTTGATTTCCAGAGGATTGATGGCACGAGTACCATTGTTGCGGATTCCTTTGACTCAAAACCACCGGCGCCTCAGGTTGCAATGGGCCCATCAACACCAACAGTGGCAAGCTGAATGGCAACAAGTTGTGTTTTCGGATGAGTCAAGGTTTAACTTGCAGCACCATGACGGCAGGATACGAGTCAGAAGACATCGTGGCGAGCGCGACCTTCCAGAATACATCCTGCAGCGTCATTCAGGACAAACGCCAGGGGTGATGGTGTGGGGTGCAATCAGTTACCATGGCCGTTCCCGTCTGATCAGAATCCATGGTAATCTGAACAGTGACCGGTACATCAGGGAAGTTGTGCAACCCGAGGTCATCCCCTTCCTGCAGAACCTTTCAGGCGCTGTATTCCAACAGGACAATGCCCGACCGCATGTGGCCAGAAATGTCCTCGCCTTTTTCCAAGCACATCAGACGCCCTTGTTCCCCTGGCCTGCTCGTTCACCAGACATGTCCCCAATCGAACATGTGTGGGACAGGGTTGTTCATCGATTGGCTCGTCAGACTCCTGCAGCAGCAACTGTGGATGAACTGTATACCCGTGTAGACAGAGCATGGCAGGACATTCCCCAGGCCCTTATTCAGAGCTTGTTTGACTCAATGCCACGACGTTTAGAGGCTGTAATTGCATCCCACGGTGGTTTCACCCGATACTAATGTGACAATAAAACGCATTGTATTGACCTGAAAGTCTAATGGTTTCTTTTCTGACCCATGATATGCAAATGCTCCAAATTTAATGCAGATTGTGCTATTCCATCAGGGTGTTGCGATTTTTATAAACAGTAGTGTATGTTTAGATAACACAACTTCTCTAAAGGAAGTTACTACATTAGAAACACAGTACGAAATATAAGTTTCCTCCAGTTATTGGCTCATTAGAGAAATTACCTTCACCTTTTCAGCAAAAGCTTGAGCAGCTGCATGCCCTATAAGTTGTATTCTCGCATTTGTTTAGGAATAATTTCATATAACTCTCCAAAGAATTATATAAAAAAGAAATAATAATAAGTTTATTTATTTATTTATTTATTTATTTAATACTTTTATAATTAGCCCCTATTAAAAAGTGAATCATTAAGACAGGTTACTTTTCAATGCCGGGGCCTGTTTTTTCTTAGTCGGCTATGGCAAGCATTAATTTCATCAACCTTTATTGATGCAACATACAAACACGACCAACCGATTGTTGACGCAAGCACGACCGGACGATTGTTCGCACATACAAGCAAACAAATATAAACCAAGTCTATTTCATCCAATGACGTATATTAAAGATAGACTCCGAAAACAGCCGCAATACTTAAAGCAAATTGGGAAGCTCCGCCGCCCAAAACCGTCATGGCTGAAAGCGAGTGAAGATGATGCAAAACACATGGCTAAATACGAGGGTAATTGATTAATAATTCTTTCACACGCCGATCATGGAGTGATAAGTTAATGAAGTATTTTTGTTAACTTTGTATTTGAAGTATTTTATTATAATTTACAAACCATTTTTCGGTCATGGTTTCAATTTCTATTTAGTTTCGATTAATTTCAATTTCGTTTCGATCATCTTTCAGTTACGTATTTTCATTTCAGTTACGTAATTTTGATTTATGCTTGTGGAAAATGATTCCTGATTACGTAGAACAACACTGAGGCCACTGATTTTTAATTAATTATTCCTCAGGCCCAAAATCATCAGAAATAAAACAGCCAGACAGCTAACTACTCTACGACTCATTCCTGCCCAGACTATCATGGTGTCAAATCCTCGGAAAAAGCGATTTCGTAGAAAACAAGATTCCGAGGGTTTGACATGGAAGAAGGAGAAAGCAAGAGAAGCGGAGAAGAGAAACACCCCCGGCTGCAGTGGACCAGTACCAGAAAGAGAGAGAAGAAGGAAGAAAGGCAATTGGAGAAACGACTGCGCAAGTGCGGCACAGGATTCTCCGCGCCAGAATAAAAGGCGGAGCAGGAATTGGAGAAATCAGTTAGGATGTGTCTAAAAAGTCCGACCGGTCGCGGCCGGACAAAGCCCGTCACAAAGCTCGTTTTGGAGCCACCAGTGACTGACTCGAAATTTCGACTATGTCCGATCAACGCGGGAACGATGCAGGCGTACGTAACTGGCTGTATTCATTTTAAATTTTCTCCCGATTCGGACGACCCTCGATTCATAAAGTAACGTCCGGTCGCGATGAGCGTTTTCATAACGCGATCGGTCGCGCTAATCTCGACCGGAGTCCAACGTTAATCAAAATGGCGGATGAAAGTAGAAAATTCAAGTGTTCGAATCCCCGATACGTAATAATATTTTGGAGAAAGGAGATGGCGAAATATAAGAGGAACCTTGCTGCGACGCCATTTTGAAGCAAAATGCTCACGACCGCGCTGTCCATGAACGAACAAACGGAAGCAAACGGCCGCCGATCGTACCACGTAAACTGTTGGCGGCCGGTCGGACTGTTTAGACACACCCTTAGTGAGTGGCTTTCACCCGATGAGAAGTAGCGAGGACCACGACGATGCCGATTCCACTTAGCCACGCTGCACGAAAGGACCGAGACGATTCCGAGGAGTTCAAGAGACCTGGGCTAGTAATATTTTGAGTAAGCCAAATAAGCCTAATGCCAGTGACTCTTTTGAATTAAATAAATTGCCAAGGACGTCAAGGCCGCGAAGTGGATCCGCAGGCCGACATCGTTATTCGGAAGGAAGACGTCGGGGACCCCAGCCCGAAAGACAATATTGGGAGCGACTACTAACTCGCCGATCGCCACAACCCGCCGCCGTCCGAGAGAGAGCGAAGTCGTCCCGAGTTCCAAAAGAAGCTCAAGCGAAAAGGGATAGTGCTGAATCAACAGAGATAAGTGAAAATAACATTTCCACATATATTCATTCGGACTTAAGTTTCTCTGAATTTTGTCCTTTTCATGATTTAAACGGTGACTTTGACCCTCATGCCGCCAGCGCCTTGAATCTTAGAGGACAACCGCCAGCAGACGCTAAAATTGTGGATGAGACCGAAGAAGGTTCCGCCCCGATCTCGACGGCATTAAGCAACCCACTTTGCATTCGGTCAGATAGTCACGTTCAGCCCCCTCATCTCAACTCGGCGACAGCAGTACCTCCACTAGCCACACCCGTGCATACTGTCGTGCTTCAACAAGCCACGCCCGTACATAGTTCAGCCCCTCAACGAGTCACGCCCGAGCATACAGCACAAGTTAATCTTCTCCCGTGGGAGGTCGAGTCGTTAGAAATAGTGATTCCAGTTGCAGATCTAGCCGGTATTCTCGCGGGGTGCCCTGCAGGATTGCCGCACTTGGACTCTAGATCACCTTCTAAGGCTGCCCTCACACGGTCGACAAACCTGATTAGGTCTCCACCTACGGATTTAGCGGTGATAGACAACGAGGTCTTGCCCCAACAGAATTTGGCTGTTCCAGAGGATCCGAGCCTCACCCATTCGTCAGAGCAAATTAGAAGCAAGACGACCTCCGAACGTCTGGGAGATAGCGCCACGAGTATTCCGGAGGACGACCCACTAATAACAGATTTAGCGGTTGAACTGGACTAGCAAATTGCATTTCTTAATGAACATTACTCAATTCTTTGATAACTTTGTATTTAATGCATCGTATAAATTAAATGATTGTTCGAATTACCTTCCCTTGCTTCACTCTGTTCGTAAGCAATAAAAATACACGACACATGGCTTCAATTTGCTTTACTGTTAACAATAGGATTCGGAGTCTAACTTTAATATACGTCATTGATATAGATATACAGATTATTAATCTTTATGAAAGACTTATCGAGTTTTGAATTTTTTCCGTCATTGTGGTAGTATTACACAGCTGTGGTAAATTTCAACTTTTAGAACTTCCAAGTTGCATTCTAAAACCGGACAAACATACATAAATACACACAAACATTTTGCTTTATATTTATAGATTATAATAACTAATGAACACTGTACATATTTTAATTTTATAATGCTCATTCTTGTGAAGGAAGAAAAACCGCTAACCAAAAAGCCCAACTGAAATAGGAACGCCGGATACCTTCGTATAATTCTACGCTATACAACTCTTTCTAAGATTTTATTAGTGTTCATTCTTACTAATTCATATTTTCATTCTTGGAAATCATAATCCACCAGACCTTATAAAAGAGCAGCTTTAATTCGTCATAGGAGCATTTGCAATAACCATTACATCCTCTGGAACAAAAATTAAAACAAAAATACACTTAAATTGAGGTCATTCTATTTCGTTTATGAAAAAATCAATTGTGTGAGATGATATCAAATTCGAATTTGGAAGCTCTGCCAGGAAAAAGAATGAAAAAAAAAATGCATTTTTATAACTCTCATCTACCATATATCAAAAGTATTTAAAATATCTGAAATAGGTATTTATAATCGTACACCTAAACATCAAATATAGATACATATTAGTAAAGTGTAACCTCTAAAAAAAGAACATCTGAATGTTTAACCATATACAATATGGTCCAAAGCTTAAGATATAAATAAATTTCGCCTCAAGAATCTGTGTATGTGGGGGTGGGTGGGTGGGTGGATGGATGGGTGCGTGGGTGTTTAATCACTTAATAAAAAGAAAATAATGTTACAGAAAAGACACGCAATAATTAATTAATTACGTTAAGATTCAATATGACGTAATAGGAACACTTGTGCTTTTCAACAACGTAATCCTTAACATCATGACGAAAGCTTCCCAGGATGGAGAGTAAACTACACTACTGTAAGACCATATTGTATCTAGCCTAATGTTCGCAATTTTCGTAGAAACCGACGCTGAGGCCACAATTACGATATACCCAGTTGGTTGGGTTAATAATGCGGAGAAGTGTTAGTAATAACCCCTCTCATGGGTTCCAGATCTAGTACGTGCACGATTTCAGTTATTTAGAATCGCTATTATAAGAGAAGAAAGTGCTATCCACAAGAAAAGCGGCCGCAGCGTTTGCTTCCTTCAAATGGTGGCAATAGAAGATGACCAACATATTAAAAATGTGTTCAATTCTTCTCTGTAGATCGGAAACGTGTACCTTGCATAAACCAGACCTCAACAAACTCGTGGCTTTCCAAATGCAAGATCTCCAACAAATCCTGGGAATCCAAGTTTCTCACTGTTATCATCTGAAAAAGTGTCAACAGAAAATAACATTGGCGAGACGGTTTGACAAGAATGGCTATATGCCTGCTACCACCAACTCTTCAGAAGACCACGATCCACCAATGTAAAATACAGTGGAATTTGCCCAAACCCATACCTACACTTGTGCTAAATGTGCCTATCATTTGAAAGTCACCGAGCTCCTTTGGAAGTGGTATGTTCAGCTGTTATAACAAAAATCGTTGAAAATCTAAATGGGCGTTATTATTGCTCTCAACACGCGTTGAGAGATCATGATTACGTGTAAAGCATGGAACAGCGCAGTTTTAGAGGTGAACCGTGTCAAATGATCTTCCAGTCTATAATATAGCTAACAGCGTTAATTTATCATTACAATTATCCAAATTTCTATTGACATAGAGAATGTCAAGCTTCGCAAGCTCTCAGCGCAGAAAATATTACGGATAGCATTCTTTAAATACGAGGGTGGGCTGAAAAGTAATGCCTCCATGGCTGTAACTTTTTTATTTTTTAACCGATTTTCAAAATTCTTTTTGTATCTGATACTCACATTTATTCTCTATGTAATGCACTATTCACTTTTCGACATAGTCCCCCATCCCTTTCCACGCATTGTACCAACGCGTGACTAGTCGGGTGAACCCGTCGGAGGGGAATTCCGGGGTTGTTGTCGACACCAAGACCGAACGGCAGGTTTCACCTCGTCGTCAGAACGCAACTCATGCCCCTTAAGGTGCTCTTTCCTCTTTGGGAAGTGGTGAAAGTCGCAAGGTGTAAAGTCTTTCATTTTTGAACTGCAGTTTTTCATCTTTGAACTGTAAGCGCTGCAACCCCCTCTGATGTGTGGCGATCGTCTTCGGACGGGCGTTATCGTGCTGCAGAAGAGGATCCAAAGCCGCCATTCAATCCTCGTTTCGACGACAACCCCGGAATTCCTCTCCAACGGGTTCACCCGACTACTAGTCACGCGTTGGTACAATGCGTGGAAAGGGATAGGGACTATGTCGAAAAGTGAATAGTGCATTACATAGAGGAGAAATATGAGTATCAGATACAAAAAGAATTTTGAAAATCGGTTAAAAAATAAAAAAGTTACAACCATGGAGGCATTACTTTTCAGCCCACCCTCGTAGTTTCCTGTTTTTTCGATAAGAACTTGTACTTTAACCTCGATAACTGTAAAGTATAACAGGGGCTAAACGGGCAGGCGAACGCCATAGAGAAGCTTTAAAACAATTAGGGCACTTTCAGTAGCGTCAATTCAAACTGAAACAAAATGTAGCTCGCCTTTAATTCACATTATGCGTTCCTCTTTAAAGCATGTTCATAATAGACATGGATTTCCCCTTCCTAATATAAAACTTTCTTATCTGTAGGATACAGAACAAAGTTTTAAAATGTCTAGAATTTTAAGGCTCCATTAAGTAGAACTTTTAAAAATTATAAAGTCAAACAGCTGTTTTTATATCTTGTCGACCAAGCTTTCATAAGCTCACTTACTACAGAAGAGGCATTGTAAAAAAAAGAGAAAACTTGATAGAAAAACTACGCCTATGCGAAATTCCGATACCATAATTTTTAATGCGTCTTTGGAGTGAGTTTACAGCGTGTCAATAAAAAAATGACGTAATTTATTCCATGTCCACCGCTGCTGATTCATCTTTTTCTCCCCTTCTCTTCTTTTCTAGTGTTATCTCATTCAACAAAGAACGAGAAGGAAAAGAGGAGACCCCGGAAAAAAGGAGGAATGATGGGCATTTATTGTAGACGTTATTAATCCTCTAGCAGGGCTTTAAGGGCTCTTATTTCATTCATTTTCACCTGGTGTAGTCCCTATAAAAAGGCCATAACTTACCCCGGCCACAGGCAAACGTAGCCGCTCCTTTCCCCCACTCTTCGACAAGTTTTCTTGGCGGGTGAGAAGCGATCATAAGGATCGTTCAAAGCCAGACACTGAAAAACGAGGACCTTAAACGGATCATAAATCAGGCAATTCAGCACATAATTTTAATCAGTTCAATGGAACCCTTTTCCTCTCTGGTTTATATGACTTACAAATTGTTCTTCGCACCATGGGGTCTGCTTGCATCGAATGGGTTAAGAAAGAGGGGAACACACACAATAGATAAGAGAGCGATAGACAGACATACTGAACGAGAAGGTACATAGGGTAAAAAGAAAATGAAGGAAAAAAAATGCTATCTAAATTACCCTAATGAATTGTTAGAGACCTAAATAAAATACACAATTTTAAAAATGAAAGCTACAAAAATAACCTTATATATTATTTCATATTGTAATATATTTCGTTTCATGTTCACATACTCAACTGAAATAAAGATGTACGAATCTTTAATTATGAAAAATAATACCAATAGAGCAAACTGAAAAATTCAATATAAGAATTATGTTTAAACGCATACAAATATAATCGCAACTTTATTAGGAAATTAATACGCTACGCATAAAATTATTTTACCCAATAATATTTTTCAAATTTTATGTTGTTACATGGAAAAATACAAGGAATTTGTTCAAGCATGAAGACTTGCATCGCAATACAGTGTTTTGTTCTGTGGCATATGCTCAACTACTGTGGCAACTGATTCTCCATTCTTAAACAATTTTACTTTATTTTGGTTTAAAATTAAAGGACCCTTTCATAAATTTTTTAATAATATGATTTCATGCAATTTTGCCAACAAGCCTTTGTGAGGAGCATTTGCGCTGTTTTTGGGCCATGTTTAAAATGAAGAAAAAAAACTAAAAATCACACTAAATGAATCAATTCCCGAAAGCAAAAGTCGGAAGCATATGGTTATGTAGAAATGTTGAAAAGTTTATAGGACGTCATAATTCTGATTGGGTTATTACAGTATTTCATAATAAAAATGAACAAAAACAAAAAGAATATTAGTAACACAGTAAATCTTGTGTTTATCTATTTTGAAAGTGTACTTTTATCATTTAAAACTATTCTAAAACTACAGAGGTTGAGTCAAAAGTAGTGGCCGGCTCGGGAGGGGGGGGGGGGGTAGAGTTTAACGAATTCTGGGCGAAGACCATTTACCACAAGGGTATATCGCAGTTTATTAAGATAAAAGAGTGGGAAGAAACAACAGTACGATTTTGAATACCGTAGACAATGTGCCACCTGCGTCAGCCAGTGTAAAAATATGGTAGAAAAATTGGTGATACGCGGGCTCCTTCGTCACTATTGGAAAAAGGGGACCAGTGCGCGAACAGGAGCCGCCGAAATTTGCAGAGTGGAAGGTCAGGGTGTGACCAATGAACGGATAGCACGACGGTGATTCTCCCGCTTTTCGTCTGGAGACATTGGATTGGAAGATGCGCCAAGGAGCGGAAGACCCAAAAAAGTGGATGACGCAGCCCTACGGCACAAGTGGAAGCCAACCCAGGCAGCAGCACCCGTGGACTAGCGGCGGACATCGGGACATCACAATCGAGTGTGGTTCGACATCTGCACGCCATGGGGAAGGTCAACAGGATCTGCCGAGTTGTGCCCCAGGAGTTGACGCCCGCGCAAGCACAACAACGGGTGAAGGTGTGTCGCCAACTGCTGGAAAAAAATCGAGGTTTTGCCACATCCAGCATACAATCCCGACCTGGCATCTTCCGACTACCATCTCTTCCGGTCCATGGTGCATTTTCTGCGTGGACGGCGCTTCGCCAATGTCAGTGAGGTTGAAGACGCCGTGCTTGACTTTTTCGCCCAGAAACGGAGGAGCGGTTTCGCGAGGGCATCCGCCAACTGGCTGATCGTTGGATGAAGACCATCGAGCATGATGGACTCTACTTTGAAGATTAGCAATGAGTGATTCCTGTTAGGTGCCCATTTAAAAGTTTGACTCAACCTCTGTATTCTCCGAGAAGATGTCCTAGCTTCTAAGCTGAATATTCGCTTTATCTCGTGGGAAATTTTTTATGTAATTAAATTTATGTATTACACGGGTCAACAAAAAATACTTTTTTCAGCTACTTAAACGAATGTAAATGTTCTAGACTATTGAGTGTCCTGATTCCAAATCTGAACTCCAAATTTCTCTATCACGTCAAAATGTAAAGTTATCTGGACTTCTTCCCGCTACACTTAGGGGCTGTTAGCGACGACCATGGTGAAATGGAAACAAGATATCAAGGCCGTTTCGATCAAAAAATGATGGTGACTTTTTCTGGTTTCTGAACAGGAAAATAAGCTTAAGCATAAGCGCCAGAGCAAATCTTTAAAACATTTTTGAATAAATGCTTTATCTTCATCTACTATATGGAAATGTTAAAAGCTATGTTTAACACCATTATAATGTTTTAGTAAAATAATATTGCTTAAGTTTCAGTTGTGTAAAACAGTCTCATAATGTCAAATTTAAACATTAGTAGTTTCTACAGTATAATTCGAAATCCTGACGTGATAGAGTGACGTGCACACTTTTGGCCAAATTTTCCTCTTTTCCACAGAAAACCGCCCAAATGTGTGGATTTTCGCACACCCAAATTAGTCTAGAACACCTGTATTTTCTCCAGTAGCAAAATATTGTTGACCAGTGTTATTGAAGACTTAATTCTGTATTATAAATTAAGAAATTAGAATACATTGGCCTTTTTAATAAACTATAACAATCATCATTGTTTAAATTATGTCGCGAATCAATTAAAAATATGATTCTGTTAAATTTCTAGACGTACAGAGATGCTGATGCCAAAACAACCCAAGAAAGCATCGAGCGCTGATTTCCTGACTCTCCAGGGAGCAAGAAGCATTTGGCAAAAAATCGAATCCCCCTACGCTAAAAGAGATTTGTTCTCGCCCACATGAAAGAGCCTCGTGTATTTTTCTGTTTAATGAACAGCTAATGGCTCCTTGTGTGAAGAAACGAATGTAATGTTCAAATTTAAAATCAAGTAGAAAGTATTGCATGAAAACATAAGGCATGCTTGCATGAGATATACATATAACAAACCATATATTTTGAATTATGGTTAGAAATTAATTATCCTGTATTACCGTAAAACCTTGAATAAAGGCCGGGTATTCAAATAAACGCCGGTCTCGATTAAATGCCGGGTCTGATTGTTTTTCGAGTATATCGTATAAATTCCGGCGGTAATCGTACAAATTCCGTCGTATTTTATTCCCATTATTTGGAAATAGCCCTTAACGCCGGGTCATAAATAAACGCCATTTTTGGAACGTTTCAACTTAGCTCTAAGTGAAATGAACTGACGAAAGTGCAAACTAATCAAGTAGAATCTGAATTCTTGTCTTTGCGGACGCAATTATCATAAACCATTTCAGTAGGCTTATGAAATTTACTTAGTAGGGGAAACCGGGACAGGTTTGGTACAAAGGTAGGTTTACACATTCGCTATAGTTCACTTATCGTTGGTCGGAGCGCACCGCTTTTGAGTCAGGAGAAACGTTACCACCGCCTTGTACCCTCTTGGTCAATCGCGTGTGAGAACAGTGAAATAGACAACTTTTTTCTAATTTTTCTTCTGATAAGTAAATTTTCTCACTAATGTATTGGCAGTTACTAGATTTGTACCATTAGATCATCGTAACTCATTATTGGTTTTCCTGTTAGACCTTTCTTTTGCGATTATTTTAAGCTAATAAGTTGATTGTTAACCTTAAGAACAAAGCTTAGAGGCTTAGTTGTAACCCAAATACGGCGATGGGGCAAGTTTACACACTGCTTGAGGCCATATAAACAGTCAAAATTTGGAGAATTATTATTATTATTATTATTATTCGTGTCGAGCACTCCAAGATGGAGTAAAAATGGAAAATGATACAATAACACCATTAAAAAAACTCTCGGATCCTAAAGGTTCCGCGTTATCAAAAGGACAGGATAAACTAGGCCCGCTTTAGAGCCCATATATGAAAACCCATACCATATTTAACAAACAAAAAAATAACAAAACATTATTGAATACTAATGTAAAATCGATTCAACCGTCTTTTCAAATGGACACCAGCTGTCAAGCAATCAGTGGAGACACATTGGTAGACTGTAGATCGTATGTCATGAAGCAGGTCATTCCACGTGGAGATGGCACTATATGGAAACCGCCTAGATATAAAGGCTGACGTAATATTCGGAGACACGAACAAGAATCTCCTAACTTGTCTGATACTATTCTCCGACTTGAACCAATGCCTGACAAAAGCTGCGGGATGGTTTTCATTGCGGATCGCTTCCGCCAATTCGGTGGTCAAAGCAACTTTACTAATGGTCATGACAGTAGGTAAGTTGTACTCAGTGCATGCAGACGTCACTGAATCCATACGGTTAAGTTTGAATGCAGTCCTTATGAGTCTATTATACGCGACTGACAGTCTTTTTAAATTAACGGAGGAAGTAGACGACCAAAATATTGCCCCATAGGTAAGTCGCGGCACTATGACTGCTAAAATAAATTGGCACATTTGTGGAATTGAGAGGAAAGATCTTAACCTTTTGACTAAATAAATCTTGCGATGTAACAACGTTATTAGTTGGTCAATCAATTCATTGAATTTCAGGTTGGGATCCAATGTGATACCCAAAATCTTAATGGGAGTGAAGTTGGACTCCTCTCTGAGTACTATCATGATGTTAGTCTTGTCCTGATTAAAACAAGACCTCTGCTGGTATATCATTCTGCCATGAGCCCTAAGTCCTGCTGGAGTAATTTCATTATTTCCCCCTGTTCTTGTGGTAAATAAGAAGCAAATAAAAAGTTATTTTCCACGTAGCTCACCAACTCCAATTTGAAGAAAAGGCCAAATATCGAGACAGTAGACACCGCAAATAGAAGCGGGCCCAGACCCGAGCCCTGGACTATTCCTCGTTTGGAAGTATTGCTTACCACCGGGTCGAAACTAATGGCATTCATTCTTTCATGGTAGTAATTTTGCAACAGATCTAAATAATCGTTGAACACCCCAAGGGAATCGAGATCGTACAATAACTGTTGTCTTCAGATCGTGTCGAACGCCTTAGAGATGTCCGTTTGGGCGACGACGAATTTGCGGCCTTGATCGAATGCTGCAGATGCTTTCATGTAAATCTCAATGGGCGTCCAAATGACCTTGTAACCTGGTCGGCTCCCCCTTTGTTGT
This sequence comes from Rhysida immarginata, assembly GCA_023313115.1. Taxonomy (NCBI): domain Eukaryota; kingdom Metazoa; phylum Arthropoda; class Chilopoda; order Scolopendromorpha; family Scolopendridae; genus Rhysida; species Rhysida immarginata. The sequence continues at coordinate 3,648,914 of JAHWFO010002284.1, forward strand.
ACAGGAATTTTTGTCCATAAATACTCAACCATGCGGATGGTTGAAGCGTACCATGAACACTTTGTAAGAGGTGGGCACATGATCACTGTATTACAACAGGTAATTCAGTATATTTTTATCCTGCAAATTTTTATTTGGCAATATTTATATTTGCATCCTGTATTTGAAATGTGTGTATCCTGACTCACTTTTACTCACTGAATTAAACGAAGTAATAAATATTACCTTTTTTATTTGAATTTTATTTCTAATAAACCTTATATTTCATTATGTTAAATGCAGTAGAAACATACAATAAGCATTGTGTAAACCTGCCCCGGCTGCGGGGCAATTTACACATGTGAGATTATATCAAAAAACTATTTTTAATTTAAATAAATTTTAAAGAACCCACGGGTTGTCCTCCAACAGGCCAGGACCCAACACGGGAACAAACACAAGCATCCATGCCCCAAGCGGGATTCGAACCCGCGACTTGTTGGTTGCGAGAGCGATAAGACCTACGCCTCAGCGCTCTCGGCCAACAAGCCAGCTTTCAGACAAACATGATATAAATTTAAGATAAGTTAAATGCACCATACGGTAGCTTAAAGTTTAACTAATGAATGGATATGAAAATTTAGTGAGATAGATTTATTACTAAAAATACAAAAATAATAATAAATAATGTGTGTAAACCTGTCCTGGTCTCCCCTACTTAATAAACAACTATTCTTCGCCAAAGGGGGCATAAGAAAACTTTATTTAAGATGGAATTATAATAGTTTGCCTGTTTATTGCATTCGAGACAATATAATGACATTTTTCTACCCTGTTATTGAACTTATAATGTGTCTTAGTTAGTCACCTTACTTTAAAGAAAGACGAAATGAATAAGATAGTTTCATAGCTCATACTGCTATTTTTTATAAAAAATAGAAACACTAATATCAGCATCAGAATAATGGTCATAAAGATGTGTAAAAATTGGATATACGCAAGGCTGAGCACATTTATAAATGAAATATTACAGGATAGCGAGAATCACTTGGAAGGAAATTATTTAATCGAACAGAGAGATCCCAAGAGAAATTACAGTTTAAGATAAGATCAATGGTTAGCCCCCTCGGCCATCTTTGTAAAATTAAAGATGCTCGGCAGAATCAAAGGAAAATTAGGAACTGGAGACCGAAAAAATGATAACTACTGATTCGCAAATTAGACTGGACAAGATATTGAAGGCTTAGTTCACGTGGTTCAAGAAAGATAATTCTATTATCCATAACTGTCCTAAGGTAATTCAGGCGCATTGATGATGATAATAACGAGAACGCAGATTATAATGAAGTGCTCGCTTGCTCTCGCATACTATAATCTATATAATGAAGGTTTTATTTGTATCTCAGGTGAATATGAGAGTGTTGAAGTTAATGCCCGTATTCAGAATGAGCGCTCTTGCTCACACTCTTGCTCTTACTTTAATGAGTGTAAGCAAGAGCAATAGTAAGAGCGTCTGCTCCTGTGCTTATTCAGTATGCTTGCTTATGCTCATAATCTTGCTTTTGCTCAAGAACCTTGTTGAATCTTTTGAGCGTCGAGTAGTAGCATGAGCAAAGACATGGAGCGAGGAGCAGTCGCTCTTGAATAGCAATCCTGGCAAAAGTATCTGATAAACACGTTTGATTCCATGATAACAGTTCATCTGCTAGTAATAAGTTTCTTGGATTTTCATCATGCTTCGTGCTTAGAAGCATATAATAATGAGTTATTTTGAACGATAATTTGCTATTATGCGAATGTTAAAATGCATTTTTCAAAATAGAAAATGAATTGGCAGGATTAAAAATGCATTTTCTCGAAACAAAATGGCATTTTGTATAAACAGATGTACTATGAGCCAGATACTGTGGATGGACTTCAAACAATGACACACAGGGAAACCACTTATCCACATAGAAATTTTAATAATCAGATTGGATCAGATGAGATCAGATTAGCTTACCAACTCTGATCGTAGCTTCCCTGTAGATGCTGAAGAAGGCAGTGTGACTGCCGAAATGCGTATTCATTGTATTAAAATATCTATGTGGATAAGTGGTTTCCCTGTGTGTCATTGTTTGGTATTTTGCAGAAATAAAAGTATATTTTACAGAACTAAAATGTATTTTGCAAAATGTAAAATGCTGCCAAAGAAATATAAATTCAACTGCAAATATAGGTGAAATACAGTTTCTTGCGAATGCTTTATTGGATTTTTCAAAATTAAAAAAATGCTTTTTGTTTAATTAAAAAGTGCGGCTTGTGAATAAAGAATGCGACTGGAGGGATACTTTTTATCCCTTTTTTAAATCCCCAATGTCTATCTCCACTTTTTATCCTCCCCCTTTTTTATCCCTTACTTTTATTCCACTTTTAAGGGGTCAATTTCCTTAAATGTGAAGAATAAAAATTGAGAGTTAAAACGGAGATAGAAAGCAGCAGATAAATGAAAGGATAAAAAGCGGTGGAATAAAATGTGGGGTTAAAATTGTGGGGAATAAAATAACTTTTATCTTGTTATAGTGCAAGATAAAAGTGATCATAAAATGTGGGGTTAAAAATTAGAAAATGGAAATTGGGGATACACGTTGAGGATAAAAAAGAGGTTAACATTGGAGATAAAATATTTTTAGGCCCATATTCAGAATGAGAGCTCATGCTCACACTCTTGCTCTAACAATGTAAGCTAAGCAAGAGCAGTTGTAAGAATGTGAGTAAGAGCATGAGCGTGAGCAAGAGCATAAGTAAGAGTGTCCTCTAATTGAGAATGCGTTCTTCACAGATTTAGCATAAGCTGTCGCTCCCCATTTGTTAACAATTGAGTACGAGTCATGAGTGAGGTTGAGGGTTCGCTAGATGCTCAATTTGACAACGCCATCAAGCTTCAGGCCGTGCATTTAATGGATACACTCCTTAGAGAGCAGTAAGAAACGAACAGTTACAACTTTTTGCGAATTTATCTAAAATATATTTTAAATAAAAAAAAATACATTTTGTGAAAGAAAATGTGTAGTTTGCAGAATTAAAATGGCACTTGGAAAATTAAAAAAAAATGTTTTTTTGTGAAATATAAAAAACAGCTTGCGGAATTTTCAAATTTAATTGAATAAGCGAAAATTGTGCTACTATACAGAGTGGTGGATAGGCCCCTTCGAGACGAACAAATTTCATTCCAAATGTTTTTTGAACCGATGCCTAGTTATCGAGATTTTACACGGTCTTCACTTAATTCGACCATCCTGAATATAGGAGATTAAAAGGAGGTATGAAAGCGGACAAAAAGTTGAGGGGGATACTTTTTACCTCGTTCTTATCCCCATCTCTTTATCCTAGTTATGCTCGACTTTTTAAGCCGCATTTTTTTATCCCCCGTTTATTACCCTCGCTTTTATCCCAAAATATTTTAACACGTATTAAGAATGAGCGCTAATGCCCACACTCTTGCTCTTACTTGCATGAGTGTAAGCAAGAGCATTTACTCCTGTCCTTATTCAGTATGCTTACTTAAACAATCACTCCTTTGAGCGTTGAGTAGTAGCATGAGTAAAGGTATGGAGCGATCCTGAACGGAACTTCACTGTGGGGGGTAATAATTATTCAATTCTCTCCTCTCCCTCTAAAGACTGTAATCTATACAGTACATCCATGGTGTGAAGCTTAATGGTGCCGTCAAATTGAGCACTGAGCGAATCACCCAAGCTTACTCTCAAAAGAGGATCGACCGCTCTTACTATTGCTCTTGCTTATGCTCATGCTCTTACTTACACTTTTGCCCTTCTCTTTGAGGGCTCAGTTGCATTATCGCTCATTCTGAATACGGAATTTGTATTCAACAATGGTCTTGAAGCAACAGCAAGAGTATGAGCGTTCATTCTGAATACGGGCCTAAGAATGGTTGATTAAGTTTCTTCCCTGTATAGCTCCGGCGTTTACGGCCGAGCGATTCACAATACTGTATCTGCATAAAAATTCCATACAAAGTGTCTCAGAATTCATTGTACAAACTTCTAGGGGAGTTAATATGGGTGATTCTAAGCCAAAAAGTTCATATGAACATGGGTCAGAATTTGAACGATAACTGAGATATGAACAGAAATAAAAATGCCGCCACCAAGATCAACAAGTTAATAACACAGGTTCTGTAAAGCCTAGATTAATGAAATTTGGGGGAATGACAGGGTACATAAGACTTTATAGACCATTAAAATTTGATCGAATTCCATCAAGAAGTTTCCGAGTTACTCATTCAACATCACAACACGTGCTCACTTGTGAGTACTAACTAACACTTGTTACAATTTTGACTGTGTAGCTCGGAAACTTATCGTTGGAATTCAATCAAATTTTAACGGTATACACAGTCTTATGTACCCTGTTATTTCCCCAAATTTCATTAATCTAGGCTTTACAGAACCTGAGTTATTAACTTGTTGATCTTGGTGGCAGAATTTTTATTTCTGTTCATACCTCAGTTATCGTTCAAATTCGGACCCATGTTCATATGAACTTTTTTGCTTAGAATCACCCATACTGACTCCCCTAGAAGTTTGTACAATGAATTCTGAGACACCCTGTATAGTGAGGAAAATCTATCTATATATATAAAGAAGGATGTTTGTGGGTCTGTGCGTCTGTGGGTCTGTGGGTGGGTCTGTGGGTGGGTCTGTGGGTCTGTGTGTACGTTTTTTATACAAATCTACCGTTTTATTCCGATCTTGATGAAATTTCGCATACATGACCTTCAAAGCAT
>JAHWFO010002284.1:3673681-3690450 GCA_023313115.1 Rhysida immarginata
ATACTCACATTTGTCCTCTATGTAATGCACTATTCACTTTTCGACATAGTCCCCATCCCTTTCTACGCATTGCGCCAACGCGTGACTAGTTGGATGAACCCGTCGGAGAGGAATTCCGGAGTTGTTGTCGACACCAGAATTGAATGACAGCTTTGGACCCTCTTTTGGAGTACGATAACGTCCGCCCACACGCGAGCCGCCACACACCAGAGGCGTTGCAGCGCCTACAGTTCAAAGATGAATGACTGAAGTTCAAAGATGAAAGACTTTGCACCTTGCCGCTTTCACCACTTCCCAAAGAAGAAAGAGCCCCTTAAGGGACATGAGTTGGTTCTGACGGCGAGGTAAACGCTGCCATTCAATCCTGGTGTCGACAACAACCCCGGAATTGAAATGGGAATTTGGTCCCCTCTAATTCCCATCCCCGTAATTCAGATCCCAATGGGCCAATCAAAACCAAACTAAATAGTGAAGGTACTCATGCCCATATAAGCTACATACCGAATTTCAACCTTCTACCTCAAAAAATGCAGAAATTATGAAGGGGACGGACAGGCGGACATTGTTAAACCAATAAGTAGCTCTATGCTTCCGCTACTTAATAAAAAAGGGGGGGGGGTATAAAGCGGGCATAAAAAGCCGATAAAACTCGATAAAGAGGATAAAAATTGGGGGATATTTTTAACCCTAGTTTTTTAACCTTTTATTTTTAAACCCTTATTTTATCTCCATTTTTATCCCCAAATTAAAAAAAAAAACATGTTAAAGATTTAACGATAAAGCTCACAGAAGATGGGAATGTGGCATTCAAAGAGTTAGAACGGTAAGGTAAATAAGTGAACTTTACGCTTACCCTGAATTTTATTCTCCACTTTTAATGCCATTTTTATCGCACGTTTTTATCTCCACTTTTTAATCCCGCAATTTTTATCCCTCCTTCTCCTCAATTTTTTATCCTTTGTTATCTTCCGCATTTTTACTTTATCTAACTTTTTACTGCACCTTCTAGAGGATCAATTTTCTTGAAATCAAGGCTTCCGTTACTTTCCTATACATTCCTTAGGTGTATTATTAAGTAGCGGAAGAATGGAGCTACTTATTGTTTTCACAATGTCCGTCTGTCTGTCCGTCCGTCCCCTTCATAATTTCCGCATTTTTTGAGGTAGAAGGTTAAATTCGGAATGTAGCTTACTATAGGCATGTGCACCTTCACTGGAGTCGGAGTTTCGGGGACAGAAATTAGAGGGGACCAAAAGGTCTACGCGTATTTACGCATATAAAGGAGTGAAATTCGGTATGCAGATTCCTCTAAGCAAGATCAACATTACTATGAAATTTGGGCTAAATTATCCCAATAGGGTCGGAAATATGGAGGTGGCAGTTACTTTGTCTTTAGAACAATGACAACATATGGCATGTCATATATCATTCGATCGGAAATAATGAGAAACGAAAGAAGATAGAGCTCTTTTACATTTTCTAAATACTACGTTCGAGAAAATCAATTTTTCGATTTAAAAAATTAGGGAGGGGGTTAAAAAGTGAGATAAAGCGATAAAAATAGATGATCTCAGGGGTTCCGCTATTTTCCTATATCTTCCTCGGGAGGATTAACTTTTTGTTTTCTTTTTATTTCTCTGCGATTACTATTTTTGTTATAGTTCGACCAAAAGGGGAACCTATTATACAGAGTGACAACTATTGAGCTATATGAAATAAAAAAGTACTGAGTTCAAAAATTTTATTCAAATGTTAAAAGTAACTACAGCGATTTGGATTTAGTTTATGGTATATCAATATGCTTCCCATCAATGGTTATAATGTGGCGCAGACGAAGAGCAAAATTCTGCAAAACTCGCTGAAGTATCTAATGGCCTTGACGATGGATATACACTTAGAAACGCTGTATACAAATGAACAACAGCAACAGTACGCACGCTCAAAAAATCCCAACATGCCCTACATTCAACTGCCAATTTTTAACTGGATCTCGCCAATTGTTCAAAAGTTTTCAACTTTTTTTTTCATATAGCTCAATAATTGTCACCCTGTATTTCCTTTGATAATCAATCAATTTACTAACGTAATCAAAATATCATTAATGGTTCCAGTTATTTCCCAAATATTCGAAACTCATTTTTTCCTAAGCTGCACTTTAAAAATCTTTGAGTTTTGATCAAGTCTTAATTGGTTGTTTTTTCAACTATGTCTTTTCAAATATGAATGGTATATTCACCCTAACTTACACTAATGGATAGGAAATGATCTCTATCCCTATCTCCATTTATAAATCATTCATCGAGGATGCTTGTCGGAAAGCAAGAGATTCCAGCAAGTTCTGTGATTCATTCCCCTCTTCATACGCAGTTTTCCGGCATCGCCCAATTCCCAGATTACAACGTGACTTTCTTCTACTAGCAGAGCTTTGCGCCATCGAAAAACATTCAAAACGAGAGACTTTACCTCGGCCATTCCTGGTGAGTAAGCATATTTCGGAACATTATCGCCGTTAAGTAGCTGCTGAACTGAAATGGAATTATGATGAAGACATCGATCTGGAAATCAAATGGAATCAGACGAGACACTTCTCGAACACCCAGTTCTTAATGAAAGAAATAAAGCTACTGGAAACATCTCTACGAACATTTCAAATAAGAAATTCCTTAAAGGTAAATTGTGTGGGATGAAATATGAAGGGATCAATAATTACTTAGCATAAGTAAAAATTTTCAATTCCATCTGAAAATTAATGAAAAAAATGAATAACTTTCACCTCCCCCCTCACACACCCTGGAGTGTTTTCAGAGTGCTGTCATTGGTTAACACTTGAATCACTTATGACCATGGTGCTTATGACATAACGAGAAGCCAGTGTGCGATAGGCTGGAAAGAGATATTAGAAGAAACTGAAGATATTACTCCAAAAATCCAATTGGAATAAAGTAATAAATAAAAAGAAAAAAAATTCCAGAATAGTGGGCAAAGTTAAGAAAACATCGAGGTTAAAATAAAAACATCGATATGTTAAAACATTGTAACTACATTACATCTACTTTTAACTTAAAGTTTCTAAATAACCACTTGAAATTTAGTCTAAAATTTTTAGACTAAAGATCTCGGATTAACAGTGACTTGTTAGAAAATCTAATTTTTTAAAGTTTGGTAGATGAAGATGACTAGAATTGCGATACTTTGCAATAAAAGCTTTCAGCAAAAGTTTATTTCTTATTTCTTTCATTTAATTCTAATTTCAACTCATTCAGATATTATATTTGTAGGTAAATTAGCAGGATAAAAAACAAAGGTCAAATTGACATTTTAGAACCGAGGAACATTGAGGGGTCATGTTTGTTAGAAGCGAGATTATTGGATGAAGTCTCTTCCTTTCCATCATTTAGTGGTGTCGTTAAAAATATTAACTAAGTGAAAAATATATATCGATACTTTGTTTATCATGGCACATGCTATATAAACAATTGGATAAAAATGAGCCAATGAGAAGCCTTGAAATGAAAGCACTAACACAAAGGACGAGTAGGGAATCATTAAAACGGAGAACAGATGAACAGAACAACACTACAAAATAAGCCAACGGGGAAACAGAATGATCAGAAATAAAAAAAGAATTAAGCTGTAGCGAAAAAAAAGACCAAAAAATAATTATATATTTAATTATTGTATTAATAATATACACTAACAACAACCAAATAACATCGCCTGGGAACATTGCGATATTAGAAAATATCAGCCGCATCGAGATCAACATCGATATACCCATCATTATTCCAGAAACTTGAATCAGGGACCACGAATTACTATATGCCTAATCCAATAAACTGAGTTAACTGATCTATCTGTGCAAATGTATCTTACGGATTTTCATGAAATCACATGGTTTAGTCAGCCAGTGATCATAGGAAAGTGCGTAAGACACGTTTAGTCAGCCTGTCCACGATAGCTCAGTTAAGTTTCGAATTTCTAACATTTCTTATTTTCAAATTTCTAACGTCTAAGTAGTCGATAAAGGATTTCTGAATCGGATAACCAACTTTGTTCAAAAGACACTGAATGGCGGTTATTTCGCAAAGCATTAGTCAACTCACAGAACAACCGTATTTTAGTTAATGTATCAACGGTAGGTAAGTTCAAACTATTACAAGAATGGGTAATAGATAAATATTTTTTAAATGCTTCTCGAAAAACATGCTTAATTTTCAAAGTGCCTTTTGTCATTCAGCAACACAGAAGTCAGACGAGACACCATTCCACTGCATTAAGCAACATTTCTCTCGATATGGCAGACATGTTGCCGGATGGAATCCTTCAATATTGCCAATGACGTGGGTTGGTCGCGGTATTTTTGACTTCCGATATCCCCATAGCCAAAAGTCATAAGGGTCAGATCGGGCGATCTGGGTGACAGTGCATGTGGAAAGTATCGCATCTCTTGGTAGAAATGTTAACTAAATTTGAAATTTGGTGGGATAAATTTCTCTGATTTCCTAAGCATAAGGCTGCAAACGATACATATCTATCGCCTTCCGTCTTTTTTTTATTGATTTTCAAAATCCATCAGTCATTTTTGGGACACCCTGTATGTTCGACTCTCTGAGCGACAGCAGTGGATGGTGAGGGCCGGCCACTTCTTGGACATAGATGCAGCCAAAGAACCCGTTGGCTTCAAACAGTCGTATCATTTTTGTCACTGCAGCACACGTTTTAGGTCCTTTACCATCTCTCGTCTCTTGCCTGCGTCGATATATCCACAATGCCACACGAGCAGTTTCCTTAGTCTGATAATAGCATTGTGGTCTATATTGCTGTGTAATAAATAAAGAAACAGTGTTCAGGAATACCAATAGGTAGCGTCTTTAATGAATGTTAGACGACATTTCGAGAATCATTTCATCTTCAGGGACGAATACAGATAAAAAGATTCTGTTGGCCCAGGGACTTTTCGATTAATGACAGCATTTCTATGCCTACAATTTCGTTACGTTGAGACGGAACAAATATCACTATCTGCTTGTGAAATAGCCTATGCAGCGAGTGCTGCTCTTTTTTTTATACAGTCTGAAAATGTGCATAAACTGACATCTGTAATCTGACAACGCTATCTGTTGGTCAAAAAATTTAAATATAAGAATTCCTTATATTGTTATGAAATTTAAATATTCCACGATTTCATCTTTTACTGATCAAATTAATATACAGATTATTAATTTTTTCCCCTAGAATCGTTCCTAGGCCAATAGAATCTTTTTATCTGCATTCATGTACGAATTATTGAGTTATAATATTTTTCCTGACTTTGGATTACCCTGTATACCGATATAGGTATTGTAAAATAACATACCTATTGTATACTTAGAATGTATTTAATAGTTTCTTCGTATCTTTACAAATTATTTATAAACGAAAGCATACACTTAACTTCGAAAAATATCGATTTACATTTCGGATTAGCTCATTAGCTATAAAGATTTGACGGAATTAATTAACAATAGCTACAACATCAAAGCCCTTTTTGAGTTTCCAAGAACATTGTAATCTTCAAAGTCCTTTAATCCGGGTAGCTTAATCGATCCATTTAATTCTTGTAATCAGTTAAGTTCGAACATTTCTCTCCAAGGTGGAGGATTTTAAAAGCGGTCACGATATGGGGGCGGGAAGGCAAAGCAAGCCAGATGGTTTTTCGCTAGTAGGATAGGGAGGGATAGGCATTTGATTTCTTGCTCATGTATCACGGGTGGTTCGACTCGGACCAGATCGGGATTTTCCATCAAAGAAAAGCCCAGGGGTTCTTGTTATTGGATCCATTAGTCGAAGATCTTTAAAAAGGAAATCACCCCAACGGTTCCAGGTCATAAATTTCTTAGTGACAACGAAATTATAAGGATTCGTTAGAGAAAACTGCGGGCGTAACGCGAAAGGGCGTTAATAGTTCAGCAATTGGTGCAAATTCCAGTTAATCTCTGTCGAGCAGCGGTGGGCCTCCTTTTGCGGGCTTCCCACCGAGCACACCGGCATTTCAACTCCCGTCCTATTGATCGGGCGGACGAGTCGCCTGCCAGACTCCGATTAAAGATATTGATGGAGCAGGGAGTAAATTTAACGAGAACTTTGCACTTACTTTAGAAGTGGAAGAAGGAGGAGGAAAAAAAAATAAAAAAAGGCAAAGAAGTCAACTCTCTTCGTTGGGCAAGGAAGGGAGAAAACATTAATTAGACTAAACTGAAATTAAAGAATCCAATCATCGGTTTTCGTTTGAATTAATGCAAAGCAACTGAGATTTTGCAATAGGCAATTTGAATATGTGTATAAGAAATAATTAATTCTCAAAAGGAAAAGAAAAAACTAAATTGACTTTCATTTATGTTTAAAGATTTATTACTATAAAATAAATGATAAATTCGCTTCACTTTATTTATTTTATGTATATACATTGGCATAATTATAATGAAATTTTGAAAATTATTAAACGTAAAAATTAAACAATCATAAGGAATTTTTTGTAACAGCAGAGACCTTACAATTATATCATTTTTGCAACCTAGTCCTGATACTTTTCAATACATTGTTTCAGCATTCCACAAGCTTCTGGATGCCCTCAAAAAATATCTTTGGCTGAGCAGCAGGCCAGTCATGCACAGCCACATTCGCTTGATCGTCTGATAAGTTTGTAAATCGTTTTCCACGTCATCAATAATCACTCGTCGGTTTTCCTGAATCCTGGCACGAGCGTCCTCAACGTTGTTGTCAGTAATGGACGTGGATGGCCGTCCAACGCTTGTGCGACCGTTTTGAAATTTCTCGATCAATTCGTATATATTTTTCGGTGATAAAGCAATGTGCTGAATATTTTCGATGGATTTCCACTCCTGGTAACCTTCAGATTACTAAAAATGAAAAAAAAAAAAAAAACAACCACGATATTGTGTCACAGCGCAGTAAGGGAATTGAAAACATATACTTTCTACAAACTAAGGAAATACTTAGAAATAAGGCTTGCTTTATTCAAAAATGGGATTTGATTGCTTAATCTTTAAAATCTTTTCTAAGCGTTTATGGTCCGCAGTTTATCTTTCCACAGATTCTGTGAACTACTTTGATATGCAATTGTACAATTTTAAGATATTTTTGATGAATCAAATAAGTCATTCATGTATTAAATTGAAACTTGACAATATTTCCATTATTGAGACTATTGGTATTTGCATTTCTCCTATATTTTTAAAATTTTCCCCCTTTTCTTTCTCTTCTTTTCAGTGTTCTCCATATTTCGCATTTTTTCTCTTCATTATGTCGTTTCACCATTTCTTCGCTTTTAAACATAGCTAGGGACGTTGCGATACTACTGATATGAGTAAATATCGATAATTTTTTTTCGATCTTGGCAGTATCGGTATAGAAAAAAATATTAGTATCGGTACAATTTTTTAAATTTTAGAAATATATTTTTATGCATATGCCTATTAATGTTTCGTACCAACTTTCCATCTACCGAGCTCAATGACGGTCCCACTCCTTATGCCACTACAATGCGCCTCTAATATTGTTGTACATTCTACGTTTGCGTATTTTATTTACCATCTCCAAAGTCTAATGGATTAAGAGGTTTAATTCATGTAGGCTTTGCCACCAATTTAGAAATTAATCATTATACTCTTGGCAACAATATAATAAACAACAACTTTTCTTTGTTGTAAGCTGTCGCTTGTAGAATATACAAAGTGATTGTGAATGGTGTGTACAAACTTTCAGGATACGTTCCAGGGACCAAAACAAGCAGAAAATGTCATAAAAATGGGGTCGAAAACGCTTCTTTCTATAGTATAATTGTTTGAAGATGTCCTGTATTAGAAAAGTCACGACAATTCAAAGAAACTTCTGAAGAAAATTGTGTTTTCCTGACATGAACCCTCTGGACTTCTGGGGGTATTTGAAAACGCATGTTTATTCTGCCCTATTACCATATGTTGCAATTCCTCGTCAACGGATCTAGGATAGTTGCGACATCGTCTGTCATGTACCTGGTATTTTCAAACATGTTCACCGATCCATGCGGTGACGTGCACAGGCTTCTTGTAATCTAACGGAGGCCATTGATCATTTACTATAGCAATTGTATTGTCATGTTATATCGTAGAAACAAGAAATTATCCTTACCCCCCCCCCCCCGCCCCCCCCGAGGAAGGTATAGGAAAGTAGCGAAAGCCCTGAGGTGAAGTATTTTTACCCCTTTATCTTCACTTTTAAATCTCCCAGATTTTTTAATCGAAATATTGATTTTCTCGAACATAGTATTCAAATCAAAAAATGTAAAAAAGCTCTATCTTCTTTCGTTTCTCACCATTGCCGATTGAAGGACATATCATATTACTTATGTTGCCCTATTTGTAAAGACCAAGTGACTGCCACCCCCCACAACTCTGACCTTACTGAAACAATTTATCCCAAACTTCATAGTAATCTGTTTACCAAATTTCACTCCGGTACCATGTAGACTTTTTGGTTCCCTCTAACTCCCACGTCCGTAATTTTGACCCCAGTGGACTAATAAAAGCCAAATTAAATAGTGAAGGAGGACAGGTCTATGGTAAGCTATGTTCGAAATTTCAACTTTCTACGTGAAAAAATGTAGAAAATATGAAGGGGACAGACAAACGGACATTGTGAAACCCAGAAATCATGACACAACATAGCGAATCACACAATTTGCAACACCTATAGGCTTTAGAGTTAATTTCGTCTACTGCAGGACACCTTCAAACCAAAATAACTCTAGAACGACGCATTTCCGACTCAATGCTCATATGATATTTTGTGCTTGTTTTGGTGCCCAGAACATATCCTGAATGTTTGTACAGGCCATTCTGAAACACCCTGTATACAGTTCAATATTACTTGAAACTTAAATACATGCAATTGTGCCTGCTTTATAAGAGTATCGAATGACACGATACTCTCTGTGTCGATACTTTCTTTTCGATAGTATCGGTATAACGATACTTCGCTCTAAGTTTGATATCGATGCTGAATATCGTATCGAAAAGAGTATCGCAACGTCCCTATGCATAGCTGCTTCCATTGATGACATTCATGAGGTTCACGTTATCGGTTTCATGGGTTATCCTTATCTAAACACATATGCAGGCTAATTCTGTCTTTACACTGTTAAGGACGACATATTTAGTACAGAGTAACTAGTAACATATCAATAAATATGGAAGCTCTCAAAATTCACTCACATCAATGTTGGAACCGAGTATACACAGCAAAAAATCTAGTCACGGTCCAGCATGATTTCAATGGCAGTAACAAATCGCCGTCGTAACGCAGCAAAATTTCGTCATATAGGTTAAACATAAATGGTGTCTTATACTATTCTCACACGAAAAATAAATCACAGGGATTAAGTTCAGGTGACCTGGTTAGCCACCTATGAAATGCCAAGTTAATTTGGGTAGCACAACATATGAGCATCAAGCAGAGATATAAACTTCGATAGTTTCTCTTGATGCCAAACACGTTATTATGTAATAACTATTTATGTTGTATTAAACGTTCATTTAGAATTACCTATATATAGAGAAATATTGGAAAAATTGTATAAACGAAAGTAACCAAGATATAACTGTAAATCAAATACAACTTTTAATTATCATCTAAAATTGAATAGATTCCTTAAATAAAATTAGTTAAGGCGTCGTTATCCAACGATAAAAGGGTTTTAGCATCAAAATGTTACGAGCAGTAGCGGTTCATGACTATAATAAGTGGAGGGACACAAATACAAAATTTCAGGTTCTTAGGCCTTTTTGTACAAAAGTTATAGCTTGATTTGTATTTGGAGCCTCGCGGCCCCTGCCGAGACCTCAGAGGACTATATCAATTTTAGTGTGTAATAGCTAAAATTTTAAGCAACACATTATAAATATAAAACATTTCAGGTTTCTGGACTTCTGGTTTTAAACTTCTAGCTTGATTTGAGATTGAGGCCGCAACTCCCCTGCCAAGAGACTTATAGAATTTTTAATATAGATTAGCTAAATTTTTAAATACGACACTATGATTAAACAAAATTTCAAGACCGTAAGCCTTTTCGTTCAAATTTTATAGCTTCAATTGTATTTGAGGCCGCCAGCGGCCCCGAGGCCTATACCAGTCTCCATGCATATTGCAGACCTGCCAACTCACCCGGATTTTGACAATCTCACCCGGTCACCCGGCGGATCGTAAAATTCTCCCGGCGAATAGTAATCTCTTAAAAGAACCAGCAATTTCGTCAGCAATTTTTTTGGAACACTATCTAGCCTTCTTGCAGTTAAATTTGCTTATCCAGAAAGAGAAGTACCATGCTACAAGGTAAACCTTCAAGAATTCAGATTTCTGGATTTCCGGTTCAGAACTTTTAGCTTGATTTGTGACAGGGGGCTCAGGGCCCATGTCGAGATCCAAGAGTATAATATACCAGTTTTTAGTGTATATTAGTAATATTTTAAGTAATTTTCTATAAGTAAACAAAATTTCAGATTTCTAGACCTTTTCGTTTAAAAGTTGTTGCTTATGTTTGGGGCCAGTGGGACCCTGCTGGGGCCTATATTACTTTTTTAGTATAATTACAATATTTTTTTTAGTACCACACAAAAGTTATAACTTGATTTGTATTTGAGGCCTCGGGGTCTTCTGGCGGGCCGCATAGGCCTACATCACATTTCTTGTATATTTGCTATATCTTTTTAGTACAACACTATAAATATACAAAATTTCAGGTTCCTAGGTCGTTCCGTTCAAATGTTATAGCTTCAATTGTACAAGTTGTATTTGGGGCCTCGGGACCTCCGGTGGGGCCCTAGAGGCTTATATCACTTTTCTTGTATATTGGTTTTATTTTTTTAGAACCGCACTAAAAATATACGAAATTTCCGGATTTTTGCCCTCTTTGTTCAAAAGATAAAAAAAGGAACCTTGAAATTCATACAAGTTGCCCCTGAGGGGCCCCGGGCCACCCAAGAGGATTCGCTATATTTTTCTCACCGTCCTCTGTATAAGGCTTACGTGTGTAAAAACTTCAAGCCTCTAGCTCAATCCTTTCAAAAGTTATGGCATCAAAATTTTACTATACGAATAGTAGCGGGAAGATTCGCTATACTTCAAATAGAGTTCTTTAAATTCTGACGTTACCAATCAAACTCCGACGTCACAAATTGCTCAAATGCAATCAAAACTCCATAGACATGAAGGGAAGTCTGTTGGGGAAACCACAAAAACACTTGGTTTGATCCATCCTAGAGGATTCGCTATATTTTTCTCTCCGTCCTCTGTATAGGGCTTACGTGTGTAGAAAATTTCAAGCCTCTAGATCAATCCTTTCAAAAGTTATGGCGTGTGACATACATGTTACATACATCTGTACCGTCGTTAATAAGGTTTTAGATGATGCTAAAACCTTAAAAATAATAAGGGAAAAGAAAGATAATATAAAACTTGCCTTTAAGAATAAATTAACATTTGATAATGTTTCATTAAATAAAAAAATTAGAGGAAAAAAATAAATAATGCCATCTATAAAATTCCTTGTAAAGAAAGCGATACTCAATATATTAGACAAACGAATAGTAGTGTACAAAAAGAATTAATGAACATAAATATCAAATAAAGAAATGTAGTGAAACTTATCAATTATTTATGCTTAAGAAAGATAAGGATCATAATATTGACTGGGAAAATGTAAAAATTTTAGAAACAGAGAAACATCGGCAAAAAAGACTTATTAAAGAAAGCTTTTACATAAACAAATCAAACCACTGTTTGACTCAACAATCTTTTCTATTAGGTAAAAATTGACAAATTTTATAACCTTGATTTTACAACAATGTTCTTTTAATTACCACTTCTTTTTACTGTATTATTTTGTGACAATGCTCTCTTAATTAACATTTCCTTTTAATGCATTATTTTGTAACAATATATCATAACAATATTGAATATATTAATTTTGAAATTTTTTAATTTTCTGTTATTCCGATGAGAATATCAGTTTAAAAAATCTGATGAAGGACTTTCGGTCTTTCTTGTGCATAAGGACCGAAAGTCCTTGTATTTTATTAAAATTGATGTACTTTTATTATATTTTTATCAATTATATACATCTTCTAAAATATCTTTATTTTCAAAGCTTTTTCATCAAAGCCATCGACGATATTCAGGGACTGAAATCCTCCGAGTAATTCTATAAATATTATATCATACTTCCTCTTAAAAAGAAAACTTTATTAGCTTATTTATAAATCGTCTTCCTTATAAAGAGGAACCCGTGAGCAGGAATACAAAAGGTTTTTCTAGCTATCCTACACCATCATTAATTTCAACAATCGATATAAAGAGTTTCCTAAAAAAAAAAAAAAAAAAAGTAAGCAGTTTTAAGACTCCCGTCTTACGAAAAAAAAACTTTTCCGCTCTCGGATGAAAGGCATTTCGAAATCCGAAGGCTCAAGAGCAGAGTTAGCCTCAAATCTATTGGGAGAGATCGTTAAAAGTACAATTGGTAACGCGATCTGCAAAGAAATATTATATCGCATAATTCTGAACGAGCAACTGTAACGATTTCTGTCTATTTACAGATGATTTATGAATACAGTTTCAAAAATTGGCTTCTATCCCCTCAGCATTTTAAAATTAAATTGGCTGAGAAAAGAAAATTACTTTAGAGACTAGACTATCGAACTCGCAGGCAATATTAGACGCTTATAAAAATCTTCAAAAGATGTCGCTCAATATCACTCCTTTTATTATCATTTTATTTATAGTTAAAATATCCCAGAATCTGGATAAGAATATAAACGGTTAAAAAAAAAACTGAAAATTCTCTTATCAGGTTTTGTTTTTGATTAAATGCTTTTGACATATTTTCTTTCACTTATTTTAATAGAAATGAAATATTAATGGATTCTGAAACTTTCTCAATGATACATCTTGAGACCTCTAATAGAATGTATTTTTTTTTCAATGTAAAATTAATTTTTTTTTCTAAGAAAACGTTAAATAATTCTTGAGGCTTTAAAAAAAATTAAACAATGAATTTCCACAATATATTATCGACGGAAAGAAACACTTCCATTAAGTTGTCATGGTAAGAGTTTCAACCTTCTTACTTTTTAACTCCAAGACATGCAATTAATTTTCGGTTATTTTCTGAAGGAATGCTTTTTTTTCCAAATTTTTTTATAGAATTTTTTTTTTAATTTTTTCTAACAAAATTTAACTTCTTTTGCTCAAAATTACTGGTAAGTTGTTGCAAAATCCTTATTTAAAAAAAAGCAACTTTTTTTTCAGATTCGTCGAGTAAACCATCAATCCCAACAAGGAAAATTTTCATCGTAACGATTTTCGGAACAGTTAAAATATAAAAACGGTAGCTAAGAAAGGAACGGAGAGGGGCGGCGGCGGCGGCGGCAAGAAAATTCGTCTTCTTTCATATCTTTACCTTTTCTTCGAGAGACTGAAGCGACAATTAGAACCCTTCGACGACAGGTCGCTTGCGTGGGCGGATGGGAAAAAGAAAAGGGGGTCTCCAGAGCGCCATTAACGTAGAGGGATCTCCAGGAGGGACGAAAGGAAGGAGGGAAGAAAAAAAATTTTTTGGAAGAGAGAAAGAATGTAGACTCAGACGAATCGATAAGAAAATTTTCATCATTCTTTCTACCCTTGCCTTCCACACTAAGGCACTCATCAATACTCGCAATTGATCAATGACGTTATCGCCACTCGCAAGCTACGGGTAATCCGGACCAACTTCGATATTGATGACGTGGACTTGAAGCTCATGACGAGTCATTCAGAGCCATTCTGCCATTAGGAGGAAAAAACTAATAATATAGGTGTCGCTTCAGCGCATGCGCTTCAATCACGGCTCGTGAAGAAAATCGTCAATCGAGCGACTAGCTCTCAAGTTTAAAAAAAAAATTGTAGAAAAGAAAAGTCATTTCCAAAAACCAAACCTAATATAATTTGTATTAAGAGGCGATTATCAAGCTGTAGGGACGAGGAAAGGTAAAGGAAGGAAAAAGATCTTCGACGACAATCCTCATCTTTCTCCTCCTTCGTCTAAAAGTTTGCCGATTTGGTGGTTTTTTTAATTGAACGAGCGCAATTGAATTAGAAGTTCTTTAACTAATGAGAAAAGAGAGAACACTATTCAGTTAAAATAAGAAGATGCAAAAATACCTTACCCCCCCCCCCTCCTTCTCCCACTTCCTTTATACTACTTATTAAAGTTGAGAAGAAAACTTGTGATTTATCTTGCAGAATTTTTCTTAGTGATATTCGAAATTTATCGAGATTAATAATAAATGATTTATTTAAATAATTATTCGTCTTAAATGTTTTTGGAAAATAACATGTCTAATTATATAACAAAATAAAAAAAAAAGCGGTTTTGGCTCATTGTCTAATATACAAGGTGTAACAAAAAAGGTACGGCCAAACTTTCAGGAAACGTTCTCCACGTATCATATGGAATCCCGGATGCGCTGATGTATCCTGGAGAATTGCGTATTGTTTCGCAGCCTTCCACAATACAGGCAAGAAGACTCAATGCGACGGCAGGTTGATCATATATCCATGCTAACGAAATGCATTTTGATCATTCATGTAAGAAAGAGTATCTTATGTAATGTGGTATGCTGGTATGTTCTCTTCCTATGTTTCCCTAAATAATGCAACTAATGAAGAGTTGTAGAAAATGAGATCTAATATGGAAATAAAGCGCTTCCGGACCATGTCCATATAACGTACACTGACTGCTCAATTGAAAGTGGACACCTGTGGTATGGAACAGACACTTTATTTAAAGCGTGTCTAATATCGCGTACTATGGTCTTTTGTCTTAAGCTGTGGCATGCTCTCCTCCAATTTCTGATAGCAAGCAACTGGTATTTTTGCCCACTCTTCTTTCAAAGCCTGCACACGTTTATCTCAAAGATGTTCAGTAGGGTTAAGTCTTGACTCGGGGGGGGGGGGGGGAACTGAAGTTCCTGAACATTACTCTCCGGAAACCAGGCGCTGACGGCACGAGCCTTATGGCACGGCACACTGTCGTGCTGGGACACAAATGAACCTTCACCGAACTGCTGGAATTGTCTAGAACGTAGAGACTGTGTGGGTGCCATGTTCCCCTCGATCACAACCAGTAGACCACGTCCAAACCAGGAGAAACACGACCACACAATCACACCACCATCGCCAAATTTCAGTGTTGGGATGACACATTCAGGTAGTAGCTGCTCCTCTGGCAAACGCCATAACTAGGTGCGTCCATCCGATCGGCAAAGTGTGAAGCGTAATACGTCGCTCCATATGAGGCTCTTCCAGCGGTCCATCGACCAAGACCGTCGCTCACACGAAGCTGTGCGTTTACAGGGTTAATGCTAGGCTTATGGGCAGGAGCCCGATCGGTGCACCCAAAAGCATGGAGCTCCCAGCGAATCGTTATGGTGCTGACAGTTGTTTCCTTTGCCTGATGGAAGTCTTACCGGCATTGTTCCGTTAGAACAGCCTTTTTCTGCCGTACCAACCGCTACAGGGCCCTCCGGTCTCTATCGGTCAGCATGCGGGCTCGGCCACCTCCATGGCGTCGTGTTTCCACTCCTTCATATTTCCACTTCGTGATAATAGCACACACGGTCGACTTTGGCAGGTTCAGTGCCGCTCCTATGGCTCGCACACTGGCCACTAATGTGGCAGAGTATGATACTCCACGCTGAAAATCGCTCAGCTGCTTTGATGCGACATTTTACCTCAACATATGGTAAGACACCAAATGACTCCAATTACCATAATTTTGCTGTTTTATTACGAATATAATCAAATTATTTTCCAAATATGCATAGGTTGTTCCACTCGTGTGTATTCACTACTGATTGCCCAAATTCAATTTAGCAGTCAGTGTATTTTCTTCCTCTACATGTGATGAATGCTTCCTGAAAGTTTGGCCATATTTTTTTGTTACACCCTGGATAGAATTTTTTCCAGTCTTATTATGAAATTTAAAGAGAACAGATGTACAACACCTTACTATGTTCGTTTTAAAAAGTTATGTGTTAGATTCACAGCATTCTAAAGATTGTGTGTTAGATTCACAGCTTTATTAATATTGATAAATGTTTCTTATGATTTTCGAACTAATAATTTGGACTATCATTGATATAACGTTGCCACTTTTTTTTACATGTTTACACTTCAAGCGTCCTAACAACTATTTTCAAAATTGATGCAGCTTTTGGAAGGAAACTGCTATAAAAATACTGTGAGCTCGAAACGTTTTATCAAATGGGTGAAGCCGAAGGCATAGTCAGCATTGCTATCGACAAAGTTTGGAATGGTTGAGTTATCTGAAGGCGAAAATACTTCCGAAGAAATTAAGGCACTCTTACGAGACGGTAATTATCGAATCTCATTCAAAAGTAAACACTTCCATATTAAATTCAATGAAGAGATATTTTATATTCAATTATATTCAAGGGATAATTATATTATTAGACTTTGTGAAATAAAATGACCATTACAATTTGTCTAATTTCTAGTAATAATCTACTTGTTTCACTCTATTAATTATGAGTATCAGGTCGCAAATCCCTAACTGTTACATTTAAATTTAATTTTGAGCTTTGTTATTCGTGTAGTTAAACGATGCAGCTGATAACAACGAAAGCAGTCAAAGGGAAACATACTTAGCTTGGGGCAATTAGGAGTTGCTTTGTAAATAA
>JAHWFO010002284.1:3690460-3706558 GCA_023313115.1 Rhysida immarginata
AATAATGCGAACCCTTCGATCCAGTCCAATTCCCCAACAACAATATTATAAACAGTGTTTGATAAAGATATTGAAAATAAATGAAACTTGACAATTTAGATTTTTATCATGAACATAGAGACTTAAGAAAATCATTTCTACCAACCTCGGATAAATCCTCAAATAGGAGAAATCCTCAGATAAACACCAGAATAAACCACCCACGTCCTGATAAAGTTATACGGTCCTCTAGAGGTCGGATAGCCATTTATTCCTCGTATAGTGAACAACGATATAAAATCAGTGATAGCGAACTTTTTCGCTCAACTTTACAACCGTAAATGGCGGTACTTACGGTCCGCTTCGATTTGAAAATGCCTTCAAAACCATAGCATTTCGTGTTATATAATTGCCATTTTAAACTACGGCGGCAGGAATAAGTTTTATGGTGCAAGTGAACAGCAGATTAGATCTAAATTACCCGTCTACATTTCATTTTCAATGATCGACAACACAGCCCCCAAAAGGAGAAACGAAACGGAAGTTTTGCATTTCTGAGTTCTCCAACTGCATTTGTTTTTCGCGTTTGTTTTTTCTGCCGTGCCGCATTTCAACACCAACACTGACTAGAATACTTTTTTTCACGGCAGAGGACTTTCTCTTATCATTGGGTGTAGAGCAGGGTCTATAGAAGTAAATGGTCGTTCAACTCCCGTCATTTTCCATTGTTAAGGGAAGCTAGAGAATTCAGATCACGCTAGGAGCCACATAGCTCGAATACACTAAATTTTTTATGGAGAAATCTTGTCCATTTAGATCCAATTTAGTAAGGAAGTTTTTTAACATAAATTTGGCCAATAGGTCAGTAGGAGAGTTGATACTGTTTACAATCGGCCTCCACTTATTACCTTCCTTATGAGTTTTAGGAAGGCAATATAACAGAGGTAGGACAGGATTAGTAGGCAGTAATTCAAGCGGCTTTGCCATGAAAAATCCATAAAAAAATTCAGTAGAACTATGCCAAAAGTTGAAAAACATACGGGTATCAAATGAGGACGCATTTGCTTGTTTTGACATAGAAGCACTATATCCGAGCATCCCGCTTATAAGAGCAATAGAAGTTCTGAAAGACACTATGGATGAGAATGAGTGGCCCTTAGGAGTTGTTGTTGAGGCTATAAGTATCATGAGGCTTATTCTATTCAACAATATTTTTTCCTTTAACCACAGATATTACCAAATGACAGATGGTACTCCCATGGGGAGTAGAATCAGTCCCTTTGTTGCTAATATCTATATCCGGAAATTAGAAAACCAAGCATTGAATGAGTTTAAATATTTCCCGAGAGTGTGGCTAAGATATGTCGACGATATTTTTTCAATTGTTAATAAGAAAAAGGAAGACGTTGAGACATTCTTGTCCAACCTTAATAGCTTGTGTCCTAAAATAAACTTTACTAAGGCAATAGAGAGCAATGGAATCCTTTCCTTCCTGGACATTAGATTAACTATGTACAACCAGGAACTGATTTATGACATCCACCAGAAAGCAAACTTTGTCCCTAACTTTATTAAACAGGACTCAAACCATAACCAACATCACAAATTGGCAGCCTTTCGTCATATGGGTTATAGGGCGCATGTCATTCTCCTGAATGCTGAAAGCAGGAATAAAGAACTCAGAATGATTGAAGAATTTGCTACTCTGAATGGATACCAGAAAGAAGTTATTAGCAGCATCTCCAAGAAGGTAAAACAAAAGCTATTTCTGAAGAATCTTACCAAGCTGCAAAAAGAAAAAACACCGGGAAGTATTTTAGTCTTACCTTACAATCAACAACTGAATAGGGGCATGAAGAGAATCACTAAAGACTTTGGCCTCTCTATAGTCTACCAGAGTCCCAACACAATTGGAAAACTGATAAAGAGCCCAAAGGATATAAAGAGCCACTAGAAGATAGACCTGAGGTCTATATGTTGCCATGCGCCAAATGTGACGCAGTCTACTACGGTCAATCGCGAAGAGAAGTTAAGACGAGAGTAGGCGAACATTTGAAATGTATCAGAAACGGAAACTTTGCAGTATCTAGGTTCGCTGACCATATTCTAGGCCTCCAACAAGACTATAAACGCGAAGTTATCTAGATTATATACAGCACAATGACCCCAGGTTGTTAAACTTTCTTGAATCCTACGCAATCGCCAATGAAGATTCAACTATTCTACTAAACAGTGACGCAGGCCCCCTGGACGTAACACAACTGAGAGATGCGGCAAAACTTCTACATCTACCCACATTGAACAATAGGAAAAATAACCGTACAAGAAACAGTGATGACACTTGATTGGTTAATCTCAGCTAGCCTATAGATTTATTATTTTTCTTTGTATCTATTTATTTGCCTTTTGATTGGATTGTAACTAGTTCAGTTTTTCCTATATGTACGTCTATGTAATTCTCTTTTATGTTTCAATGATCGCCATCGGGATTTGATGATGATGATGATGATCAGCTCTTATCCGTTCTGCTTTCACAAACATGGCGACAAAAACGTTTATTTATTTATTTATTTATTTATTTATTTACAAAAGTACCCTGAAATCATAAGCTGGAATTCAAACAGAATCGTACCCATTAACGGAAAGCAGCTAGAACTCTCTGTCCTGATCAAGTCTTGGATACGCTGACGAATGCAGCTTGGCTGCCGAAATGCGCATTCGTATAGATAAACTTTTGTTGTGGATTAGTAGTTTCCTTGAGTCCTTGTTAGTCTTTGTCCACAGTTTCTGGCTCCAATTCTCTCTGCTAACGCTTTTCTTATATAGTGACTCTAATTGGGTGCTTTCGGTGAAATACGAGAGAATTCGAGAATTCACGTTTGTCTCGAACGCCTCAGTGAATTCTCGGTGATATTGGTGGATTATCCAATATGGAGAATGTGAGCTCGCCTGATCGTCTTTCGGAACATTACTGGTCGAATCACCGAGAGGCATTCGAGACGTACGTGAATTCTCGAATTTTCTCCTGTTTCCCGGAGAATTCACTGATTCTCGAGAAATTCACTAGTGGCTGTTCTCCGAACGCAACCATTGATAAGGAAAACCTGCCTAATAGCTCGCTGCTCTATTGTTGCAATGATGCGAAGTATTGAACAACGATCTTCTCGCTTTGCCACCTGGTAGCGCTGATAATGATTTCTCAATTTTGCTGTGGATAGTTGTTTACTATCTTATGCGGATTCCAAAAAGATATTTTGCCACATTTTCATATTGTTGGCCGCCGGTCCACAGAAAAAAATTCCCGACCCACGACAAATAACCTTAATTAACTTTATACAGTCGAACTTTCTTATAACGAAATCATTGGCCACCCCCAAAAAATTTGTTATACGAAAAATTTGTTATACAGAAATATGAGTAATAATCAAGATTTACATATTTATCTAGGTTGGAATTCGTTATAGGAGAAAAAGTCGTTATATGATTTTCATTATAGAGAGGTTCGACTGTATTACAAAATAAACTTCAAAACTAATTTTCATGAAAGCAAATTTACCTAGCGCACCTCTGAACACATTTAATTTACTTTAATATAATTAAGTTACCGGCCCAAATCTTAATAATGTCATAAATCATTTTTCTAATTTCAAAGAAGCAACTCGGTCGTTCTTTTTTAACTAGAGGCGGAGCTGCAAGTTAACTCTGCACATTGTTGCATTTTGGATCACCATTTGTAGCCGTATTGGGCAGGCTTTCCTTTATTATATGCTGAAAAGCATATATTGGTTTCGCTCTGTTTGTGTGTCTGTCTGTCTGTCTGTCTGTCTGTCTGTCCGTCCGTCTGTATGTCCGACGATTACTCGAGAACGCTTTAACTTTTTTAAATTCTGCTTTCGCTCTTCGATAGAGACACTTCCTGAGCTCACCTGATTAGTTTGTGATTGAAATCGGTCTAACAGTCACGTGACTATTGACACCCAAACCCCCCCATTAAATTTTTTTATTGGCAATATACGGCATATAATATGTCATTCGAACGAAAATGATGAGCACAAGATGAATATGTCATTCTTTTCGATTTTCGAAATGCTACATCCGAGAAAATGACCCCCAAAAAGTACTTCAATGATCCCTTATTATGAGCTTTAGCTAAAGCTATATATAAGAATACAAGCTTAATCAGTACCTTTATGTGCACGGCCAGCCATCGTTTGCACGAAAACATGAAAATGGAAGAACTTAACTGCGATATATCAACTTTTGATGAGCTCTCGTGGACCCCTTCAAGCACGTGCACTAATGATAAGAATATGAACTTAGGGCATGTAATATATCAATCGAATCCTACTGACGAGTCATAAGTGAATATAATGTTACTTTTTGTTTATCATTTAAGCATTGTTGATGGCAGCTTGGAGCACGTGCCTGTTATGAAGATTTCTTGATGCACGTGCTCATTTCATTTTAAAATTCAGTGCTGTTAGGCCTATTGTTAAATGTGTTGATTAATGTTAGGGCGATTGTTAAAAATGGCTAAATAATGTTAGGCCTATTGTTAAAATGGCTAATTAATGTTACGCCTATAGTTGAAAATGGCTAATTAATGTTAGGCCTATTGTGAAAAATGGCTAATTGATGTTAGAACTATAGTTAAAAATGGCTAATTAATGTTAGGCCTATAGTTAAAAATGGCTAATTAATGTTAGGCCTACAGTTAAAATGACTATATAATGTTAGGCCTATTGTGAAAAATGGCTAATTAATCTTAGGCCTATTGTTAAAAATGGCTAATTAATGTTAGGCCTATTGTTAAAAATGGCTAATTAATGTTAGGCCTAAGTTAAAATGACTATATAATGTTAGGCCTATTGTGAAAAATGGCTAATTAATGTTAGGCCTATAGTTAAAAATGGCTAATTAATGTTAGGCCTATAGTCAAAAATGGCTAATTAATGTTAGGCCTACAGTTAAAATGACTAAATAATGTTAGGCCTATTGTGAAAATGGCTAATTTATGTTAGGCCTATAGTTAAAAATGACTAATTAATATTAGGCCTATTGTTAAAATAGCTAATTGAAGTTAGGCCTATATTTAAAAATGGTGTGAATGCGTTTTGAATCAAAGATATTTCCACTGTTTATTTAAACCAAGTGCAAGTAAACGTGAGATATTCAAATTTAAAATTATATCTGCGTCACAGCTAAAGCTCCTTGGAATGCTTAAAAGATTTTTCCCGACGGTGCTTTGAAACAATGATTTTTCTCTCCTGAAGTTTATGGTAACTTTGATCTAGCAGTGGAAAGAACATAGGTCCAGCTGTTTAAAACATTTAACATTAGACGTGCGAGAACTTCATTTCTCATTTCGCGCGTTTGGAAAGATTCGTGTGAGCGCTGCAATCGAATACGTAAATTTACATGCAGTTTTCGCCATTGCTCTATATAAAAATATTACTGTATATAATACTAAACAACAAATTTTTATAGTCTACTTTTCAGCATATTTGAAAATCGTTTTACGAGTTATATTCTTGTTGTTGTAGGTAATTGCTACGCACTGACTGGAACGACACCTTGTTATTAACAAGTTGTTAATCTCGAAGGCCTCGGACTGGAAAAATACTTTTGTTTTTTCATGATAGAGGGAAGCACTAAATATCAAACTAACCAATTACAGTGCGCTTTACAATGCTTGTGCTCTACACCTTCGATAAAGTTTTCCGAGGAATAAAAAATGTTGGTAGAACGCAACTGAAGCGGTGTATCGGATTTAAGTTTAAACCTTCGATCCAAGGTTGGTAGAACCGGCCCTAAATCTGTTGACATGGTTATTACGACAAAAAAATTAATCCCCCGAGGAAGATATAGGAAAGCAGCGAAAGCCGTGCGTTCATTTAAATTTTATTTCTTTTATCCGCGCTTTTTAACTCCCATTTTCCCTTTTTAATTTACAAACTTTTATTTAACTTCACTTGTTTGTGTGTTTGTGCGCAAATTTTGTAATCAATAGTTCGCTCACTTTCTAACTACCTACAGTTCTGAAACTTTCCCCAACGTTGTCTTCTCGATAACAATGCATGTCTCAATCGTTAGTTTCACAAGTCATTCATTTATTCGTGAGTAATTTGTAATTTAACTTTAATATTTATACAGTGCCATAGCCGACGAGAAAGGCAGGCCTGGGCCAACACCTCCTACATCATCAAGCGGCCAAATTTAGAGCTTATTATTGGTAGAAATACGAATAACAATAGCCACTTGATGATGATGTAACAATGTATACACCTTTTGTCCGCGGGCCTTCTCTCTAGGAGATGTTGCCTGGGCACTCAGAAGTCACTTGACCACAGTAGTCAGAGCAACAATCCAAACTTTATTGTTTCCAACAAACAAATAAAAAATACTGATTGTTAAAATCCAAGATGGAAACAATGAATGTTAGATTATTGCTCAGACCAATGACGTATATTAAAGATAGACTCCGAATCCAATTGTTAACAGCGGCAAAAAGTGAAGCAAATTGAGCCATCACATTTCTGGGCAGGAGTGAGCCGTGGAGTAATTAGCTCTTTGGCTGCTTTGTTTTTGAAGAGTTTGGGCCGGAGGAATAATTAATTTAAAACCATTCCTCAAAGTTGTTCTGCGTACCACTGTACAAACAGACACAATTAAAGGATCAGGAATCATTTTCCACAAGCATAAATCAAAAATACGTAACTAAAATGAAAATATATAGCTGAAAGACGATCGAAACGAAATTGAAATTGAAACCATGATCGAAAAATTGTTTATAACATTTAATAAAATAATTCAAATACAAAGTAAACGAAAAGATAAACTTATCAATCCGTGATTGGTGTGTGAAAGAATTATTAATCAGCTACTCTCATGTTTAGCCATGTGTTTTGCGTCATCTTCACTCACTTTCGGCCATGACAGTTCTGGGCATGGAATTTCCCAATTTGCTTCAAGTAACAACAATTGCTTCGGAGTCTATCCTTAATATATGTCATTGGCTCCGACAACTCTGGTCAGGTGACTTTTGAGTGCCCAGGCCTGTCTTTTTCTTCGGCTATGGTGAGTAAATTGTAATTTAACTTTAATATGCATACAGTGCAATATGATATAATAACTGCCGATACTGTTGTTTATTGTTTTCGATGTTAGCTGTTATATGCGATTGTTGTTAATTTGACCATCAATGCTAGCAACGTTGTTGACTGTGACGTCCTTGTAGAGAGGATTGTTTACGATTAGCCAACATAATCAACACCTCCTATACTCTGTCCAACGAAAGAAAAACTGGGCGTGTCCAGTTAAATTTCCAATTTCAATTAGACACGCCCAGTTTTCCTTTCGTTGAACAGCGTATAGAAAGAAAGCCAAACAATGAAACATCATGGATTGTTACATCATCAAAAGTTGACCAAATTTACGGCTTATTATTGGTAAAAATACGATTAACAATAGTCGAAATGTAATGATGTAAAAATGCATGACGTTTCAGTTGTTTGGCTTTCTTTCTAGGAGGTGTTGGCATAATGCATTATAAACGCTTTGCCGAGATACAGACGTAGCCGACTGGCCAGATTTCCAAGGTTTTTGGTTTTGTAATTATCATATAAAAGTATGTTTTTTAAAAAAAGACTAAAAAGAATAAAAATAAAAAAATATAAACTAAAAACATTATACGCACACACTTTCACCTTAATAAGTGCAGTCAAAATTAAAAATTACAATTAAAAAAAGATAAAAGTGTGATGACGCGTTTATTCAATTATGTAGTATTTTCGTTTTAAATTTTAATATTAAACCTTTTAATTGTATTTTTACTTTTCACTGCACTTCTTAAGGTGAAAGCGTGTGCTTAAAATGTTTTTATTTTATATTTTTTATTAAATATTGGTTTTCTCGAATGTAGTATTAGAAAATGGAAAGTAGCTCTACCTTTTTTTTTTTTTTTTTTCCGATCGAATTACATATCAGATACCATAAGTTACCATTTGAAAATGATAATGGTTTTACTGATCACGTTATCGCTACCCCCATAACTCCGAGCCGTCAATTTGGACCAAACTTGAGTGAGAGTAATGTATATCTTGCCTATAGGAATCGGCATGCAGAATTACACTCCTTCGTATATATATTTTGTAAGCCCATATAGACAAATGGGCCCTCTAACTCCCATCGTCGTAACTCCGACCTTAGTAGCCCACTCGAAACCAAAGTAAATGGTGAAGTATCGGCCTCGGCGGCTCAGTGGTTGCGTGATTGCCTCTGATGCCCGAGGACGCGGGTTCGACCCCGGCCGAGGACGACGAGGATTTTTTCAGGGGAAAATACTGAGATCACGCCATTGATTCCGGAAGGGAAGTAAAGCCATTGATCCCGTGTAGTCGTTTGCAGAGGCAAAATTTGCGGCCCCTATAACGCCGTCCTGAAATGACCATGGCAGTTGAAAATAACAAACAAAGCAAACCAAATAGTGAAGTAGGATATCCATGATAAGGCACATTCCAAATTTCAACCATATAAATCAAAAAATGTAGAAAATATAAAGGGGACAGACAAACGGGCGGACAGATAGGCTGACAAACGGCTACAGCAAAAATCTATAAGTAGCACAAGACTGGAGCTCCATTCTTCGGCTACTTAATGAGAGCATAAAACAGTTTAAATACAATTTTAAAGCAGGTTTTAGACTTTCTTAAAAGCGAACAACAATTTTATCCCCGACTTTTGTATAAAACTTAAACCAAATCTCTATCCTACGTAACTTTTTGCAAACATCATTAACAGTAGTGAGTAAAGGAACAACAAAATGTGTGCTAATTTACAGTTGACAGAAAAAGTAAAGAAAAAGAAATCCTTATTCCACAATAATTGCTCCATTAAAATTATTGTGATATGTGGATTTCTGTTTCGTTCCTTTCTTCTTTCATCATTAACAGTGCTGATTACTGGCCTGAAGAAATTCTAATATTAAAATTCTTCGGCAAATTGCCTCAAACATAGTCTGACCTCTATCAACTATCTAATTTTAGATGAAACGGAATTTAATCATTTATGATCAGAAGCTGAACCAATTACAATCTAACTTAAAATTCAGCTACTTTGTTGTGAAACTTCGTTCGACGCGACTTTTCTCTGATTTTTTCCTCATTCTTGAGCTTTTTCGGGTCTGTTACCGATCGCGTATACAATGGTCGAGATTGGCCATTTAGTCATTAAGAGAATCAAAGAGAATCAAGGCTCCTATCTTTAATAGCAGCAATGATGATTCTGAAATTGACTTCCTAAAAGGATTTCTCCTTCATTTAAACAAGTCTGCTTTAAAAACTCTTGTAGCTTATTGCATCTACTATAAGCCAATTTTATAAACGTCTCTGCCACTACCTATGCCAATTTTATAGATTGGCTTACTAAAGATGCTTGACCGCTATGGAACATTTCATGTTCATGACTGTTTCAATTTGGATTCCCCCCTCCAAAATAGCTCTAGATCCGAAGTCTTCGAGATTTTATACAAGACATTAGACATATCCAACCAAAATGAAATTCCTAATCGTATTGGCCACGTCCTTGATAAGATTTTTATCCCGCTTTCCTAGTCAGATATGCTAATCCAATCTCGCTCTAGTACCCTCTGAAGCTCTGAAGCTTATTATCCTGCGCTCAATATCTCATTGCTGGAGAGTAATTATAAAATTTCTTGCACTTGAAGATCTTTTTTTTTTGAATTTAAAAAAGAGGGTTATTAAAGATTATACAATTATTTATTGAACTTATATTAGACTGATTTTACTCCCAGAAACAGGTTGATATCGTTTTTTTTTTAAATTGAATAATATTCGGCACTGCCGTTCGAATAATCTACGCTGCCGTTCGACACTCCATTTCTTTGGTTCGAAAAAAATTAGCAAAAGTAACTTATCAGTTTCCTTTTTAGTTCTCGTCTAACACTGGATATCTACAGAGACATTGTCTAACCTTTTTTTTTGCTTCGAAAAAAATGCAAAGCTCATCGTAGATGGAAAAAAAAATCGGGGTTTCAGAAAGATTATTATACCTATAAAATTTCACACAGCTTTTAAAATCTCAAGGATCAAAGCTGGCCCAACTTGACAAAAATCACTTTTTTAAACATTGAAATCTTTTGACTTTACAAACAACATTCTCAGCAAGATGTCGCTCTTTAAGCCAGGACGGTATTTATCAAACACGAACAATATGAATTTTGTCGCCGAAACCTTAATAAAAATATTTTCACAGTATTTTCACTAATGTTTTACGCGAATAAAATTCGCCATTTCTTAGAATCTAAGCCCGCCATCATTACCGATAAGTTCATCTTCTCTTAATTCACTTCTAGAAACTTCTTACTGTCAGTAGACAATGGGCATAAACGTATCGAGTACACTGATATTCCCGGGTTCATTTGGAAGGGCAGCTTTAATGCCCTTAATGTATTGTCTTTGCAACACGATTGTCTTCCTCGAGTTATCCTTCCGATTGGTAACTTAACACTTACACATCGATCCCTACTCTTGAATTTCGACCTGAATGGCTCGACTGGTATAGATAAACAATTGCACAATTACAATAATCTTATTTTCCCCCTTGGCAATTTCCCTTTTGCAAGGGTGCTCTACTTCACATAATCCCGCTGTCATAACGGCCCGCATAGCATAACACAAACCAAGTTGATATATTTCGATGTCTCATCTCCTTTCGATACTGTCCTCGTATCTCTTCTTTTAAGTAAACTTAAAGCTATTGCAATATTAACGAGCGTTCTAAAGCTTCTAAGAGATCTTTATCAACGGCTACTTTAGACTTAAATATCGTCACTTTCTTTCGGGCATCAAACTATTTAAAGCGGCGTTCCTCAGGATTCCCCATTCGACCCTCTTCTTTTTTCTGTTTACATGCTATATTTAGAAGCCTAGGTGATAGCCAAGAAGTTCAATACGTTATAACTCAAAGGCCAAAAGTCATGGGATACCTACTCAGTAACGTTGTAGGATGCCCTTTGGCCCGACGAAGAGCAGTAACTCCACGAAGAGGCTGGAAGACCACTGGCGAGATCTTGAGTCATGCCAACAAGATTACCAGCCTCAAATCCCTTGTATTCACTTCAAGTAAGTTCGTTCGAAGCACCATCTAGCGGAAATGTGAGTAAACGATCTCTGGCTACGCTGTTCTTCTCTTCTATGGGTGCTCGCAAATTTATCTCAATTTGAACGACTTTATTTCGTGTATAAATTTGCTGAATTGACTCAAATATGCCCGGTATGATTTGCTGCGTAGTAGATTGTTCAAATTTATACTATTGACGTCCAGAAAGAACAAATATCATTCATTTCCATCCGAAAACAGGTTTCGTCAGCAAAGACAGCTATGGACAAAGCGATTAAAAGAAAGAAGTATTTCGGGTCTTGTGAAATTAAAATTAACACACTGAAAAGCGTATTTAGTAAGGACATCCATTTTCTTTTCATTCAACTCCTAATCCCATGGCCACAAATAGTTTGAGAAACTTCACGCATCGTGGCGCGCGTGCAGCTTGCAAGAGGCGAATTGTCAGGTGACGGATCTTGGATGTGCATAACTGTTCAATGGGATTGATAAAGTCCTGAATATCAATAGGAGACTTAAACCAACCGCTTTTCCACAAAGAAATTTAATGAACATGTATGTACATTACGGTCGCTACGCAGCCTTCTTTCAGCATGACTGAATTGATAATACATTAACGAAGAATATTTATATAGAATATAAGCTAATGGGAGAAATTACAGAGGAATCTAAGTAGCCAATAAGAGAAAATTACATAGAAAAAGTCAATTATTTAATAACATCAACGAAGCTAGACCAATCAGAGAGATTCATGGGACCTCGATCTGAGGTTATGAGCTCGTCAGAACGTTTTTTGGCAATCACATCCACAGTCAATAAGGTATTTACTCTTTTTAATTTTTTTTAAAGTCCTGAATGTTCCTCAAACCAATTCTACATAGCTTGGGCTGAAAGACATGGAGCATAATCCTGCTGGAAGACCGCACGATTGTGAGGGAACACAAAGTTCATTATCAAGATGTGTATAAATGGTCATCAACTAGCTCAGCACAGCGGGAACCGTTCAGTGATGTGTCTTTTTTTTTTTTTGATTTTGATTTGAATTCGCTTCTCTTTCTGAGATCTTTCAAATCCAAACCAAGCCACGCAAAAGATCTCATACAAGTATGGAACCACCATCAGCCTGCACGGTGCATTGTTGAAAACTTGGACCTGCGGTTTGAGCCATACCCGAAACCTTCCTTCAGCCCGATTTAACTGGAACTCGATATGACTGGAACCTTCCAAGGTCCACCTAACTTATTCACGAACCCCGGTCATGCCTTTGTCTGTTTTTTTGCTTTTTTTGCGTTAGCATTGGTACTCATGAATGATTATATTAGAAAAGATCATTATCTGCGAAGCGCTGGAGATAAGAAAGTGCCACCTGGAAGATCCGAAATTTTTATTAAATAATCAAAGAACTTTTGAAAAAGATCGAATCCTGGACATTGTAAACGGATTACAGAACGGAGACAAAGATAGGATATGACGTCACGCTTAGCTCCTATTCGGTCCGGCTTATATTTCTATATACAGGGTGATTATAAAGTCACGATACATTTGGGTGAAAAATCCGTTTTATTGCAGCAATTCCAGTATGCATCAATCAGATATCATACCAGGACACATACTTAGCACATTTCAGTGTGTCCCCCTTGCACATCCCGGCACAGCTCCCAGAACATTGCGCAACATAGCCGGTGTAATATCCTCCACCGTGGCTGTAGTCCGTTGTTTCAGCTGTGCAATGGTGGGTGATCTTGATCTGGTACACTTTGGACTTGATAAAACCCCACGCAAAGAAATTCATGGGGGTCAAATCTAGGGACTGTGAAGCTCACAGTCTTGGCGAGCCCCGACCAATCCATCTGCCTGGGAATGCACGATTCAGGTAGTCCCGAACGACATTGGCAAAATGGGGTGGTGCCCCATCCTGTTGGAACACAACGGTATCCAAAATCCCATCATCTCCCACTGTTGCTCCAGGAATTGATCCAACATGTCAAGGATATTACACCGGCTATGTTGCGCAATGTTTTCCGGGCCACGGTGGAACGCTGGGAGCTGTGCCGGGATGTGCAAGGGGGACACACTGAAATATACTAAGAATCGCTCGCTTCAACAGACATGCTTACGTAGAAACGCTTTAGAAATAGATTATAAAGAAATGAAGGGTCCACTGCAAAAACCATCAAGGTCCACTTTTGGTTGACTTTGAGCTTGCAGTGCCATCTGTTGGTGTTTAGGGAGTACTATCATGTGAAAAGACGAAACATTGCAGAATTATCACTGTCTCTTTGAATCGCTTAAAAAAAGAATATGGCATACAATGCAATAAACATCAGAGTCCAAAAAGTTGTCGGAAAGAACGATCAGAGTCCACCACGAGACGGCAATGACGGCAGCGACGCTCATTAGTATCACGTTGTTTTCAGTCAAGCACAAGTTAGCTGCAGTTAGAGGTCATAGTTATCTGGAGTGTGATAGAGACATGAGTCTCGTTAACCAGAAAACAATAACAGATACCAGAAGACTGGAGGGAAGTTTTGAAAAACAGTAGGAAGAAACCATCCCCATTTTTGGTAATTAATTGTTCTCAAGAGTTACGATTTGAAACCTGGACTCAAGACTTCTCTACTCTTTACAGTCCTAAATGTCAATTTCCAACCAGACCTGTCCGCATTCTAAAATTTGAAGCAAGTACACCTTATAAGAACCTGGTATTTCATAAAGCGTCGTTTATTGGGCCATATTCAAGTTTTTCCTTTGCCTCACAAGCTGTGAGAAAAAGGAAAAAGCCAAGTACTGCAAGTACATTATCTGCACGTAATCAAGGTGCTCGAGAACTTCAAACCATGTATTCTGGATAAAAGCTGCAAAGGATCAAGATTTGCAGCATCTGAAGCAATTTCTGACGAATCCACGTGCAAAGGATTTCTACGACAAGCTAATTCCAGACATACAAAACAATGATGAAGATCCAGACTATGTGGACGACCCCTCCGATTGACGGTGAAGACATATTCAAAAGCGTGTTTTCAGCCCTGTAAAATTTTGCAAAACGGTTTTTTTCATTCATTTATTACTGGTACATTACCACTAGGAGACTTGAAACTTTGTTTTTGCTCTCCTGAAAAATTTGGTCTCAAGGACCTTGATGGTTTTTGCTGTGGACCCTTCAAATAATAGACCCTTACACAGAACGCTTCAACACTTGACTCTCATTTCATTAATAGGAATGCTTACAAATTAAAGGACTCTCATATTTTCGAATATATAGAGAATTACTACTCTCTCCATTTTAACTTTCGAGTACTTTAATTCATTTTAACTACACATTTCCGTAAGAAGTACGCCTTGCCTTAGCAATCAGAGGCTTCCTTAGCAACCTCATCTAACCCTAATAACGAAAGACTTCTTTAGAGCAACTTTCACTGAATTTTGCTTGCCTGAGTTCTTATTAAACTTCAAGGGGGAAAAACTAATAAGAACATTCTTCTGGGTCTGTTTTTAATCTGCCTACGATTGTCTGTTATTACAACTCTATAATAAAGCTCTTTTTCGTCTCCTTTCAGAAATTCTCCCTTATTCTCCCTTTATGTTACACTTTTTCCTTTCATTTTATCTGATTGCCTTCTCCTTCCATTTATTCTGATGAATAAACTGTGTGTTATTACTTTGAACTTTCATAATAGGTAAAAAAAACAAAAAACAGACGACCTTTTGACTCACCTTCATTTGGATGGTTCATTTGAATTTTTGGGCGGGTCAACATTTATGTCATTTTGCACCCTTACGCATGACTAATGTAAGTGGAACTGCTGTCGGTTTGACAAATGGCTTAATGGTATCAGTGTTGTAAATATACAGAATAAAGAGTGAAGCATAAAGAATAAACTAACTATACATAGTTGCCTTGAAGGTTGATATAGACGTCCCAGCGGTCCACGAGATGATGAATACCCTGGGTGAAGAACCTCCGGGATTGGCCATGAAACCATTCTTCAACGGCGAATCGGACCTCATAATTGTCTGCGAATTGCCGTTCTTTCAGAGCTTTCTTGAGTGTACCAAAAACATGGTTGTCGCAAGGTGAAAGGTCGGGGCTAAACAGGGGATGTTCGAAGACTTCCCATGGAAATCGCTGCAACAAATCTTTGCACGCAGTAGCCACATGAGGGCGGGCATTGTCGGAGCAACATGCCATTCGGCGAATCTAGAGCTTTACGAAGCTATACGGAGCATAAAGGTTCCCGGAGGTCGTCTCCCAGGGTATTCATCATCACGTGGAGCATAGGACGCTTGTGTCAACCTGCAAGACAACTATGTAGAGGCATTTTGATCCGTATGTATCACTCTTTATTCTGTAAATTACCACACTGATGCCCATTAAACCATTTGCCAAACTGACAGCAGTCCAACTTTCATTTGGGCGACTCTTATAGCTTAATACAATCCCGAGACAATTCCACACGACTATTATCTTTAATCTACTTGGGGCAACACAAATACCCATTCCCACTGCTGGATTCGAATCCGCGATCAAACGGAATCCAGAACTGGAAAGCCTGTGCTCAGTTCAGTCGGCTGACATGTAAATGTTTCGTTTGCGGATGTATATGGGAATGTGCCATTTATTAAAATAGTCCTGCAAGACAGTTTCTTATTTACCTATTTAGATTAGATATCATAAATGTCTTCACTTCTGTTGCCAAAGCACTCTCTCAGTTCCGCTTAAAGACGGAGAGAGGGCACGACAGTAACATAAAAGACAATTACGTTGCAACTGTGAGCAGAGTGCCTGTTTGACACATGCAATTTTCATTATCTGCTTTAACGCCTGAACTCCTCTTTTACCTCCCAATTTGCCTCATACTAAAAATTTAGCTTGAAGTAAAATATTAATATCCCGTATGAAGTCTTGTTACTGCAGCTAAACTCGAATATTGAATTCAAGTACGTTCCCATGGGTAACTCAGATAGGAATGTATGTGAGTT
>JAHWFO010002284.1:3706568-3736069 GCA_023313115.1 Rhysida immarginata
TTCATATTTGAACCCATGTTCATAGGACGTTTTGTGTTTATCTTAACGTCTATAATACCCCCTGTAAATCATAACCTCTATCATAACCTCTATAATACCCCATTCGATGTAAATCACCCTGTATATATCCATGCGACTAAACTTGGAATATATGAATACTGTCTGAATATTTTTCGACATTATTATCGCTCATAACATTTTAGCTGTCTTAAAGGAAAATGCAGCGCCAAAAACTCATGCGGTCATACAGTCTAGACATTATGGAAAAAAAGCTTATTAATTTTAAGGGGAAAAATGACATTTCACGAGTTCAAATCAATTTATCAATAAATTTTCAGTAGAATTATCACTAAGTAACAGCAGGCTGCCACCTACTTTGGCAAACGATTAGGTCTCCTGATTCATGTAACCAAGTTTGAAGGATTAAAATTATATTTTGAGAAACACAGGGGAGCATATCAATGTGGACTTAGCGAGCTTTTTAAGTTAAAATTAATTTGCACTCATTCCTGAGTGACACTTGAAAAATTTGTCCATTACGAATAGAAACCGCTAAACGATAACAGCAAAAATGGCAGAAGAGGATTAAAGCAATCCTCTTTAATTATAGGGGGTTGGCACAGATAAGCTGAGCCAACTTTGATATCGTCTGGTTTTAGGAAACCCCGCTGCGCCACCATCTATCGTGTTCGATAGGATGGCCGTGCTGCCAAACAATGGCTCTGCGTCGCTGTTTCCATTGCAAGAGATTCCAGGTTAGATGTTCGCGAAGAATTTCGTACCGCGTGTCCTAACAAATTTACTGGCGTTCTTCTATAGCTTTCGGTCCTCGTCTTCCAAGGCTTTATTTCTGCAGTCCTAATGTGAGTCATCACAGTCTTTTACAAACCACTGAATCGGCCTCGGTGGCTCAGCGGTTGCGTGGTCGCCTCTGATGCCCGAGTACGCGGGTTCGATCCCGGCCGAGGACGACGAGGATTTTTCAGGGGTAAATCCTGAGATCACGCACTTCCTTCGGAAGGGAAGTAAAGCCGTTGGTCCCGTGTAGTCGTTTGCCGGCTGCACGTTAAAGAACCCTTGCGAGGCAAAATTTGCGGCCCCTATAACGCCGTCCTGAAATGACCATAGCAGTTGAAAAGGACGTTAATACCAAACAAACCAAACCACTGAAGTTAGTACATGTGGATGTTACATATACGTTTGAGCCGCTGATCCTGTCAGGACACGCCTTCTTATCAAGCGTTTCTAACTGAAGGGTGAAAACATTGCGTTACTTCTATAGATGCCTCTGAACAAGAAAAATTTCGTTTGGCTCATCTTAGATTTGTAAAGTTTCATACAAAGTAACAATAATTATGATCTTCTATTTAGAAGCCAATAAACCGTGTCCTTAATATTTTCAATTTGTTTACTTTGAACTTTCAAGGTTTTATTATATTTTTATTACCATGAAGTTAGATTAGCACCGATAAAGATGAATTCAAAAACTAACCCATTATTCTCTTATTATAGCAAATGGTACATGCAATCATATCGCATGCCTTTCCAGTTTTGCATATTTCACCTTTGCCTAATATATTATACACAGTACGAAGACTCTGTATTCAGTTAAGGAAACTATTGCTATGATCATGTGTTATGGTGCTACCAATGTGAAGCTGCTGTTGCAGCTCGGCTTTATCATGACAGAAATCCAAACATGTAGAAATGTTTCAGTTTCATTTTTGAAAGATCTATTCATCCAGTTATGATTAGGTTTGTAATGAAACTTGGTCCCTGTCTATTATGGTTTTTGAGATAAATTTTGTATGTCCCCTAATTTCCATAATAAGGTCTATTTTTTGGCTGCAAGAAATTTGGAATATCTACGTTTTCTGCACAGAAAGGAGGAGTGAAACAGACTTTTTAGTAACTGTGTATAAATATTTTTTTATTCGGATTATTTTATATCTACATCAGTTTTTCACCCTTTTTCATGTTTATTTAATTATATACGGGAGATCGGGCTAAGTTGATACGTGGATATGTTGGTATTTTGTGGTTTACGTAACAATGTGCATGCATAAATTATTTTAAATCAACACCAATGAAACCATTCTTCTTTTTCAAACTGAATATGTGCTTGCTTTTTTAATTATACCACAATAGACGGAAGAGCTTGTGTGTTTAACTACTGTGAAGTAAATTCCCATGTAGTTGTTCCAGTCTCAGTACTTCTCTTGTAAGTGAACGTGGAGAATTTTTTCAGAGTAATAACCTGGAAGAGGATGAAAATGTCAGTAAATTTGGCTAGTTTCTGTTTTCGTACTTAGTTTTTTTTACAGAAGAAGAAAATCGTAACTGTTTCAAGTGGGGCAAGTTGAGATATTTCTCATGGGATAGGTTGATACACTCTATGCACATGCAACAAATGGCAGTGAAAGTGATTAGCTGTGGTGAGCAAAATATTTAGAGAAAAAGTACAATTTTCACACCATTTTTTCAATATTCAATTTAACAACAAGAAATATTATTCTAAAACTTTAATTCCATGTTGTTCAAGCCTTATGGAGCTCATGTTTCAATTTCTTTAACTAAAAAATATAATTTTTTCCACTCTTGATATTTGCATGTTCATTATCCCAAAAATTTATTGACATTTCTTAATAAACGTTGTTTCCTAAAATGAATTAGGCATTATTTTCTACAGTTTCAAGTTACCTCAACATTGGGTACATTGAGACATCTTCACATAACCGAATGACAATTTTTTACGACCAATAGACTTCATATATTAAAAAAAATTTTTAAATGTGTTAATGATTTTTCCCCTTATTTTCTTTGTTCTTTTATTTACTTTGTAGCTTTGTATCTGCCAGCATAAAAAGCAGCTTCTGCTTATTGCTGCCGAATTTAAATATATGAAAATGGCTATTAGCCAGTTAAAAAACAAACTATAAGCTGTTATTTCAAACGGTTTTGAAATTTCTAAAGTTATAACAAAATAAAATCTGGGTTCGAATTGCTTGGTTATTACCAGGAAGATCGCGATCGCTGCAGATCCTCCATAGGGGTACTGCCCCCGGGACCCTAACGGATGAGCGGGTTTGAAAAGTAAGTAAGTACAGGGTGGTTATGATTAAAGTGACACCATTTAGACCCTTCTAGCGGCCGTTATTGGTAATCAGATTTTGACGAAACTTGAGATATATGTTATACAGACCATGGGGAAGAGAAATTTGCAATAATAAAATTAGTTCATATTTTGACCGCTACGTCAAAATATGGCGCTGCTCATGTAAGAAACTATCCGAGAATTTTTACTCAATCAGAGACGTTATGCAAATGAGATGTAAAATAAAAAAAGCTTTAAAATGACAGTGAAATTAAATGTAAAGTCATTCCTCACGATGGTTTTAGCTAAAAAGGATCGAGCTTTATTGGTGAAGTTGTTTTACCAGAACTGCAATAATGCTTCTGCTGCACTAAGAGAATATCGACGTTTGAAAAACTTGCGAAATGGGCCTATGTCCATTAATGGTTTAAAAAAGATGATTAAGAAATTTGATGAAACTGGTGAGTTGGGTGTGCTGCCAGGGAGAGGACGGAAACGAATTGCAAATGAGACCGTGGGAAGACGTTGCTGCTGCTGCTGCTGCTGTAGTGGAGAGTGCTTCAAGTTCCCAATATTCTTCGGCAAGTGCTCGAGCCGTATCACGTGATTTGTCTATTGCGTGGTCTACGGTACAAAAAGTTTTGCGTTCCATTTTAAAGTGGTATCCATACAAGATCCAGGTGGTTCAAAAGTTGCTTCATGAAGATCCGGAAAAACGCACCGTGATTTTGCTTGCCAGTTTGTGGCTAGAATAGCCGTCGATAATGCATGGCCATGGAACATTTTGTGGTCAGATGAAGCGCATTTCACACTAGACGGAGCAGTGAATGCTCAAAACTGTCGCATCTGGGGTACTGAAAAGCCTATGGTTGTGCATGAAAAGCTTTTGCACTCTGATTACTTGACTGTATGGTGCGGATTCACTTCACATTTCATTCTTGGCCCCTTTTTCTTTGAAGTGAACACTCTTCAAGGCACTAAAAGATGTTCAATCACTGGTGCTCGTTACTGCGAACTTCTGCAGCAGAAAGTCATTCCTGCTTTACAAGAAAGACAATGTTTAGACACTATTGTCTTTATGCAAGATGGTGCAACACCCCACATTGCACGACAAGTGAAGGAACTGCTTCATGCTCATTTTGGAGATGATCGGGTGATTTCACCGGACTTAAACCCTTGTGACTTCTGGTTGTGGGGATATTTGAAAGATCATGTCTATGGAGGAAGAATCTGGACTGTTCCTGAATTGAAAGCAACCATAACACGCCATGTCACTGCGATTCTTGAGGAAACCCTTCGCTCTACTGTGGACCATGCAATAATGCGCTTTGAACATGTCATTAACACAAATGGAATGCACATTGAACAAATGCTCTGATTTTATAAATTTCTCTGCTTCTAATTTTTTTTTGTTATTATTCATGCGCCATGTTTTGACGTAGCGGTCAAAATATGAACTAATTTTTTTTTATTGCAAAATTCTCTTCCCTATGGTCTGTATAACATATATCTCAAGTTTCGTCAAAATCTAATTACCAGAACGGCCGCTAGAATGATCTAAATGGTGTCACTTTAATTATAACCACCCTGTATAACAAAATAATTAGAAAAATTAAAAACTGAAAAATACGTATCTCTGATCTCCCATAATCTTGAAGCATAGCTTCAGTATTTCCGCCATCACACAGTGGTCAGAAATAGCTCAAACCCTGGCCAAAAATCAATTTTTCAAGATATGGATATCGAGATAATTGCAGCTGGAGTATGTTTCTATGTCATCAGTCAACAAGTTTCAACACGTTTTAAATGTGTGTGGTATTTTGTTTGCCGCTTACTCCCCCTATAAGAGGAAGAAAAACTGATGGCTGTTATTTCATTCGGCAGGTTTTTATAAAAGAACGACTTATTATAGCGTATAATTTAATGTGTGTAGATTGTTTTCATACTTCTGAATCTATTAAAATTAAGTTAGTAGTTGTCCGAAAACGAGGAACATATCAAAAATCCTTTATTCTGTGAGAGCTATAAAAAAGCCCTGCTTTGCTCCAGTAAATGGTTTGGAAATTTACATTCCCTGATTACTTCTGATGTTAAATAAATTTCAGCTGCAACCGCCTGCAACATAATAAGTTACAGAATTTTGTTTTAGATCGGGGCGATTTACGAAGATTTGCTTTTCGTCTAATCCGACAAATTTTTGACCCAAAATGACCGTATAGTTTTAAAAAAATTATAGATAATACACCTATGAGAGCAGAGAAGTAAGGCTTGAAAAATATCGAAGAAACAACCGATTCCATATACACCAGAAGAAGCTGTAGGCTTAATGATGGATGCAAATTTAAGCAAGCATGTAAATGATGTACATAAAGCAAGCATTTGAATGATAGAAATCATTTGGTTTCATTTCTGTTATCATAAACAAAAAAATTATATTTGGCCAGGGTTTGAGCTATTTCGGGCCTCTATAATGAATATTCATCAGTCAAAGAGAAATTCCCGATCAGCGAATCAGATCTCTGCCCTAACATTGGACTTTCACTTTGACCGCCTAGCAGTCTTTAGAACACTCCAAATCAGTTTGGCTGCATCCGTGTCTGCGGTGGCCCAGTTGGTAGAGCGACGAGCTGGAGATTCTTAGTCCCTGGTTCAGGCCCAGATCGCGGAATTTTTTCCTTTTCTTTTTTCATCTATATTAATCATCTAAACTGTTCTAATATTTCTAATCAATTTAACCAGTAAATAAAAATATACGCACAGTGAAAACAAGACTGCAGTTATGCTAACATCATTCAAAAATCTCAAATTCTGAAATATTCCTTCAGCCGAC
Organism: Rhysida immarginata; assembly: GCA_023313115.1. Classification (NCBI taxonomy): domain Eukaryota; kingdom Metazoa; phylum Arthropoda; class Chilopoda; order Scolopendromorpha; family Scolopendridae; genus Rhysida; species Rhysida immarginata. Next base: position 3,712,493 of record JAHWFO010002284.1, read on the forward strand.
AGTGACAGATGACTGATATGAAACAGTAGCTACATTCAAAAAATCCGTGTTAGTCGTGTTAAGCGTGTCGTGTTGCTAAAATGTGATATCACTTCCTGCACGAACCGTGTCCCGTGTTGCAAAACGCTTAGCACAGAGCACGGGCTTTTTACGTCCGTGTTCGTGTTAGTTCTCTAGCACGACATTGGCGCGCATGCTCATTGTGGCATTCCTCATCTCTCTCATGAAATCCGTAATGGCGGGAAAACATTGTTAAGGGATTTTTCAATTGAAAAATCGAAGGAAAAATTCTGCGACCCGGATTCGAACCAGGAACCTCGACTATCATGGCCGATGCCTCTACCAGTGGAGAAATTCTCGATCTGCGGGCCAGGTTTCCGTCTCCCATTGGGCTTTCAACCGTGACAACTTGGTTGTCTTTAAGACACCTTGAGACAGCTTGGCTGTCCGTGGTGTCTGCGATAGCCCAATTGGTGAGGCATCGGCCATGATAGTCGAGGTTCCTGGTTCGAATCCGGGTCGCAGAATTTTTCCTTCCATTTTTCAATTGAAAAATCATTACCTATGCTTGGAGACGCATCTCCAGTTAATATTTATTATTATTTAATTGTTAAGGGACATTGTTAGCTCTAAAACAATACAAATCATAAACGTGTAAGTAATCACAAGCTTCATTCAAAAACTCCGTGCTAGTCGTGTTAAGCGTGTCGTGTTGCTAAAAATCTGATGTCACTTCCTGCATGAACCGTGTCCCGTGTTGCAAAACGCCTAGCACGGAGCACGGGGTATTTTCGTCCCAGCCTTCTCTAACCATGTAGGCTGTGGTTCGTTTTAGCTCTGTAGCACGACATTGGCGCCCATGCTCATTGTGGCATTCCTCATCTCTCTCATGAAAAGCTGTAATTGCGGAAGAACGCCGCTTCCCTGAATATTTTATAGTTATACGAATTGCGCCATCTTCCCATGATTAATTAGTGTAGAAGGAACTCTATTTGTTCAAGAACATCGGTTATGGAAAGCAGAAAAGTTATATTTGATAATCGGAGAAGATTGGGTCGAAACTAAAGTGTCTATCGCTAATAGCTCCACTATCTCCATCTAGTGGGGAAATTGTAACCACGATAATTAGGACACGACTTACTGGATGCTAACGACCTGTTCATTTAGCTGATTTCCATTGTTGTTTCAGGCAGACAAAACAATACCGCCTAGAGAGAAAGATCATACATTGTTACATCACCTATGGTAGGGACAATTTCGTGCGTATTATTGCTAGAAATATGATCAACAATACCCTACCGTAGATGATGTAACAATACTCTGCCTGATCGGTCACAACTCAAATGGCTGCACAAATCGTGCTCGACAGCACAAACAACACAAGCACATTCAAAAATTAAGCTATAGCTTAACATGACACGCTTAACACGACTAGCACGGAGTTTTTGAATGTAGCTACTGAATACGCGAGAACGACGTTTAACCAGGAAAATATTGTTTTCTCGTATTTCAGAAAGAACATGACGAGGCATTTCGTGAGCTACGAAGTTAAAGCCTTTCTTCCAATGTCCAAGGGAGACAGGAAGCGACGTTAGAGCAGCAACACCGTCCGCCAATAATAGAAGAAAGCAGACATAATGCTCCCTTATTAAATGAGAGGGGGAGAGAAGCATCGCATTATGGGCTATCTATCACTCTGGGGGACAAATAAATTATAGGGGGGGAAGGAAGCAGGGGGAAAGAGAGAGGATAATTGTTGACATTCTGGCCACTAAGGTCAAGAAGATCGATAGACACCTCCATGACGTCAGAGGCACAGAGGTCTCCCATTCAAAAGAGACGAGGGAGGAAAAAACCCTTTTAATTCATTTTATTACCTAATTAGCACAAGAAACTCTAAATGAAGACTGAAGGATCTATTTCTAGTCGACAGTAATGAATCTAGCCCTCTCCGTTAATTTATGTTTCATTTTTTTGTTCTTAAATTTCCAGCTTCCGAAAGCTGTGGCTGGATTGAAAATTGTTTTTGATATTAATTTCATTTATTTATTATACTTGTTTGGGTGTCAAGGGAGAAGCCCATTAAGTTAATTTCACATTTATCGCTTCACTTTTATCATAAGAAAAAAAAAGAGGAGAGTGTTGGAGTTTACGAAATTTTCACCTCAAAAAAAGCACATGTTCTCTTAGCGGTTTCGGTGAAAACCGAATGAATCTAACATGCTTTATTATTTCTGTTACATTGCAAATAAAGGGCTCGGCATATCCATTCTGATGTTTGAGGCAATTTGAAATACAGGAAAATATTTTGAATTTCATTCATTGTTGGAATGCCCGTTGTTCCTCTCTCGGTGTTGGAGTGGAAGTTTAAATTTTCGAAGTTTTACTGGAATTTATCGATCACCTATATGGAAAGATCTCGCTTACATGCTTGCGAATTTCACCATATGGCATTCCTTTGGTTCGCTTTTGGCATTTCCCTTCAGGATTATTACGAATTCGTTGCGGTCCGTCTTCTTTACAGGATGAATTTATTCCAGAATTTACTTCTTAATTTCTTGGATAATATAAAAAATTAATGCCGCCGCGGTCATAAGCGACTCTAAGGGGCACGAAGATGTTAACAATGATTCCAGCCTAAAAAATTTTCAAAATATAAACGAAATTTATTGCATTTCTAATAAACTATTGTTTACATGTGAATTTCTTAAATGAACGCATGATATGTTATCTTAATGAGAAGAACTGAATTAAAATAAAAATTTATGAATTTATAAATTTAAAAATTTTCTTAAAATTTCCAGCTTGCTTTTTCTGAAAACGTAGAATAAGTTTAATAAATCTGCATAAAGAAGATGTATACATTTTAAATGTAAACCCCAGATAACTTCCATTTACTTAATGTTATTCAGTTTGCATATTTTATTTATAAAAGAGAAGATTCCTTAAGAGAATTTCAAACACGGTTTTCATTTGTGTTTCATTTGCGCAGTGGCTAAAGAATTATTTTATTCCGTAAAACAAAATTTCTCTTAATAACGTATATCGTGGTATAAGGCTTTATGTTATCTTTCAGCTAAGGTCAAGCCTAAAAGCAAACAGAACAAAGAGGGCAAAGGAATAAATAAAGCGCATAACAGCCTCCGGAGAGAGTCCTCATGGATAAGAATTATTAACTCTTTGGACCTTTGAAAAGATAAGGCAGTAAAGGATGAAATCTTAAAGGAAACCGTCGTATATTAACGCTTCAGAAAATTATTAGAAAGTTCTATTGGACAATCATAATTTTCTAAACCACAAGAAGGTTGCATTATCTCTTAATTTCTAATATAAATTTCGGATCAACTTTTGTGGTTAGTTGAGTACTCCTCGTTAAACTTTTTTTTTCAATTGCACGAACTCTCAAACTTCTTCCAGGCAAAATGCACTGGTCTAAATTACTTGTGCAATGACCTTTCTGAGATAATAACATAAAAGCAAATAATATATCCAACTATAAATAAAGGAGAACACGTGAGTTCGTCACGGAAACAGTTTTGCATTGTTGTTGCACGTTTAAGAATTGTTGACGCTCACTTAAAGCACACGCCGGAACTGAAAAGCCACCTGACCATTGTTTCTGAGCAACAACTTTTATCATCAATCAATCACAAAACTGTGAATAAAGGAGAAAATGTGAAGTTCATCAAACGAAACAATTTGAATTAACTGAATTTGATAAAACTAATTAACGCGCAAACTGCCCCGTTCATCTTTCATATATAATTGCTAGGAGAAAAATATTTTAAACATTGAGAACTGCATATTTGCTTTCCCGTATCACTCGGTAAATTGTAGAAATGGACGAGCATGAACAGTGGCACAAACTGGAAAAGGGGAAAAGAATCTTTTTGACTCGTTTTTCAATATTGACAAACATTTACTTTAATGAAGCAGTCGCCTGCGTGGAAACTTCTATGACGATAAAATTATAATGAACTCGTCGAATATTAGACAATCCTAAAAGTGCTCTATTATCTTAATATCCAAAAACTGATTTAATTGGACTCAAATTCATTAAAATATTACTCATGTTATTTGTTGCAGACACAGTGGATATATGATAACACGGAGTCTAAGCTTTAAATGATGAATGAATCAGGCTCGTGTTAATAAGATTGTCGATGAATAATTGCATATGAGGGTAATGAATAATTGCAAACTCCGAAACAATTCGCTTGTTTTGTCGGTAAACATCAGTGCATGTGGGCAAGAAAGAAGTGGACACATGATAGTGAAAACATCAGCAGCAGCTAGTGAAACCACAGGCCAACAAAAAATATCTTTTTAAAATCATCTTTAACGTTAAGAGTTAATTCTTATGCTCCTTTTTTGCTGAATCCGTATCTGAGCTCAGTTTTTATCTATCATCCAGAGTTTTCTTGTTTTTCAATGAAACACTTTTAAATTATCCAGAGTTTGGGGCCTGAGAAATTTTCTTGTGGCGCAAAAAATGGCTACTTTAACATTGCAACGGCGTCTCTTCACATCCATTGCTTTAACATTGAAGTCTCTATATGCAATAACTTGGAAACGTAACATGATAGAAAAAAAATATATAAAAAAGCAGATTCGGATTCAGTACACTAAAAACCACAAGAATAAGGCAAATTCATTCAAGATGATTTTTCATCATTGACATGTGAAATTAGAGGGAGTGTTTGATGTGTGCGTGGTTGTGCGTTTTCTATAGGTCAAAGAACTGTCCGCGGAGGAAGTATATTTCAAAATGCGTCCCGTGTATGATGAGAACTTCATGTCACTAAAAAATTTTAGATTTTGCAATATGGCTTGCAGATTTATGGCATTCATATGCTTATAAAGGTTATCAACACTTGATGGTAAAATTGTTGCCTTTTCTAACCTAACTGCCTACCATTCAAAAATCAGAGTAACTAGTATCCTGTCCTTGGACAATCGTTCCATACTTACTTATTTTTCAAACCCGCTTATCCGTTAAGGTCGCGGTTATATCAACCCTATGGAAGATCTCCAGTTATCGCGATCTTCCAATATCAGGAGTATGCCCTGAATGGTAATACCTAAGCGACTGGAGTCCAGATTCTCCAAGTAGTCTAGCAACTTGTTTCTAGCCGAACCCCTGGTCTCTTACCCACCGGCTTGGAGAAAAGAAACTCTAGGAAGATCAGTTTGCGGCAGAGAAATAGCGGCTGAGACCTAAAGACTCCCTTATGGTGCTGCTGTACAATCTATTTATAATAAGGTAACACTTGCCACAATTTTTTCATTTTGGCCGCTTTCACACGCGATCGCAATCTTAAGGCCATCAGCTCAAGGCTCATGATCATAGATGAGAATGTGACAAAGATAGATTTGAATACAGAGTTCGGCATTATTTCATAGCTCACGTTTCCTTACCACGGATAACCACAATTGGATTTTGGCATCCAATTTTCTGTTCTGCCGCTCATCACTCGAAAATACAGTCCCAAGACTTGAACTTCTCCACTTGTCTCAATGGGACTTCCATAACAAGGAGAGTGCACAGAGCAGGCTATCTTGAAAGGCCAGAATCTCAGTCATAGCTTCACTAGTTTTCAGCCCAGCCTCTCCACACATGGATTGAAAACCGATCTAGTGGAGTTGGGTGTGCAAGAAGACCCAAGAAGATAAGATCGTTAGCAAAGAGCAACTCGCACAAAGCACCCTCATCGCCTGGCTGCCCCTGTCTATCCAGTCCATAAAAATAATGAACAAATGGGGGAGACTATATGCACCCTTAGCAGAGTTCAACACCCGCGGTGAACGGTCTTAACTTAATCCCATTTATCCGGAGGCACATCTCAGAGCTTTCGTACAAAGACATGATAGCAACAGTAATTGCCCATCCATTCCATGTTCTTGCAACACTCTCCAGAGCTTTCCCCGAGGAATTGTGCCATATTCTTTTTCGAGGTCCAAAAAGCATGCGTAGTCATCTTTTGCATGCCAAAGATAAATGAAAATTGTAAAAACTTTGCCTGAAAATTGTCACTGTTGGTCGAAAATTAGTTGAACGCTTTTTCTAAGAACACTCAAACTCTAAGGACACTACACTGCATTAAAATTAAAAACCAAAATCAGATGATAACAAAAGATTAAGAAATGAGCCTATCTTCGCACAGATCGTACGAGACTCTTTCCAAATAATTTCCATCTCTTGATTTTCTTTTATAAATTTTTATACATGTTTTAAATAAACTTTGAAATTTATTTTCTTGCTTTATGTTTGGTTTTTGAGGAATAGAAAATACTTGTATCGAAAATCAATTTATAAAAGTCCACAAAACGGGGGAGGGGGTCAAATGAAGAAAATTTCATTGAAGGGAGTAGCACGTGGTAGAGACGCAATGATGCAAGCCGCATTACCTCTTTGAATGTCTAGGGAGATTCTCTGGCGGAGAAACTCCATGGATCTTGTGTCCTGTGTAGCGACGGAAAGTCTAAAATCGAGGTCCCTTAGGAAAGAGAGGGCATTAGAGCCCCAGGAGCCGAAAGTCTCGAAGCCGATGGGGGCAAAAAGAAAGTTGTTAAGCAGGTCGGCGTACTTCGACGTTTTCTTGCTTTCGGCAAGGTTCGCCGCGAAACGGGCCTCCTTTGAACTTCCGTCTAGGTAGGAGCAAGCAAGGGTATCCACGCAGGTCACGTCCCATAGTAGCACCTTCCCTGATTTCCTGGCGGAGAGGGTCACTCCGTCAGGGCGTTTGCCATCGCTTCGGGACAGACCGTTGGGTTCCAGTGATGATGGCACTGGGTGGTGAGGGCACGGCGTATCGTGTCATTTACACAACTATGGCGGCTTCTACGACCAAAACTGTCACAGCTGAGGGGGTGGAGGGCTAGTTCGTCAATGGTTGCACCGCAGCGGCAAGAGTGTGGTAAACATAGACGACTGCCTAAGCGGAGACCGACGGCAATACGAAGGGAGTTGTCATCAAGGAAAGTACCCAAGGCAGGGGAAGGGAGGGCATGTAGCCAACTTCCAGATTCACTGGTGCTAATGGCATGAAGGCGTGCGGTTGAAATAGCATCAGATGCTTCGGTGAAGAGAGAATTTTGTGTGCGCGGGTCGTGGAGGGTCAGATAAGCTCGTTGTTGCCTGTGGAGATCGGGGGCTAGGAGTGGTAAATTGTCCTGCATCCATAATGATTCTGCCTCGGCAACCTGATGGATATTAGGTGGTAAGCCAGCGTTTGCAAGAATGGAAGAGACGAGGTCGCCGACTGAGTATGAAGAAGCCAGGAAGGCTGGGACAGAGCATACTTCAGTCAGGCGGACACCCAGACCCCCCACTTTGATGGGAAGTGTGGCTTGCTTCCAGGAGGTGGTGGAAAAGGCTATGTTACATATGGACTGGAGACCGGAACTAAACATGGGATCGAGGTCCTGAAGGTACGTCTTGCATTTCCAGGATGGAGAGGAACGCAAGATATAGGTAAGACGAGATGAACTAAGGGAGTGTTTAGGGCGTAAAGAGCGTAGCGGGATTGGAGTTGGCTGATTTTGGTTATTAAGGTGCTCAAAACCGAAAGTTTTTTTTCAAACGCGATCGGAATGGCAGCGTCTGTAAGGAGGACGCCTAAAAGGAAATCTTCAAAGTTAAAATAAATCTTGCTCATGGTGTTGCTAATTTAAAGATCAACAATTTTTATAGGGTTTCCGTAAAAACTTATTGATAGGGCTTATTTAAATTCAGATGAAGAACAAATATTCTTTCTTTCACATACCGGGGTATTTTTCTTAATTTAAACAAAAAAAATATGATACACCTAAGGAAGACACAATCAAGATTCGCCTACCCAGAACAACATCTAAAATATTAATATTTCATTAAAATAGTTCCGTCATCTGAGTAACTTGTTGTTCAACATTAAGTCGAGCAATAAACGGTATTATGTCTACTTCTGTTAACAACGAACTTCATTCTAAATATAGATCAACATTAATATTAAAATCTTACGAATATATTTTAAAGCAAATAGTCGCATGTGTATATATAAATATTGTATCTAAAGATTAAAAAAGTGATTTAAAAAATCTTGAAACGCTTTAAGCACTTTTTAAATGGTAATTATAAAATTTGAAAAAAAAATCCTGAAAACAAAAAGAAAAATATTAAAGAAACAGCAGAATGTATTTTGGAAAAATCTATAAACGGAAAAATAAATAAAACTAATTTAATAAAAAATATAATTAAATTAGAAATAGCAAATAATAAAAGAAAACTAAATTTATAAAATTTATTTCGTTGATTAATTCAAAAAATAGCTATATTTTTAGGAAAAAAAAATAAAGAAATTGGAAACTTTTGAATACAAATAAAATTTCAAATTTTTATAAGATGCTGAGCAGATCAAGAACTGTTCCAAAACGAAGTAGGTTCCAATGCATATCATTGAAACGCAATGTCCCTTTAGAATTCACCGATATGTAACGCGTCTTTTTTGCGTAAACAAGATCAAAAGCATTTTTTCTTCTTTTCAGAATTCTTTGTTTTTATTTTCCCCTTCTTATATCTATGTGAAGTATACATTTTTTATAACCATCTAAAATTCGGGGACGACAATTGTTTAGGTCACCTCCTCACCCCCCCCCTCCCCTCCCCGCACTGCGCAGAATACTTCGCCGTCGCCGGCGGAGGAAGCAGCCTCATCTGGGGACTTATTTGATGTTCGCCGTCGCGTCTTTCTATCTCTTTTCATGTCGAAAGTAATTCCACTGGTTTTTCTACTGGAGATCAACATTGGAACTGATATTGGTGATGCTCCTCCTTTCATCTCGTTTCACGTTGAAACGCGGCTGCTGCTCGGGGAGCGGCGGCAAGACTTTCCGAGGAACCCATAAAAAAACATGTCAAAACGAAAACGTCGAGTCCCGCTTGTCAATTATTCATCACCGGTAGATCTAAACATCAACGCCACCATTAGTCAAGTTACGAACTTCAATGAAGTTCGTTTTAAGAAATTGAGAATGAAAGTAAATCGAAAGATTTGCCAAAGAAAAGCCTTCAGCCTTGGGAATCTTAAAAAAATACAAAAATGCCAAAGATATGTAGAAGTTCCTATAAAGTTATAAAATTCCCATACATTTTATTTGAAATAACTGCCGCTAATTTTCTATCCATATTCACTTTGTCTACAATTTGAGAAGGCAACCAAGTAAAGCTGATTTCACGAGAATGTTTTTTCCCTTTCATGCCAAACCATGCTTTAAAAAAAAATCTTTAATTTCATTTCAAATTTTAAGTGTTGCTAAGAAACCAATTTCATATTGGATATGGCAATTAAAAAACGATTTCCTGTTTTTCCTTTCGAAAGCCTCTGTTACATGGTCTCTCTTTCTAACTTTAAGTAAGAACTAAAATTTATGTGGATAAATGTGATGTAAGAATAAATGAATGACTCTTTTGCCAACAACAATGAAAAAATAAAAAAATATAACCTTATACTGGAAGATCTTTTCGGAAGCGATTGCCTTACAGTCTGTCGATTATTGTCTGGATTGGTTAGTGTTCCTTATAAATACGTCTAGTTTTCACTAAACAGGCAGTTCACTCGTCGGTTTTCGAACTAGGGGACTCCTGGGTCGAGTTTTTGGACATGAGATCGCGGTTTAGTAAGCATCGCTCATACGTCAAAATTGCGTAAGATCAGAGCAATTACCATTGGAAGGCTTTGACATTACGCAATTTTGGCGTATGAGCGATGTTACTAAACAGCGATCTCATGTCCAAAAACTCGCCCCTGGACTGCTGAACGATGGTAGCAATCGCTTCCGAAAAGATCTTCCAGTATAAGGTTGTATTTTTCTATTTTTTCATTGTTGTGGCAAAAGAGTCATTCATTTATTCTTACTTTCTAACTTTCTTTATCAAAATCAAGAGTTTGGTGGATTTTTTTTCTAAAGAACTGATATCTTATAGAAAACTTACTTTTCATCTCTTATGAATTATAAGTACTATAATGCAAATAAGTAGCAATAAGGTGAGATGATTTTGATAAACGTATTTCAATAATACAGAGTGGTACAAACTGAACTAAAATATAACAACTACAAAGCGAGACAATTTTTAGCAATAACAAATCTAATTAGTTTAATAAAGATATAAATTATATCCAAATTATAAAGTTGAAACCTCTAATCCACACGGAGAAATTAGAAATGCCGTTTAATACGCCAGAGGTGGCGCGGGTATTTGTAACACGGGTGGTGGCGCGCTATCTGGGAGACCGCATTTTGAAACTACTTTTATTTTAATGTTCAAAAACGAAATTCATTAATATTTTTTATCTATTACTTAATTTACCTCATTATTAATAGAACACCTCAAAAAAATTTATCAATATTATCTAAAAAACGCTACTTTTAGAAAGAAATTTAAAAACCCTTCTTTTTCCGTCAAAATTAGACATGAATATTTCAGGAAAGGCATTTATAAAAATAAAATAGTTGAAAATTGATATTTTGCATTATTTTTACTTTTCCTACATAAAAGAAAACCATTATAAAAATGAATAATAGCAATCATGTCTATAAAAATGCCTATTTTCTATTATGAAAAAAGTATAAAATAATTTTTCTCGATATTCAAAATTATTTTATTCAAAACTAGTATAAACGGAGGTTAAATATATAAGAAATTATATTTATAAAAGAGTTTATTGCTCTTAAAGTCCAGAAAACAGCATTAGTATACTTGCATTATTATTTGCGTTTCGCTCCAAATATTTGTTTTCAAAGAAAAGTTTCTAAGTAGGAAAACATTAATAAACATAAAATATATTGGAAATTAACTTGAGAATATGTTTAGGTAATGAAAAATTAAAAAGAAGCAAAAAAAAAAAATGACTTTTACATCAATTTATTTTTGTAACGAAGTTGGTGGCGCGGGGTCCCTGAGGCCGCACGTCCTATACATGTGAATCTAGGGAAAAAATCGTGGATTATGACATACTGACTTCTAGAAGGGTCCAAGTTGGGAGAATACAGAAGTGGTCATTTGTTTCTTTTAAATTCATAAGAAGATATTCACAAAAATGTAGTGTTGCGGTCCCTGAAACCGCACACCATCTTTGGAGTGTTATGCATTTCTCCTTATGAGTTAGAGGTTTTCCACTTTATACGAAGGGCGTTCAAGTCAAACCGGGACTTAAGCGTTTATGAAATAGAAGAACAAATTTCAAAACGTGGACACAACATTTATTTTTCAACATACTCCCCTGCTACATTTATGGACTTATTCCAACGTCTAACTAAGGCCTGGAAAGCGTCCGCATAGAAAGATTTGTCAGTACGTATGAACCATCCTAGGAGAGCCTGTTTCACTTCTTCATCAGTGCTGAAATGTTAACCGCCGCGAAACTGTTTTAGCGGTCCAAAGACGTGGAAGATACGGGTTGTAAGGAGGATGTGGCACTACCTCTCAGCCTAATTGCTCTAAAGTGCACTTTTAAGGAACCCCAGATAGTCTTTTTTTTTGCGCGCAAGCACGCCCTGGAAGCGATAGCGTTGCGCGGCAGTGAAGTGCGCAGAGTTCAAAAAACATGGCGGAAAGAGGGGAAAGAAACTTGTTAGCGGCGATCGCCAAAGAATTGCAGTTAAAGCACTGTTATTAAGCATAAAACCTTAATTTTGCTGTACAATTATTCGTCTCGAAATAATTTACAAGATGAGGTAGGCATCCATGAATACTATTTTTATTTAAAATTATAAAGCACCGCGATACATACCCCCTCACCAACGCAACGTATTACTCGACGTTGCACATGAAGCCAGCCCCGTGTTTGATTACCGAATTACTTAATAAAATGAAATAATAAATTAAGGAAATGGTTATTAATTACTCTAAACATTTTTTACTGGAAGGCAATTAGCTAATTGTAATAATCTATTTTAAAAACTAAATTTATTTAGAAATTTGAGAAGCCATTCAATTGCCATCTGCTGTTTTCTATTTCATCTGAATTGGATTCGTGCTTATTGCTGTGAGTAGTGGAAGAAAGAAGTTCCGTTAAGCGCATTAATACACCGCTTTAACAATGGAGTCCTTGTATGAATATGTGTGCTCAAATTTTTTCGTTTTCGTGGTTTATTTTGAAAGAAACAAAAATCCGCACTCTCTTATTTTGCAAGCATCTATTGTAGCTTCAATTGAGTAACATATTTCAATTTGGTGGAAATCTGTGACATACATGTTCGAGGGATTCCCTTGTTAGTGCGGTGAGCAATAAGAGCTCCTGCGTTGTCTTGCTAAAAGAGAGCGCCCTTAGTGATCAAACCAGGCAGTTTTTTCCGTAGGCGCATATGCACATCACTCAGAACACGACAGTAATATACATTATTAATAAGTTGCACTACGGGGTAGAAAATCCACATGAATAAAGCCACAATACAAGAAAACGCATGCCATCACTTTACTTGCAGACGCAATGGCTCGAAATTTTTTGGTGGTGGTGAATCTGAATACTTCCAATGCATCAAGCTCGTTTGGATTCCGAACGGAGTGAAAAGATGCACCCAAGTTTCGTCACAGTACTGATGCGATCCAGGAATTCTTGGCCTTCCCTGTCAAAACGCTCCTTCAACTTAGTTTAGACATCGACCTTTCTTTGCCGGTCAAAAGAGGAAAGTTATTTACTTGGTAAATTGCAATTAATAAAAAAAAATTGTTTAATATGCGTGTTTGTAAAAGTGAAAATAAAGATGAAAAAGAAATAAAATATAAAATCGAAAAGAGTGCGGTTAAAATAAAAGATTAAGAAGGTTTAGAAGACACTATCATTTTAATGAAGAATAGACACTATCATTTTAGCCAATGTTATTAATGAATTATCTTGCAACAATTGTAAGTACCTGAATATGGATTAATCGGACCACATGCTTTTCACCGCCTGAAAGAACATAATAGAGCTATCCGACTGAAGCGTATATAACGATCTTCCCAGACGGTGTTTTGTTTCGGGACAGTCAATTAGTTAGGAGAGAATAAAATAACATCTTGCAAACATTCCAAGAAGGAGCTTTTAGCTGCGACAAAGCGATCTTCACGTGCGCGTGCCCACGTCAACAATGCTTAAAAGATAAACAGAAAGTAAGAGTGTATTCATTCTTGATGAATCAATTGTTATATGTCATTATCTCGGTATTCTTAACAGTCACTGTAGCACGTGCAATCGACATGAAGGGGTCCACGAAAAATTGTGAAAAATTGATACAGCTGAGCTGAGCTGAGTTGAAAAATTTGCGAAAAATTGTGAAAAATTAATCATATTGACGGCAACAGAATATGAAAAAAGTTAATCTTTTTAAGTTATCGTGCAAACAGCGGCCGGGTAACCGTGCAGACCAAGTGCGCATTTTTATAAGCAACAAGCTCCTAATAAGAAAAAATTTTGGGATAAAAGACTGATAAAAACGCTTTGTAGGACAAAATTCTCTGGTAAGAGCATCATTTGACTCAACATGGTCGAGTCACATTATTATGACTCCCTCCTATGTTTGTCTTCGGGGTTGCCCAGCCGAGGAAGTATGTCACCTGTTGGGAATTGGTTAGGTGACTATACAGGGTCATTCAGAAAGGTAGGTCAAGAATGAAATACCATGTACAGTTTGTAGCGGGGAACAAAATTTTTCCTATAAACATGGGCCCGGAATTGCATCCTTACAGAGATAATGCAACTTGTACGAGGTGGGAATAACATTACAGTATGTGTTCAAAATGCAGATCCTGAGCCTCGATGCAGATGTTTATTCTGCGGATGAGATTCTCGCGAACTCTGGTGAAGATGTCCGAAGAATCACTGACTTCTCCACACGCTGTAACAATTTTAGCTACAAGATCATCGGGATTGTCGACTGGTATGGCATACACCAACTGCTTGATGTGGCCCCATAAAAAGAAGTCCAGAGGTATCAAGTCAGGAGACCGGGGTGGCCATGATACAGGAGAACACGGACACTTTACATGTTTAGATCCTAATTTACATGGACCCTACCATTGCCGTCCGGGTAACGCACATCCACTCCTACCTCGTACAAGTTGCATTATCTCTGTAAGGATGCATTTCCGGACCCATGTTTATAGAAAAAATATTGTTCCCCGCTACAAACTGTACATGGTATTTCATTCTTGACCTACCTTTCTGAATGATTCTGTATAAGGTAGGTTTCCACTATGTTAAAAACATATCACTCATTACTGCAATGAGTAAGAAACGTGATTTATCAGATCTGGAAAAGGGGATGATAATCGGCTTTCGGGACAAAAATAGCAGTATTTCGGAAACCGCGCAGTTTGTGAACTGTTCTCGTGCCACATTTTGAAATGGGACCGTTCAAAATAAACGGTATGGGAACTGTGGAGCACCACGTGCCATTGATGAGAAAGGTGAACGTCGGTTGCGAAGGTGTGTGAAGGCCAACCGAAGAGCTACAGTGTACCAACATACCGCTCAAACCAACGAGGGTGCTACCAGACATGTCTCTAAAACTACAGCACAGAAGACCATGCTACGTATGGGCCTTCGCAGCAGACGGATGGTCACTGCACTCATGCTGACGAAGGTTCATCGCCAAAAACGGCTTCAATTTGCCCAACAGTATAAAAACTGGACCACTTCTGTCTGGAAAAAGGTTACCTTCCCCGATGAGTCACAGAAGTAACGGCCGTTGGCGGGTGAGGCGAGAAACCTCCGAGAACAAGCATCCTGCAACCATTGTTGGACGAATCCAGGCTGGCGGCGGCAGCGTCATGGTGTGGGGAGTGTTCTCATGGCATTGTCTGGGCATTGTCTGGTGTCACTGATACCTGTGAAAGGCACTCTCAACCGATTCGGTTATTTATCAATAATTGCAGATCAAGTGTACCCATACACGGCGATCGTCTTCCCAGAGGGGGATGGCACGTTCCAACAAGACAATGCGACATGTTATACGGTTGCAATTTTTCGGGGGTGGTTTGAGGAACACGGCCAAGAGTTCCAAGTACTATCCTGGCCCCCTAATTCCCCAGACCTCAACCCAGTCGAGAACCTTTGGGATCACCTCGATCGTCATGTGCGTGCTATGGAACAACGACCGCATACACTTCAGCAGCTATCGGATGCTTTACAGTCTGCATGACAACAGTTACCAGTAGAAACCTAACAGAATCTTATTGACTCACTCCCCTGCCGTCTAGCTGCTGTCCGTGCTGCTAAAGGCGGTTATTTGGGATATTAGCTGGTGGACATAATAATGTGACTCGATTCTGTATTTGATTATATTATTTTTAAGTTATCAATTTATAATATATGTATGGGAGCTGTATATTTTTATTTATGTTTTGTTTCACTATTTATTAATTTATTTTTAAAGAAATCAGTTTATAAATTTTTTAGAGACTAAGTTTTATGGTCCATTTTAAATTTTGCGTTTGCCTCTTTTGATATCTGCGGAGAATTGAGGATTCTCTTTCAAGAAGTTTTTACGGTGGACAGGAATATCGTTAGTGGGACAATTGACAGTTATTGAATTTAGTAATAACATCGTAGCAAGGAACCATCAAATCTTTCTTCTATATATATAAAGAAGGATGTTTGTGGGTTTGTGGGTTTGTTTTTTATACAAATCTACAGTTTTCTTCCGATCTTGATGACATTTTGCTTACTTGACCTTCAAAGCATGAGGAAGGTGACTGTCTACCTCAGATTTCGGAAAAATAATAATTATCGATATTCATGGTTATGGCAGGGCATATTAATGAGAAATAACTCGTGACCAACAATGCAAGGAAAGGTTTGTGCAACAATAGGTATCAACCATGGTATCAACACGCAATTCACAAACACTCTGCACGGACCAACAATATATATCTCATGACCGACAATGCAAGGCAAAGTTTGTGCAACAATAGGTATCAACAATGGTATACGCAATGCACAAACACTAGGCAGGGATCAACACTATATATCTCATCACCAACAATGAAAGGCAAAGTTTGTGCAATATGGATAAATTTCAATTTGTAAAAATGCATAGAATTCTTGTTATTCAGGCTTTTCTTAGAAAAGAGAGTTCTTAGTACTTAATTTCTTGAAAATCTTTAAAAATGATCAGTAACTGGAGATAATGGAGAGTTAGCAGACTATGAGAAAGAGTGGAAAGACGACAGAGGAAGCACTCCTTTAGCTCCGTGCTGTATTGAGCAAATGGGAAGCAAGTAAATAGAAGAATCGGCGACCGCTAGACTACACAAAGTGATGAATGGCCAAGTTTTGTTTCAAGACATCGAGAGAAGAAAGGGAATTGCAACAACATCAAGTGTACATCTAAAGTAAGATTACGTGAGTAATAATTTATTTAGACTAGCAGTGGCATCCTTGGAGAGGTCCATCCATTGTGAGCTTTTAAAAATTTTTTTATCGAATTTTCATTCAGAATTTTTACTGTATTAATTCTAAACTTTTTCATCTGTTTATTTTTAAGATATTTCAAAATTTAATAAAAACCACAGCAGATCCAAACATTTTATAAAAATGCATTTTGACTATATTCTGTGTGAATGTGAATATTTTGGAAACTGAGATGATGATAATGCGATGATTGAACGTTCATTTCCAAGAAATATTAATAATGAGCATAAAATGACGATGCAGTGACAAGACATAAATAACACAGCATCTATTGAGGAGGACACGTGTCTCCCTTGAGCTCCCTATCAAACATCCAGACGACTGGCAATAATTTAGGAAAAGAAAGGAAACAGAAAGAAATAGTATTGGTCAGAGAAATTCTGCAGCTAAAAGAGAAAAGACTATACGGGCAATGGAAACATCTGAACAACGGAAGTTTCGAATAGAGCAAGAGGGTATAACAGCTTCTGCGTCAAGGGCAAGAAAAATTTGAGTCTAAAGTATCTGGTGATGCTCCGCAGTGGTGAGGCAAGTCAAGAAGAGTTTAGATAAAGTCCCGGTATATCACTTAGAATTCCTGTTTTTCGTATTGTTCGTAGAATAGATAGTCCCTTTACTCTATGTTATATTTATTGAGTTATTGTTTAACCAATTGGGAGTTATAATTTAATTTTTTGAGATTTTTTTGTTTATCTACAGTCAATGACAAAAAATTAGCACCACCATCATTTTTACTGAAATTCTTCTAATGAAACAAAATTCCAAATGCTCTTTTGGAATACAGACACTTAATATCTTCAGAAACAATCTGGCTTCATAAAAATAAATTGAATGTCCACTTTTAAAAAAATTGTTTTACTCAGGTGATATTTCTGAGTGACAAAAAATTAGCATCAGCTACAAAAAAATGGTTTCGCCCTAAAGCTAGGCTCATTTAACTCAAGTAGGGGTGATATATTTACTTTATCATGTAGTAAGAGCAATTACTACAAGTGAAAAACTTAATTTATGAACATACAATTAGATGGGATGTGGTTCAGTGCTGTCAGAGTATGAAAGAGGTCAAATTGATGCCTTCAAACAAGAAAACATCTCTATTCGTGGTGAAATTGGGCGTCGTTTGAAGAGAAGCCCAAAGGCTATTTCCAACTATTTGAGAAATCCTCAGGAATATGCAATTTACAAGGGTCCTGGAAGACCTCGTGCTCTTAATGGAAGGTCAGTTCGTCAGATTGTCAGAGCTGCAGCCAACTCGAGTCAAACAGCAAAACAAATTCGTGATGAACTGCAGCTCGACACAAATCTGCGAAACGTTCAGCGTGTGATCCGTGACTGCCCGCATCTTTTGCGACAGCACATCAAGAGGAAGCCACCACTTACTAACTGTCATCAAGAAAACAGACTTCAGTTTGCCAGAAAATACATGGGTTGGACTTCAGAATGGCAAAATGTCATATTCACAGATGAAAAGAAGTTCAACCTTGACGGACCAGATGGATTCTCATACTATTTTCACGATTTGCGAAAAAAAAAACAAGTTCTTTCACAAAGACAGC
This sequence comes from Rhysida immarginata, assembly GCA_023313115.1. Taxonomy (NCBI): domain Eukaryota; kingdom Metazoa; phylum Arthropoda; class Chilopoda; order Scolopendromorpha; family Scolopendridae; genus Rhysida; species Rhysida immarginata. Next base: position 3,730,479 of record JAHWFO010002284.1, read on the forward strand.
TTGGCGGTGGATCTGTAATGATCTGGGGAGCAATTGGTTTCCAGAAAAATTGTGACTTGAAGTTTCTCAGTGGACGAATCAATGCACAAGGGTATTTGTCAATGCTGAAAGACATTTTCCCTGATTTTGGACTAATTATGGCTGGAAATGATTGGGTATTTCAGCAAGATAATGCTCCCATCCACAAAGCACATGTTGTAAAACGGTGGTTTGAGGAAAAAAACATCACTGTTCTGCGATGGCCAGCTATGTCACCTGATTTGAATCCCATTGAGAATGTTTGGGGGTTGCTATCACGAAAAGTGTATGAAAACAATCGTCAGTACAATAATGCTTCTGACTTGAGATGTGCCATCATTGATGCTTGGGAAAATTTAGATCATTCATTGATTAAAAGAGTAATTACTAAGATGCCTAATCGTATCTTTGAGGTAATTTCACAAAAAGGCAAATCCACCACATATTAAGACCATTCAGAGGATTTTTATGTAGCTGATGCTAATTTTTTGTCACTCAGAAATATCACCTGAGTAAAACAATCTTTTTTTAAAAATTCTAAGTGGACATTCAATTGATTTTTATGAGGCTAGATTGTTTCTGAAGATATTAAGTGTCTGTATTCCAAAAGAGCATTTGGAATTTTGTTTCATTAAAGGAATTTCAGTGAAAATGCTGGTGGTGCTAATTTTTTGTCACTGACTGTACAAGTGTAATTATCCCGGGCAACGCCGGGTACCTCTGCTAGTTCTTAAATATTTTCAGAAAAAAGGAAATCATGAACTGAGTTTCTCTTAAGAGTGAATATATTGTTTTAGTATATTTTTATTGTTAGAAATTTAAGTTGGATGGATTTCTATTCTTAATGTTTAAGTGTTGTAATTATTATATTGAGAAACGCCACGGCCTATAGATGTCGTCACTAACCGACAACATGGTGGATGAAAGGGTGATCGACACCTTTGTAAATGTTCGAAATTTCGGAAAATTATATATCGAATATTTGTAAAAATCGATATTTCATTCATTGGGAAAAACACTACTCTGTATGAAGTTTCATTCACTTACAGGCATATGGGTGCATACGCTGCGTGATCACCCTTTCCCAGTTTTCACAAAAAACACCAGATGGCAGGTCAGTGGATGGCGCTTCTCAATAATATAATTTCATAATTATAACTTAATCCGTCAAAAATATTTTGAATTTAAAAAAAAAAGACTTTTTTGATTTTAAAATTTTTTTTACTTTTAACAGAATTAAATTTTAAATGACTTACTAAAAGCATATATTTGTTATAAAAGGGTTAATTATTTCTATAAATATCGTGGGTATTGTAAAGATAATATAATTTTTGAACTCATTTATTGAGAAAGGATTTTTTGCATTTTCTTTAGTTTTTTGTTTCAGTCATTTAATAAAGAGATGGATCTTGCATATATTTTTTGATTGATTCTCATTCTATATCTCCAACCGTATGCTAACTGAAATGAACTCAAAACATCACTTACTTTCTGTATGTTCATGGGCGTTTGGCAACTAATATGAAGAACAAGTTACTGGCTGCGCTGGTTTTACAGTTTAATGTTAGCCTAATTTAATGTGAATCCTATAGAAGAGCATAATTACCAGAAGCAAACTATATTCTTATCTCTCGAATCAGAATTGGATTCTTAAAAGATTCTTAAAATAATCACCCTTATAACCTGTTGCGATGCGTTGAGTTCCGCTGAGAAGATTATAGCTCCTCATGAATGATTCCGAGGCAGATCACCATTTCTTACCCCAATCCTAATACAGATTGATAGATCTGATCATTATAAGAGCGTCAAAGCTATAACTCATCAGGGAGTGGAATGTGACCATCGCTACAAATCCTCAAGTTGATCACTTTTCCCGACAGCTCTCCCCTCAAGCAGCACTCCTGCTTTCCACACACATTGTCAGGTAGAGTGCCTGCAGAGCATCATTTCATCACTATGTCTCGCTGTTCTAACCAATTTATACTTCTGTGTTTATTCCGCAACTAATTATTATCATTATTATTATTATAAACATAAAATCTTGCAAACATTCTAAGGAGGAGCTGTAGCTGCTATAAAGCGATCGTCACGCGCTTCAACAATGGTTAAGTGATAAACAGAAAATAAAATCTTGTAAATATTCCAAGGAGGAGCTTTAGCTGTGAAGCAGAATGCATTTATACATTTATTACAAGAAATTAACCCCCCCCCTCCCCGAGTAGGGTAAGGGAAAAAGCAGATCCTGCGGTCATCTATTTTTATCCTTTATCTGCTCTTTCTACCTCTCTCCAAGTTCTTAAATAAAAAAAAAAATGATTTTCTTGAAAATGTAGTATGTAGAAAATATAAAAAAGCTCGTATCCTCTTTCCTTTCTCATCGTTTCTAATCGAATGACATGTCACATGCCAGCGTTCTAAAGAAGTGACTGCCACCCCCGCAACTCGACCCAAGTATAATTGGGCCTAAACTTCATATTAATGTAGATCTTGTCTAGAGGAATCTGGATGCTGAATTTCACTCCTTTACGTATCTAAATACTACATAGATCTTTTGTCCCCTCTGACTCCCACCCCCGTAATTCCGACCCCAGTGCACCAATCAAAACCAAACTAAATAGTGAAGGTGAACATGCCCATAATAAGCTACATTCCGAATTTCAACCTTCTACCTCAGAAAATGTTGAAATTATGAAGGGGACGGACGAACATTATAAAACCAATAAATAGCTCTATTCTTCCGTTATCTAGTACATTAAGGTTGGTGCACAAAAACCGACTTTTCTCCGTTTTGAAACTTCGTCCGTTTTTCTGGATTGCAGAACTTTTTTGGAAGTTTTGAAAAAAAACGTAGCTTTTTCCGAACCGTTTTACATTATCCGTTTTTTGACAAATCGACGACGCGAACTCTTATGTGATTGGTGGAATCGAGCATGACGTATATGGGGCTGACTGTGAGACTTGAGTTAAATCATAGCCAACATGATAGGGAGTTAAATCATACCTATCATGTTGGCTATGGTTAAATCAACATGGCTCCTCGACGAGTTCCAAATAGCCGGTCTGCGTATTTTCAGATCTTCATATGTTGAAAAAGTGAATTGGTGGGTCTCAAAATTTACGAGCTTTTTTTTTTTAATGATTATACAAGATCACTTTCAAAATCTGCACTATTTTTCCAACAATTACTATTTCAAAGTCACTAAAAATATTTTAGAATATTTGCTATGAAAAAAATAGAAGAAAAATTTAGATTAGGTCCACAAACTGCATTTTACATTTTAAACGAATTTAGGAGGAGGAAAAAAAAGCAAAAATTATCAATAATGGGATTTGAACGCACTACCTTTGGTATGTGAAGCGCAAAGCTTACCACTGTGCTACAACGACTTTCAGTGGATATGAGCAAAATTTAGATATTTATAAAATGCGTACGTTTGGTGGTAATTTTTGTTTGTTTATTTTCATCGTAAACTTTTGAATAGTGCGTCGAATGGTTTTGCATCTATTTAAGTCATATGTCATAAGTGAAAGCCATATGCGATAGTGCAATCAGAATTCGTGGAGTCTCCTTCTGAGCGTAATTTCTGCCCTTGCGATGCCATTCTCTCCAACAAAGATCACGACAGCAGAAACCTACGATTTCGTTCTAGATATTTTTGAAAATATGTAAGCTCTATTAAAGCAACTTATTCATATTTTTTTTATTAAAAACATTCTGGATGGATAACCTAAGTTATTATTGCTTCGATGGCCCAGGCGTGAAAAGGACCAATGGGAAGCGCTTTAGGTTTCACAAGCTCCGCCTCCGTCTGTAACATACGAAGGTCTGAAAATATGCAGCCGGTCTCGCCTCTACTTCCTTTATTAACTTTTCTTTTAACAGTTTAAGCTGCTTGCCTTTCGAATTTTCCATATTTTTTTTTTTTTTTTGCAACGACAACGTGAAACTTTTGAGCTTATTTGTAATGGCGGCTTTGATCTGACTTCTGGCTTCGACGACGCCCACAATGCATAGCGCTCTCAGAGCTCACCTGATTGGTGCGATTTTTGAAAAAACGGAGAAAATTCCAACTCGGTTGGAAATCCAAAAGTCGGAAGAAAGTCGGTGAAAAGTCGGACAAAGTTCAAAAACGCAAAAAAGACGGCAAATGTAAAACGGTGTCGATTTCTGAAAAACGTGAAAAGTCGGAGAAAGTTCCAAAACACCCAAAAAACGGAGAAAAGTCGGTTTTTGTGCAACAGGCTTTATAAGCACTTGAGCAATTGTGCGTCGACAAAGCAATTTTACGTGCGCGTGGCGATGTCAATAATGTTTAAAAGATGAACAGAAAGTAATATATTCATTTTTGACAAATCGATTGTTATATGAGATGCTATTATCTTGGTATTCTTTACAGTCACTGTTTTAGCGCGTGAATTCGACTTGAAAGGGTCCACGAAAAATTCTGAAAAGTTGATACGGCCGAGCTAAGACCTTGATGGTCATATTTCTGAAAACAGAATCCGAAAAGGTTAATCCGTTTGGATGGATTTGGATTTCCAGCTCTCATCTCCCCCTTCCAGGAGACTAGCTGATTGGGATGAAAGGATGATGGTGAAAATAGACAAACACAAACAACCATGCCCTTGGCGGGATTCGAACCCGCAACTCGCTGGTTACGAGAGCGACAAGACCTGCGTCCACCGAGCTGGCTGGTTAATCCGTTTTCAAGTCATCGTGCAAACGGCGGACGGACGAACGGAAGGACGAACGGCCGGATCAGAGATCCTTAATACTAACGAGATATGACGTTAACACATTTTCCATTGTTGCCTTTGTAATTCCGTGATAGCAGTGGCCTCTGGTGTAGTGGGATAAAGCAAAAGTATCGTTCAGATATAGTTTCCTGCGAGCATCGCGAGAAACTGACGTCATTACGTAACATGCATAAATGACGTCACTTCTTTTCGCAATTTTATAGCTTAGTGACGTAAATTGCATTCATAAACTCTTTACTTTCAAGTTTTGATTTATTTAATGATGGCATTGAAATAAAGAATTGAATTCATAAAGAAAATATTCGAAATTTATTCGCGTTATTGTTATCTTAGGAAATAAAATAGATACATTTAATAAATAAATTATTAAAATATAATAAGAAATTAACAATATTTAAGAATAAATATTAATAAATAATAAATAAATGAATAAAATGCAATTAAAAATTAATAAATGCACATTATTTACAAGCATATTCATTTTAGAAACGGAAGTGTAATTATATAATACACATATGCAGAGAAATAATAAAATTAATCATGAAATTATTTTATAAACTTAAAATAATATAAAGTTATTATTTCTTATAGTTTTTATTATATATAACTAAAATATGAAAATCTCTGAAATAATTTAACTTCATTTTTATATTTGGAATATTTTAAATTGAAAATTAAAAAGAAACCAACAATTTTTTAAAATGAACAACAGATATCCACTACACAAAATGTAGAATTTTTTTTTAAGAATTGAGTGTTTTTGTGCTGATAGACTTTTAACAATACAAAGCATGGTAAACTTAGAACTAATAAAA
>JAHWFO010002284.1:3736469-3818825 GCA_023313115.1 Rhysida immarginata
TAGGAGGTGTTGCCTGGCCTGTCTCTCGTTGGCCTCGAGAGTCAACATAACGACGTAACAATCGTTATAATCATTTGTGTGCAGTATTGCCAATTTAGCCTTTTTTTTTCATGCGCTTGTCTTTTGTTGGACATTTTAGTAAAAATTAAACAATGCACAGCAACCATCTACCATTCATTTATATTTCTTCAATTCTTTTCAAAAACTATCATCATTATTCATTGGTGAACTTGTTATTATTTATTCTTATTATTTGTTATTTTATCTTCTCCATTTATAAATGAGTATTCGCGGATTTAAGTGCCTACAAAATGGCGGATATAATGGTGAACGGCATGCGTTTATCATTGTCAGCGACAGCGTTTATCATTGTGAAGCTTGGGTCACACTGGCGTAAAATGCCGCGTAAATACGCCGACGTAACGACGCCAGTGACGTCACTTCCGGTAAATAGCATGGCGCCGCGCTTGGCGACGTCGTTACGTCGGCGTATTTACGTGGCGTTTTACGCTAGTGTGACCCAAGCCTAAGTATTAAATCTCGACAATGGTAAACACATGCCCTTCGCCATTACATCCGCCATTTTGTAGGCGGTTAAATCCGCGAATAGAATCATTCATTAATAAATAAACATGTTATACTACTTCGTAAATTAATGTATAATGCACAAAATAATGAAACTGAGCTTTTAAATTGGACATATCCCTGCTAAATTAGCAACACTGCTTGTGAACGATTCAAGATATTTTCCCCCCTCTTCGCAACCTCCGGAGGCATCAGAAAAGCATGAGCAGTGCCCATGGCACTTTTGGTTATGGGGAACCTTTAACATTAAGTTATTTTTTATTAACATGAATAAACAATAACATAGTTTTTATTTTTTTATTATTTTTATAAAAACAAAGTTCTGGTCATAATTGTAATTTTAATTTATTATCACAGAGGCTAGGGTGGCCTCATGCGTAAAGATGGAACTGAGATTGAGCATATAAAAATTAATAATTATGCTGAAGAAATTGTCTTGAATCAAATTTTCGATCAATTTAAGCTAAATTTTCGTTTGTATCGTGCCAAGACTACAACAAGGGAAGGCTAAGCAATTATGGTAAGCTATGGTTGTGCACTTTCGAAAGATAGAGGCGGCCATGTTGATAGTTAAACAACGTATGCGCCAGCTTGAAGAAATAAAATCTTCTCTTGTTTGTGTGGTTGCCACGGCTCCTAACAAGCGCGCTCGCAAACGATATCTCATTTAACAAAATTAATCATCGTTGAAGTCGCAACTTTGTTGGCACTCTTCATTGTTGCGTCGTCTTTCTCATTAAATTTTTTGACTCCAGCTTGAAAGCAGGAGTTAAGGGAGTTAACCCGAGTCGCACTCCAAGCGAATAAAGAAACAGACTCCGAAAGACTCTAAGCGTACGTCAAGGGAGTTAACTCAACGCCTCCTAAAGATAAGGCCTGAGCGCGAAAACGTCTTACATTGTTACTTCATCATCCGAAGATACGTTTAATTGCATTTCAGGGCTTATTATTGGTAGTAATGCGATTAAACGTATCTTCGGATGATGATGTAACAATATATGGCGTTTTCGCGCTCAGACCTTATCTTTAGATTTGGTTTGGTTTGTTTGGTATTAACGTCTTTTTCAACTGCTATGGTCATTTCAGGACGGCGTTATAGGGTTCTTTAACGTGCAGCCGGCAAACGACTACACGGGACCAACGGCTTTACTTCCCTTCCGAAGGAAGTGCGTGATCTCAGGATTTCCCCCTGAAAAATCCTCGTCGTCCTCGGCCGGGATCGAACCCGCGACCTTATCTTTAGGAGGCGTTGGTTAACTCCGAGCAAATAAAGAAACGGAGACCAAATGACTCGGAGCAAATAAAGAAACGGAATACGAATGACTCAGAGTCACGGGAGTCACTCGTAGTGACTCCAAGTGAATAAGTGAACGCACTCTGTATTAATATACAGTGGGCTCAAGTCTCAGATTAAAAATACACAGATATGCTACGTGTCCACTGCCAAAAATATCCTAGTTATTTAAATTCTAGAACTTAAAGATTCAGGTTGTTTTTTAAACTCAAACCTTTTGTGGTGTCCACTGCAAAGGAAAAGAACTAGTTTATTATGACGAACCACGAGTTGTTAAATTCAACAGTTCTTCAGCGCTGCAGCATCAAAAATGACGTCATGCTGCACTGTATTGCACGCAACAGTGCGGTATTAAAACCACGGTTTTGTTGGTTCTCTGCTGCAAACAAGCCGTCTGTGCAAGCTGTCTGCCACGATCACCTCGTTCGCACAGGAAAACGATCCCACGTTAAGTCGTCGGTTTTATTTAATCAAGGCCTTTGCCTATTATTAACATCTCTGAAAGTCGGCACTGAAAAGCAATTGTCTTACGTTTTCATCTGATACTGCAACATGAGCTTGTCCTGGACAGGGCAAACCTAAAGTGTATTCCCCTCCTTGTTGAAATTTCTTGCACCATTCATCCACTACCATATGAGAATAAGTATGATAGCCGTATACAGTTTTCATTCTTCTAAAAACTTCCATTGGTTGAATAACAGCATGCAGGTTATCTTTGTCTGCCATGAACGCGATCTTTCAACTTAATCACAATTCTTAGAAAGAAACAAATAGCTTATGAGTATAAAAGGTGCCTCACTGGTAATTAAACTGTGCATAACGAGTTTCTATTTTCAGTTTATAAACTGGCAAATTTCATGTCACAGAAAAAGCAAACCTCTGAAACACACTTTTTTTGTAAATATTTAGTGCCAAAGTGCTGCAGTAACTATGAAGGTAAACAGTATAAAAGACAACGCATGCATTAAAAAAGCTGCTTAAAACAACACAGTAAGAAACCACACTCGTATATACTTTTTGACGGGAAAAATCTAAAAAAGTGGATAAGAAGCTGACTGAAAGGGCAGAAGTCCTTGAATAATTTTTACAGCCGTCTTTAAATTTTCACAGCCTAATGTTAAAGCTGTATGATTTTTCTTGAGGATTTTAAATCTCCTTTCTTCCCGTCAATTTTGACAAGTAACTGCCTAATTAAGCAATAGGGAGGATGAATATTTCTTCTGGTGTTCATTTTTAAACTAAAAGGCATTTGATTGTTTTGTTTTTTTGCGATAGTATTTATGAAATTAGACTTATATGATAAACTGTTAATTTTATAATTATCATTATTAAGAATTAAGATATTTCATTAAATAGAATTTAAAGATCATTATAGATATATTGATTGTATTTTTTATAAAAATATTAGATCAGTTTAGAGGAGAGGAAATTTAAAAAAAAGTGAAATAAAACAAGAAGCTTAAGCACTCTGTAAAAAATGTTGAGTCAGAAAAACAAACAAACCAAGCACCAAAAGAAAGTAAGCCTTTTTTTCCCCTTCTGATGGAACTGCCAGAGGCTTGACCATTTGCAGCGAAGCGTTTCTAATTGAATTTTTCTTTTATTGAAGTTATTTGGTTCTGAGACCCCCATCATCCATTAACCTTATGTTCTTGGAGACAAAGCTGTTTACTTCATAGAGATATTAATTAATTTTGTAACTGATCTCAAACTTGATCACATCAAAAATAGCTACATCCGATAAGCAGGCCCATGAGCGAAATCACTCAATATTTAGTAATAACCATTTCATCCACAATATTAGTAAGTGCAAAAAACGTAATTATGAACAGCCTAAAAGACACGAACTTAGAAACAAATGATGTCCTTGCACGAGATTTAGCGTGGAATGAAAAATTTTTTTATATTCTGCAGATTGCTTCTCATGAAACGTTTTTTAGAGGCTGTAGCATATACTCACCGGTTAATTTACTAGAAATCCCCACCCACCGGCGTGCAAATGGGTCCTACACTAATATGCAATTTCTGATCTCAAACGAAATATAGGAAGAACAAAGGACACCACTTCAATCCCAACTGCATCATGGGCAGGCAGATTAAAAGACCTAACAGATTTTTAAACGTGATATGATAATGGGCGTCAAAGATCAAGTACCAGCTCCTTTAAGGGTTTTCACAGGCAACTCTTTCAGAGTGCTTTCCGAATGCCGTGATCAAGGGAAAAAACACCATCCAAAGGCAAACCTGCGGATGTCCACGCGTCTTAGAAGATCTGGGTGAGCTAGGATGTCTGAATTCACAGAAAACCGACATGACACTGTTCACCAGCTACAGCAAAGTTCAAAAGAGCGAGGATCTGGAGGGCATATCGGAAGCAATTCATCAACTCCTTGCGCAACTGAGTTTTGCAGACGCCCTTCTTGGGTTTCTTTCCTAATAAAACTGATCAGGAAAACACTACACCAGTGGACATATGACCATCAGGATTGAACCGCGTGCGACTAGAGAAAGAATGCTAGTCTGATGAATCTCATTTTCAACTATTCTGGACGGAGAGGGTTTTAGACTGGAGTTAACCGCATGATGTCAACTCTGAGGCTTGCAGCGGATGGTCATAATATGAAGGTTTGGGAAATCTTTTCTTGTCATTGAATGCATTCCTTAATCCGAGTTAATCCATGCCTTACTGATATTGAATACTTAAACATAAGTGCGGATCAGATGCTTTCCCCTATGTGCTGCACAGGGTGATGGGGTCTTCCATCATTAAAACACCTCAACGAATATATTGGGATGGATTGGGACAGGTAATCCGCTATACATAGCACCAACTGACTACTACTTTACTACATAGAGCGCTGTATAGGCGGAATGGATCATTATCTTTATGGAATGTTTCAGTTACCTTGTGGAATAAATACCCAGAAGGATCCAAGAAAAGCAATATTTACCTATGCAGAAAGAATCCAAGCAGTTAAGTAGCGTTCTTAATAAATTGGCCAGAGTGTGATACTGGAATATTATATATTTTTATAGACCATCGATGATCTCTCTAAAATACATCTATGCTTTTCTATATTGATTTAATAATACAGAAGACATTCTATTACATCATGTTTACAACAGTTTCATATAATACACGGTTCATTTTTTCAATTTAAGTAAAATTCGAATATTCTGCTAAAATTCTGATAATACGAAATATCGACTACGTATTTAGAAAATATACGACTGTTATTGAGAAGAATCGTTTAGGAGACGGAGCTTACAAAATTGAATTGCGTGGGTGGACTGGGATGATCCTCTGTGATGATGACTTGGAGAAAAGCGTCGAGAATCTTTCTTATAGTGGGACTTATGAAAATGCATTGTCGGAGTTTTACACATCCTACAGATTTACGAAAGGTAAATAAACTTCGTAAGTGGGTTCCCTATGATTGGATAAAAGACACAAACTTCAACGCTTTAGAAGTTTATACATCACTGAATATTCTGCAGAAAAATTTCCTATTTCTGGCTTCTGTGGCAACAACTGTAAACGTTTCCGCAGTGACTAGACGGATAGGGCAAACAGCGGCGGAAACATAAATCAACCTTGTACTCAAAGATGGCAGCGATGACATTATAGGGGAATTAAAGGGGAGCTGTCCTTTATGGTGAACGAAGGAGAGGAGAAGGAGGAGAACAGGGCACCCAAAGAAAAGATGGCAGAAACTCATCGAGGAGGATCTCAGTTCTTACAGGGTAAGGAGTAGTTGGATGATGAATAGGAGCTAAGCTACAGCCGAAGATGACTGTCGACAATAGACACTTTCACAGTAAGGAGCACGACAAAGCGAGAGAAAGATTGGATAACCAATGCATCGAAAGCGCTATGTCTAACAACGACAAAAATACGTTTGTTTTTCAAGAGAAAGATTTAATAAAACTAAAGAAGCCAGGGATTTACAAATTAGACATTCAAAAAAGTACAAAAACGATTCTAATTAAAAATATTAGAGTTTAAAAAAGAAAACGTGATTGCAACCAGGGAGTAGAGAGTAGATAATGCTACAACAGATAATGCTACTGTCATTCATCTCCATATATCGGCCTTGGTGGCTCAGTGGTTGCATGATCGCATCTGATGCCCGAGGACGCAGGTTCGATCCCGGCCGAGGAAGATGAGGATTTTTTCAGGGGGGAAATACTGACATCACGCATTTGGAAGGGAAGTAAATCCGTTGGTCCCGTGTAGTCGTTTGCCAGCTGCACGTCAAAGAACCTTGCGAGGCAAAATAAACGGCCCCTATAACGCCATCCTGAAATGACCACAGCAGTTGAAAAGGACGTTAATACCAAACAACCCATCCGTAAAGCACGTAAAGCCATCCGTCCCGGCTGCTCCTGTCATCTCGTCGCAATCGTTATGTATCAGCGTGATGGCGCAGAATTCCCTCGTAGGGTGTATCACCTGAAGAAGTAGAACTCTCCAGATATTAGTATCAATGATGAAGTACTCAATGATCAGAAATTAAATAACCTGCCTAACTTGGGATTTATACACGTTTATAAATACTTCCGTAATGACAATGCATCCACATTCAAGGCATTTGATGAGCCGTTAAGCATACTGATGCAGGAGAAGTGCACGATTACAAATTTTTCAAGGTGGGAAAATCAGTTTTTTGTTTTATATTAACTAGATTAGTGCAATAACAGTAATATTTTACTGGTGTTTATTTGTGGGAAATCTAAAAAAAAACAACTTAGTTTTCTGCTTTATTAGCTGCATTTTGCAGTTTTTTGCAGCCGTTTTTAATTTTCTTGCCCTCCGGAAGTTCTATTGCGCATGCGCGTATCTCATTATCATGTTAACGTGAAATCGTCTATTATTATTTGTGCATCAAAAATTATTGTTGTCTTCGAAGCAAGCATTGGCGAATCGTAAAGTGTTCTTCTTCCGCATCTAAACCTAGGCTTTATATTTAAGTTGTGATCGTTCCGATACTGAAATAGTCGAAATACGATGTTCTACCTCACCCACTTTGTTCCTGTGGATTACCAATCTTTCAACAAAGTCTTAACATTTCAACACTTTCCTAATCTAGAAGTTATACAGTCAGCTTTAAAATATTTAGAGATTCTAAAAAATCTCTGCCCGAAATCTAGTGAGTCTAAAAGTTTTCTTTAGAACTGGTATATGATTTGTAATCGATGGAGAAATGTCTTGCTGTATATTATACAGGGTGTATCTAAACCCTTTATCTAGTTTATGCACAGAATAGGTTTCTGCTAAATCGTTGAAGCTCTACAACTTTTTATTTGGAACGTTTTCTTTATTTATCATGGTTCAAAAGTAAGTTTTCATAGCTTAGCGCTTATCTTTTACTTCTGTCGCATGGCCACCACGTTCCCCATACGTAAACCCTCTTGAGTTTACGTATGGGTTCACATAAAAGACCAGGTAAATGCCACTACGGTCCAGGAGGTTGATAAGCTTTAGAACCGTACTGACAATGCTTTCACCGCCGCAAGAGACAGCCCAGGGACCCTCGAACGAATACGGCAGTCGATGTTACGTGTGTCGCGTCCCACAGTTGTCATTTTGAATATTTGTTGTAGCTTCTCCGCAGTCACCTGCCATCCACAGAGCACAAAACTAGCTGCTGAAACTTCAGTTTTAACTGCGGAAATCTCATAAACGGTTCGTTATCCGAACCACGTTTTATAAGAACTTTTGTTTTCATCTCGCTATGGGGAATCAGCACCAGAAGTTAGTGACAGGGGTTTAGATACATCCTGTATAGTAGAATATCTTGAAAAAATATTTTCATTCACATTTATTTTACATGCATGTCAAAAAGGCCATTTTCATTTTATGGAATAAATAAATGTGAGTATTTTAAGAAATCCATTATTATTTTAATTTTAAGTAAAAGAGAAATATTTTTATCTTGTAAGACTTAGTAAACTATTGTAAAATGAATATATGAAAAGCAAATGTATAAATGTGATAAGGATAAAACGTGTACCCATGCTGACGAAGGCTCATCGCCAAAAACGGCTTCCAATTTGCCCAACAGTATAAAAACTGGACCACTTCTGACTGGAAAAAGGTTGCCTTCTCCGATGAGTCACGATTTCTGCTCCAAAGAAATGACGGCCGATGGCGAGTGAGGCGAGAAACCTCAGAGAACAAGCATCCTGCAACCATTGTTGGACGAATCCAGGCTAGTGGCGGTAGCGTCAGGGTGTGGGGAGTATTCTCATGGCATTGTCTGGGCCCACTGACACCTGTGGAAGGCACTCTCAACCGATTTATCAAGATATAATTGAATATCAAGTACACCCGTACATGGCGACTGTCTTCCCAGAGGGGGATGGCACGTTCCAACAAGACAATGCGACATGTTATACGATTGCAATTTTTCGGGGGTGGTTTGAGGAACACGGCCAAGAGTTCCAAGTACTATCCTGGCCCCCTAATTCCCCAGACCTCAACCCAGTCGAGAACCTTTACACTTCAGCAGCTATCGGATGCTTTACAGTCTGCATGGCAACACCTACCAGTAGAAACCTACCAGAATCTTATTGACTCACTCCCACGCTGTCTAGCTGCTGTCCGTGCCGCTAGAGGCGGTTATTCGGGATATAGCTGGTGGTCATAAAAATGTGACTCGATTCTGTATTATACATATTCAAATATATGTATACTACATCTGCAACGTGTCAATATTCCCTATGTGTTCGGGCTTTTGGAACACTCTGTATTGTTATTATAATGGATAACGATATGAATGTTGAATTCTTAGAAGGTTTTATTTTTAATGTAACTCGTATTTTATTTGGTACATTGAGGTCATTCAAAATGTCATTAGCTTATTAAAGTTTTTGACATAAATGGCAATTCTGTTTAGTTAAATCTTTCAAAAACATCAAATCGATAAAGCTAAATTGATAATTAGTATTAATGAAACTACCCGTATGTGTCAAAATTGCTCAAATATAATTCCTCAATTTTTAGAAGCTTACTGCTTATTCTCATTGTCAGAACTTGTATTTTAATAGAGTAAACTAGCTAGTTTTACAAGTTTGTTTATTTAGGTTTTGAATACTTTATAAATTATTTTACAAGAGATTTTCTCCGAGTATAAAACCTAGATTTTTCTGGTCAACACTTGGAACGCATGTCATAACTTCTTTTGGTCATGGAGAAATGTGTTTGAAGTGTCCACGGAGATTTCAACGTGTTTTCCAATATTTCCCGTGGCAGACTGTCATCTGCATCTTCACTCGCACCCGACATGAATACTTATTCCCTTCAAAAGAAAATAAAATCCAAATGAAAAAAATCTAGAATAACATAATAGATCCTTTCGTCTCGAATGGACAACGTTCGAATCAATTTCTTTATAGCATCGACTTTTTCGATAGACTGTTAGTGATGCTAGGGCTCGAAAATAGAACGAAGAAAGAAAGAAGACACGAAATACGGGGATTTTCAATAAATACATTTCCGTCTCTGTCTCGTCTCTGGGCTTGTCAACTGAACCCTGAGAGAAAGTGTAGGTGGGAGGGGAACCGAGTGCCTGTCTAGTTTTTGTTCCACCTGAAAAGATTATTTTCCAAACCCCGATAAGCTAAAAAGAAGAAAAAAAAGGCAAAACGGGAAAAAACAGCAGAGTCCACCTCGAAAAGTGCCACCTTTCGCAGTCCATACCAGAACCGTCTATGTGGGTGTGTTTGGGGAGGGTGTCCCCGGAACTGACCCCTATATTTTTTATAAAAATCAGAAAGACCCAACCGATTCACAGGTGACAGGCTATGACATGGGACGTTTCAGGTTTTAATCGATTTTCGAGGGGCGGGGAGCATTTATCCCCTAAACGGAGAATATCTTTTTCTTTTTTCCCTTCAAAACCAGGGAGATTTTATTTTTTCAATCTTTTTGTTTTCCCTCCATATGTAAGGAAAAAAAATCAAATGCAATTTGTTGTCTTCGTCTTCTTTTTCTTCCTTTTGCTTTTTCTCAAATGCCTTGGCCTTGTTGTTTATGCTTTAATCGCAGTAATGCACTTGTATTAGCAGGTTA
Source organism: Rhysida immarginata (assembly GCA_023313115.1). NCBI lineage: Eukaryota > Metazoa > Arthropoda > Chilopoda > Scolopendromorpha > Scolopendridae > Rhysida > Rhysida immarginata. Next base: position 3,746,423 of record JAHWFO010002284.1, read on the forward strand.
ATCTTGGATTCTCTCCTCTTGAATTGCCGTATTGATTTTACTTGTTTACGATAGCATGGTAATAAGTTTCTCTATTAAGCGGATATAAACGGATAACATTTTAAAATATAAATTTAATCCTCGATGTTCTCGGAAACTGAAAAATACAAACCGTAAACATAATAATCCGCTTCTCAACGATTTTATCTTGGCATTTAATAAAGAACAAATTTATACGACTCATTTGAATAATAATTTATTCGGGTCGCAGAATTATTAATAAATATCCGGGTCGCAGAATTTTTCTTTCCATTTTTCAATTGAAAAATCATTACCTATGCTTGGAGACGTATCTCCAGTTAATACTTATTATTATTCACTTGTGAGTTCATCAACTTTCTGATGGTTTGGAGTGGAGAAATTCTCGATCTGCGGACCAGGTTCCCGTCTCCCATTGGGCTTTCAACCGTCACAACTTGGTTGTCTTTAAGACACCTTGAGACAGCTTGGCTGTCCGTGGTGTCTGCGATAGCCCAATTGGTAGAGGCATCGGCCATGCTAGTCGAGGTTCCTGGTTCGAATCCGGGTCGCAGAATCTTTCCTTCCATTTTTCAATTGAAAAATCATTATACACTCATTGTTTATAAATTTTTGTAAACAATGAAAAATTTTAATTTCTTTGTTTCAGCCTTTATAATTGCTTGTCGAATTCATATAATAATCCATTTGAATTCTTCTCACTTGCGCGTGCGAAAACAATCGCATAGATTCGTTGCTTTGATTCTTATGCACTGGATTATTCGTGTTACAACATTGATTTTTCGCCATTAAGCGCCGATAAAATTTGGTAGCATATAAAATCTTCCTAAAGTGCACTGCTCACGCAAAAGTGCCACCTACTGAACTTTAGAATGGAGTTTGACATTTAATTTTTAAATAGTTTTTTTTTCATTTAAATGTAGATGAAAAACGAAGGATTATTTCGCGAGCTGGATTCGAACCAGGAACCACGCGTCTCTATAGTTCGACGCTTCTACCAAGAGGATATTGAAAATAAATTTGACCGCATTCTTCCCTTTAATTTATAATTTACCACCATATCCGATTGTTTACCATCTGTGGAAAGACTCCAACGTTGGATTTACAAAAAGTCACCGAGAGTTTTGAGTGGTCAAATTTACTTTTATTAACTTAAGTACAGTCGGGTGCATAAAGTTTTGACCTAAGTCAAAATTGTTCGGCTTCCTTACAATACTTCAATCCAATAAGGTTACTTTTTCCAGTTATCTAGTCGAGTACGCTTACTATGGAACGATTCCATTAAGTTGTTGCTTAGCATCGGGGGAAGGCAAGTTGACAAAAAGATTATTTTGGCTGTTCTCATGAGAATTTTTGTTTTATTAATAATAAACTAATCTATTTGGTTAATAGTGTAACATAAATGGTACACAGTATCGATATAATTATATGCGTGATCAAGAGATAAGCTGATGCAGCGCTCGTTATTATGTGATGCGGAAGTGATTTACAGGTCTAAGTGGAAGCTATTTTCTTTTGACTGCTTGAAAGGTTACAAGTCTCATTTTTTGTATATTTTGCGTAAATAAAATAATCAACGACAATTATGCCAAAACCATCCGAAATTTTTTTAAATTTATTATATAACTAGACGGACCCCGTCAAAATTTGACGGAGAACAACCCATCTTATTATTAATCCCCATCTCTTTGATTAAAAAATAATAAAATAAAAAATTGTCAGATTTTAAATATCCTATTATGAACAAAGAATAAGAAATGAGTTAATATATAAAATCAAAATAGCTTTAAACTAAATTTCTCTGAAAGTATTAAACTGAGACAAAGTGTCAGCGGATAGAGAGATCAGTTTTTAAAGCCCTTTCTAACGATATAACATTTTCAGAGTTTTTCAGTAGTCACAAGGAAACGTCAAAAAATGATCAAGGCAGGATTTTCTTTCTGCAAATCTTTAGTTTATTTAATTCAAAACAATGATTGAATATTGTCTCATTACAACAATCCCTGGCTTCTGATGGATTGTCGTAACTTTCTTTGTTGGCTTCAGATGCCCATGCGCAGAAGTGCCAATTTTGCTCTTACAAAAAATGCTTTGCGTTTTAATATATAGGATTATATATTTTAATAGTAGAAAATATTAATGATTTGAACAAAGGAGGATTTTTGTAAAAGTAACGGTGATATGAATTAGTGTATATTTTATTAAAAACTAAAATATAGAATAAAGCATGCCATGATACAATTAACATGAAAAGTTTTTAAACCCTCAAATAAACAGATCAAATTGCACACTTGGATGAAAAAAATTTAATCTGTTTATGGTGTTCTTTACATACACCGTTCTTAAACGAAGTCAACAACGCGATAATGAAAAAAAAAAAAAAAAGAATGTCTATCCATATCAGATTCGAACTCTGCTATTCGATGCAGTAGGCAGAGACTTTAACGATACTGTTATCAGCCGCTATCGCTTATTATTGTCAGGAGAGAGCCCGTGACGAGCTCATCCCAGGCGTATACCTGCTACCCTATTTTCATTAAGAAGGGACAGGTCCGTTCTAATCTGCCATGACTCTCAGTACAAGTACCTGATTTTGCAACCGATCAACATCCGCTAAGCTCAGCCCCTACGGAGCAGGTAAAAACCTTTTTGCACCCGACTGTACATTCCTTTTTCACATTTTATTAATGGAAAATATTATATCAATACTTTATAAAAATTCTGTTTTCCATTTTTCAACTTAAAAATTGGTAGAGGCAACGTTCTAGAGACTCGTGTTCCCTGGTTCGAATCCAGGTCGCCGAATTTTTCTTTACCTTTTTCATCTATAGAGTGTCACATAAATGAGATATAAACTTTAAAGGAGAGGAGAGGGCATCAAAAGAATTGGATAGGAACCATGACTGGAAACGTCATGGGAAAGTGGTAGCAGAGGTACAAGAAATAAAAGGGCATAAAACAAGATTATCGAAAGCAATTATTGCTCATAAATATTACAAATGGCGTAGTAGATGATTCGATTTCAGAATGTTACAGGGGGTATTCAAAGCTTCTTACACTGACGGGCCATAGATTGGCGGGACACCTAAACTGTCCTTTCATTTCTTGTACCTATGCTACCACCTTCTCATAACGGGTTCCTATGCAATTCTGAGTTCTTTTGATCCCCTCTCCTCCCCTTTAAAGTTTGTATCTCTATTTATGAGACACCATGTATATTTAATAAAAAACATATTTTACTTCAGTAATTATCTTGAGTTTTTTGCTAATGGGTGCTTTCTAAATATTTAGAATAAAAAATTAAACTTAAATATTAACCTTATTAAAGCTAACTTAAATATTTGCTTTTTTATACGCCATTAAAACTCGTAACATTTTTCATGTTTATTTTTGTCGCTGTAAACTTTATATTAAGACGATGGAACTTGGATAAGACGATGGCAAGTTGCACTCCGTTTTGCTCCGGCTCGAAGGACTAGAATGATTAACTTCAACCGCCATTTTGATCATGTTCCGGAAGGGATAGGGCACGTGCACCTATTCTAACTTTTACTTACTTTTTTGATGCACTATCCGAATCTGAAGTCAAAATAAAAAAATTGAATAAAATTGCCAATAGAATTACCGACTTCGTGAATTCAGTAAGATGTTTTTAACATCGTTGAAAATTACATCTCACTACTATTATTAAAGCCTCGTTAAAATAGGCTATATTAATATCTTACTGATTACACAAGCCAAGAAAAATAACTGAGGTAGGCGTAAGATAAAACCCTCACTGAACATTAATGAATTATTCTTTAACGAATATTACGCCTTAGGAAAGATAGTTCCAGCCTGCGGACTAGGTAACTGCTCTAACCAAGCCCTAAGGTCTTGTAAATAGCGGTTCGCTTTTATGTGCGCAGTGGCGCAATTGGTTGGTGCATTGGCGGTCTGAGCCAAAGGTTCTTAGTTAGAATCCAGGCTGTGGAATTTTCTTTCCTATTTTTCATCATTAAAAATAACTTTTTAAAGACATCTTTAACGTTAACAGCTGATTCTTATGCTTTTTTGTGCTGAATCCGCATCTGACTTCAGGTATTTTCTATCACCCTCAGATTTCTCGCTTTTTTAATGAAACATTTTAAATTTTCAGAGTTTGGGGCCTGATAAATTCCCTTTGGCCGTAAAATATGGATACTTTAACATTGCAGCAGTTTATCTCCACACCCGTTACTTTAATATTGCATTCTCTGTGTGCGTAACTTGGAAACGTAACGTGACGGAAAAAAATCTGAAAGCAGATTCGGATTCATCACATTAAAAAGCATAAGAATAAGGAAACTTTTTCAAAAATTTTTTTCATCGTTGGCCTAACCAAGAATAGATTTTTTTAGTGAAGAGGTAAATTCCTGTTATTCGGATTTTTCTTAGAATGGAAAATCCCTTCGCTCCATATTGTAGTGATTGAGTTATTATTTAACCAATTTGGAGGTTTAATTTAGCTTTTTTAGGTTGTGATATCCCTATCTTCTTATAAACATTGTCAAAATAACAAAACTATTTTTTATTATACGGATTTTTGATTTAGGAAATGAGGTACCATGATTTCTTCCAAAACATTATTGAAACAGATTTTTAATTCATTATTGGTCAGATTGGTTCAAAAGTTTTAACAATCAGATCGGATAATGGCATGGAGTTTTGTTTGAATGATTTGGAGAATTATTTAAAATCATTGGGAATAAACCTATCTATGATTATCGTTTTAAACCTAAAAGCAATTTATAAAAAATTATTTTATCTATTCTTAATCTCCTTGAGACATGCTTTATTTACTTAAAGCGAATTGAGGTTAATAGTACGTCTGTGAGATAATGAATTCAATGCGTCAGAAAATAATAAGGCTAAAAAAATAAATTTTATTTGACATAAAGTCACTTATATCAAATCTGGGGAGGGGGCGGTTCTAACGCTTCATATTTGGTTACTGGAACGAAACCAGAGACAAACCGAAATTTTTGAACCAGAACAAAAGCAGAAACTGCTTGATGCCCTGAATCACACTAAATCATTAGTCAATTGAGAAATGATTGTAAATATGGCATTTAATCGAATTCGGATAATTATCAGTGTTCCAGAGACGTTGAGCTAAATACTCAGTCGTTTGTTCGAATCTAGTCGTGGAATTTTTTCCTTTCATTTTTCATTTCAATTACCGAATGTTAAAATGATGGTTTAGTTTGCAACCATCACTCTATTGTGAAGATTCATCAGCTTCCTGATGATTTTAGAAAGGAGGGATCCCGACTTGTGTCTGCTCTATGATTGGGTTTCCGCTTTAGGAGAATATCAAAAAAAGATTATGAACATATCTGAACTAATCTAGAGTTATAGAAAATCGTCTACAATATTTGATTATCATCTACATAAGAAGTCGATGTGAGAGTGATATCCAGCGGTTTAAAAATACAGGGTGCCCACAAATGATTGTCCAGGTTTCATGATTTCTTTGTAGGTGTATTATTTAACATATCATCACGAAACTTTGCAAATACATAGAGCAACTCGCCAAGTTTTTTTTTGAAAAATGTCCGGCAGATCTATGTTTCAGTTTGCGGCCGCTAGAGGGCTACAGCTGCAAAATTGATGGAGCCGTCGTGTCGGAAATGATGACCAAGAAAGCCTTGGCCCCCACGCTCCCCTGACTTAACCCCTTGTGACTTGTCTGTATGGGGTCAATTTTGCAGCTGGAGCTCTTTAGCGGCCGGAACACCCTGTATTTTAAATTGGAAATTATAAATCATCAATTAGGTATAGAACATATTCACGATATTTAAAAATTGTATACTCGCCATTTCAATGAATGCGAGGCCAACGAGAGACAGGTCAGGGCACTCAAAAGTCACATGATCATTAGGGTCCGGATAGCAATTCATCTTTCATTGTCTCCATCTTGGATTTTAACAATTAGTATTTTTTCATTTGTTGGAAACAATGAAGGATGGATTTCTGACCGGACCCCGATGATCATGTGACTTTTGAGTGTCCTGGGCCAACACCTCCTAGAGAGAAGGCCTGCAGACAGAAGGTGTATACATTGTCACGTCATCATCAAACGACCAAATTTAGGGCTTATTATTGTTAGAAATACGATTAACTATAGCCGCTTGATGATTTTGTATCAATGTATACACCTTTTGTCCCAGGCCTTTTCTCTAGGAGGTGTTGCCTGGACTGTCTCTCGTTGGTCTCGAATGAATGCCTGTATTTAAAACGCAAACGGCTTGAATTTTAAAGATAATTTTTTTTTTCGCTACGCTCTTTGCAGTTCGTTTAATTATCCATTTTCTTTCCACAACATAGTCATGATTGTCGAATCACTAATTAAATTTGGAAAATTATTTATTCTTTTTCATTCATTCCAATAAAACCATAAGGAATTTCAATTATAAATCTAAAGCACGCTGAGGGCATATCTTGTTTACTGAGAATTTTAAACATTGTGGTGCAGTTATCTTTATTACGTAAAAATTGAACAAGTGAAGAAAATTTTTTTTTCAAAAAACAACGCTTATGTCAAATTTAGGTACACATAGCGCCATCTCTTGAGCAAACAAACAAACATAAGCCAATTCTATTTCATATTAATTCCCTCCCCCCCCCCCCCCTTTGGATTTTTTGAAATTTTTTTTTTAGATTCATACATTGTCACCGATTTTACAAATGTGTAAAAAAATTTGAGCAAGATCAAACTAACGGAAGGGGTTGAAATATTGATCACAAGATTTCATCCACCAAACATGGCCCAAATGGCAAAAGTTATATAAGCGTTATAATAATAATAATAATAATAATAATAATAAAGAATGCATTCATGAAAACAAAGCAGATCAATTATTCATTTAGCGCATTCGGCCAAATAAAGATTCAGAACATCTACACTGATGAATTTATGAACAAGATAATAATATAGTCTTAAGTAGACTAAGTATGGTTTGTTCGTTAGGTTTGTGCACCCTTATATATAACTTTTATCTGTCCAATAAAAGTTGGATGAGCGTGTCCAGTTAAACGTTCGATTTCAACTGTTAGGCATTGTTGCAAAGTAAAATTAGGAATGTCTAGCAATTGAAATTGGATACGCCCAGTATTATTTTAGCTGAGACAATTTCACATGATCATTATCTTCACACCTTCCAGGGACAAACAAACATCTATGCTCCGATGGATTCGAGAACTGAAAAGCCCGCTCCCCAATGCTTACAGCCACCAGGGCGGCAAATAGATTAGGATTATTGATTAAGATAATTTATTTTCAATTCAAAAAAGAACCAGGGAAATTAAAGAAAATTGTGTAATGATTCCAATTTCCGTAAGGAAAGAAGATCAGTAAGTAAAATTTCAATTCATAAGCTATTTCCGTAAGTAATAGCTGATACAAAGATGGATAATTAACCTCAACAAATTTAATAGCGCCCCTTTTGAAATTCTTTTAAGTTTTCTATGTATTCCTAAATAACCTCTTTTATTGAAGGGAATATTCAGTACTGCCGAAGATACTAAAGTAAAACTGATCAAGAAATTGATCCCGCAAGGCCGGAAATTATGGACAGTATAGAAATTAGCGGAAGCCTGTTTCAAGAAAATTAACCCCCTTAAAAGTGGAGATGAAAATTTTAAAGGGGATAAGAATGAGGGATAAACGGGGGTTAAAGAAGTAATATTGTGGTGAAAAAGGAGGATAAAAGGTTTGAAATAAAAATCTCGGTTAAAAGCAAGGGATAAATAAGAGATAAAAATTGGTGGTAAAATATTTCCGACTTTAATTTCTCCTTTTTTTAATCGACATTTTATCCCTTTCATCACGTACTGTATATATTTGCCCCTTTTTATTCCCCTTTTTATAAGAAAATCTTCAGAAATGCTGATTTTCTGGAACGTATTATTTTAAAAATCGTCAAGAACACTATATTCCTTCTTTTCTCAGCACTTCTGATCGAATGATGCTGCCATTTGAAAACTGGTAATAGTTTCTAAAGGTCACGTGAGCGCCAAACTACTATACACACTACCATATTTTCAGACCGATACCCATAAATCCAACTCTATCCAGCCAATCCTAACCAAGCGTAATAGTGGTTGGACACACCTAAAGCTCCTACATACCAAATTTCAATCTTCTACGTTAGAGGATGTCGAAAATATGACGGGAGCAAACTGGCAGACAAACGGATATAGTAAATTCTATAAGCAGCTGCATTCATTTTTTGTCGTTTATTTAGCCATTCGTCATATGTATACACTAATGAAGTAATAAATAAATAATTACATTCAGCGCTCCTATAATGCAGTGTTCTCATAACGCGATTTCCATTTAACGCGGGATAAAAATTGCGACAGTCCTTCTATAACACGGGTGGGCAAACTAGGCCGCGGGTCACTTTACGGCTCGCTACAGGATTCAATGCGGCTCCCGAGATTATTTATAGATATGCGCAAGAGAGGCCAGATATAAGATAATTTGAAATTACTTTTAGGAAAACAGCGCACTTTTATATTAAAGGTTATATTAATAAGGTTAAAATATATATATATACCGGGTATTCAATTTATCTGAAGACACTGAAATATCTCGAGAACCACACATCGGATCAAAAAAAGTGTGGAATGAAAAATGTTCGTCTCGAAGAGGGACATCTAATGATACCAAACTCGCCCCCCCCCACCCCCACCCCCTGGAGGTGGGGGAGGGAGGAGTAAAAAAACTTAAATGGGAACCCCCATTTTTTATTGCAGATTCGGATTCTCCAGAAAAAATTACCCCAATCTGACCTACGATTCGAGTCATTTCGGCCACAGATGGCGCTGTAATCGACAAAAATCAAAATGGGTAAAAAATCGTTGAAAAATGGCGATATCTCAAGAAATAGGGTGGACAATTATGGTGTCATTAAGTGGCATTTGTAAGAATATCAAAAACATTTAATTTTATTTTGCCGATCTGATACCTATTTCTTGAGATATCGCCATTTTTCAACGATTTTTTTACCCATTTTGATTTTTTGTCGATTACAGCGCCATCTATGACCGAAATGACTCGAATCGTAGGTCAAATTGGGGTAATTTTTTTCTAGAGAATCCGAATCTGCAATAAAAAATGGGGGTTCCCATTTAAAGTTTTTAACTCCTCCCTCCCCCACCTCCAGGGGGTGGGGGTGGGGGTTCGAGTTTGGTATCATTAGATGTCCCCCTTCGAGACGAACATTTTTCTTTCCACACTTTTTTTTGATCCGATGTGTGGTTCTCGAGGTATTTCAGTGTCTTCAGATAAATTGAACACCCGGTATATATAAAGGGGATTTAATAAAAAAGGTTAAAAATCTTTAATAAAAAAAGTTTTTGATGAAAAATAGGAAAAAAATCCACAATCTAGATTCGAACCAGGAACGTTTGGCTCAGATCGTCAACGCGCTAACCAATTGCGCCACGAAAGCTAAACGCTATTTACATGTCCTTAGGGCTTGATTAGAGCAGTTACCTAGTCCACAGGCTGAGACTACCTTTCCTAAGGGGCTAATATAGCTCATGAATGTTTTGTGAGGGTTTAATCCTACCCCGTACCTCAGCTGCTCAAATTATTGATGAAAAATAGGAAAGAAAATTCCACAGCCTGGATTCGAATCAGGAATCTTTAATAAATATTACGCCTTAAGAAAGATAGTCCCAGCGTGCTCTAACCAAGCCGTAAGGAGATGTAAATAGCGTTTAGCTTCCATTCACCTAATGGCGCAATTGATTAGTACGTTGGCGGTCTGAGCCAAAGTTTCCTGGTTCGAATCCCGTCTGTGGGATTTTCTTTCCTATTTTTCATCAATAATTTGAACAGTTGAGGTACGGCGTAGGATAAAACCCTCACAGAACATTCATGAGTTATTCTTTAAGAAAGTTTACCTACCCCTGTTCTATAACGATACTCTTATAGTTTCTATATTACTGTATACTGTTCTAATTTCTATATTACTGCATACAGCTTAATTAGATTAATTATAAGAAGTCTTCCTATAGCATGCATTTTTCTATTACACTTCTATGGTCGAAATTAATGGATAATTCTTTTGTATTTTTCATGCACGTACGTATATGGCAATTTTTCAGTTTCAGTTATCAAGGAATTCTCCTGTAATTCCGGGAACCATGCAACATTACAACAGATATTGCAAGCAGCTGACCTAGACGATATTATGGGCGCGTGTTCGCGTGACTTTATTTAATCCAATTGCGTCGCAAAACTACCTAAGTAATGCGGTTTCAGAATCTAATTGTACAGAATCTAAGTCTCTCATAACGCGGCTTCCGTATAACGAACGAATTAATTTGATTTTTCTTTATTAATACGGAGATTAGATTAAAAAATTTTCAGTATATGTGTATTTTAGTATACCAAAGCTCATACTAATTCAGGATTCGTTAATACTTAACGGAAAATGTTAACGCACTAGCAGCATATACTTTGAATATGATTTTTATGCAAATTCCGATTTATCCATTGCTAAAAAATTGGATATCCGGACCGCTACTCAGTATGCTGACATTACGCCATAAAACTTGGGCTTAAGATATCAGCTAACAGTGTAGCGGTCCGGATAACCAACTTTTAGCGACGGATAAATCGGAATTTGCATAAGAACTTATATTGAAAGTATATGCGGCTAGTGCGCTAAAATTTCGTTAAGTTTTATCTTTATTTTCCGAAGTAATAATGAATGCCGAATTAGTATGACCCTTGGTTTACTAAAATACACATTTACCAAATTTCCTTTACTATTTTTCTCTATTTAATAATTAATATCAGGAGATATTCGTACCGCGAGTATGAAAAAATCCTCATGATACCCAATTTCCAATTACTACTGAGATTTTTATAAAGAGGTACGAATTAACCTGACTTGTATATTCTAATACTGAGCTTCTTATAACGCGATTTCCCTGTAACTCGGAACGAATAAGTCGCCTTTATAGGAGGGTTGAGTGTATATTAAATATTATTTTCTTTTTAGTGAATATTATATTTTCACATCAATGCAAACTTCAGCTTTTCAACAAAGTGGCATTATTTAATTTGTGTAAACGTAGATGAAGAAAAAATAATCTCTAGGAGCAAATTTTTGGTCTCAAAGATGCCATATGGAGTGTAAAGACATCTGGCAAGTATTTGTGATTTAAACTTCACCTATCTAAAGGACATTTCATCCATAATTCTGGATAGGAGATAAACTCGCTAAATAAGAGAAACTTTTTAAGCCTCTTACCGGGTCTTTTTTTTTTTTCTCCTTCTTCCCCTCACCATCTTCTCTCCCAAAGCGTAGTATGGTGAGGAGGGGAGGAAGTGAAATAGGGAAGGCGTTTAGGTGGATAGAAGGACGTACGCATGCGCTTTGATAAGAGCAACTCCTTGATGGAAATTCGCTCTATGACATTGATCACGTTAAGTAGCTCATTTATTAGTTGACTACCTTCGGCGATGCCATTCTAACGTTCTCGGTTGGCAACGGGAGATACCGCGTCACCGGCGACCCTAGTGACGGCACTGGTGCACTCTCCGTTCCTTCCCTTTTGCCTTTACCCCCCTCTTTCCTCCCCCCATGCCTCCGCCATCTCAATCTCAGTCATTGGCCTGTGCTGAGCGATCAATATTTCTCCTTTCGTTTTGACTCTTCATTCCCCTTTTCCCCAATCTCACAATTCCTGCCTCCGCTCTGTTCACCTCCTATCGTTTACCTCCCTTTTTCTTCGATGCAGACTCGCGATCGTGTACGTCGGTCAAGATTTGCCAGGAAAATCGGAAACGGAAAAGAAACAGCCTTGAATTAAACGTGACATGAAGTAAATTTCAGAAGTGAATAAAAATTTAAAAAGAAAATGAAAGAGAGAAAGAAAGAAGATAGCGGTCTCGAAATTAGGTTTATAGTCTCCTGAATTTTATTTATGTCTTCTTTAAATGACTCTAATGGAAATGAAAACAAAACAGAAATTGTAACGGATAAGTTATATATGAGAAAATGATAAATAATTCATTTAATTAAATTCTTTAAATTGGTCATAATTTTAGAGTTAATAACCAAGAAGTAGGCATTAGAAATACCTCGTTTTGATTACGATCACAGAAATTTGAAATGTAAATTGTATTAGTTTCTAATTTAGGTCTCATATTTCTACAATCAAGCAGATATAGTGGGGCGTTCAAATTTGATCTGGACATTATTTTTTGTAAATTTTATTGTTGTAGTATTCTAAACATTCATTGCAGAGATGGCAACTACCGCCTGTCATGCAAATGCTAAACCACTTATCCGGTTGCCGTGACAACCGATTGTTTATATAAAATGGCGGGCAGCGATGTGTTGACCAAAGTGGAACAACGAATAATCATCAAGTTTCTCCACAACGAAGGTGTGAAAGCATCTGAAATTCATCAGAGACTTCAAAACAGTTCACAGAGTCATGTTTGTCTCGATCATCTGTCTTTGCTTGGTGCCAAAAGTTTGAAGGAAGGCGAGAATCCGCCGGCAATGAACCTCATAAGGCAAGGACAGCAACTGCTGTCAATGATGGCATCATCGCACGAACGAATGAGCTGATAAGGGACAACAGGCGGATTCATGTCCGAGAATTGGCTTCAATACTGAACATCAGCACTGACAGTGTGGAGACCATCATCCACGATAAGCTGAAATTCAACAAGATCTGTGCCAGATGGGTCCCTAAGCAACTTTCGAAGATCACAAAATCACCCATTTGGAAATTTGTTTCATGGTGCTGCAGTGATATGACAGAGAATGGCTTAAGAGTGAATGGCTTCTTAAAAGGTGAGCGACGAGACGTGGATTCATCACCATATGCCTGAAAGCAAGCTTGCGATCATGGAATGGAGACACACCGACTCACCACGACCCAAAAAATTCAAGATGACATCTTCGGCAACGAAAGTGATGGCGACTGTATTCAAGGACATTAAGGGTATCATTCATCTCGATTTTCTGGAAGAACGTCAAACCATAAATGCACCCTACTACTGTGACATTTTGAGGACATCCCTGAAGCCGGCACAAAGAAAAAAACAATCAGGACTCAGTGCTGTTGTTTTCTGCCAGACAATGTCGACCACACACAGTTGAACTGATTATGGACACAATGACGGATCTCAAATGGGACATCTTACCATATACTTCATACAGCCCAAATCTATCTCCCCTTGCGACTATCACCTTTTTGGATCATTAAAAGAGTTCTCGGGAGGGCAGAGGTTCGGTTCCAATGAGGAAGTGAAAAAGGCTGTCCTGACGTGCTTTCGACGTCAGCCTGAAGATTTCTACAGAACCGGTATCCAGATGCTCCCAAACGCTGGAAAAAATGTGTAGAGAAGCACGGAGAGTTTTTGAGAAATCTGTGTTTGAGAAATTAGTGTGTATGTGTGTGTGTGTTTTATAGTTTCCTGATTTTTATAAAAAATAAAGTCCTAGTCAAATTTGAACGCCCCTCGTACCTCGTTTTGACCTACGATCACAAAAATTTGAAATTTAAATTGTATTCGTTTCTACATTAGGTCTCATATTTCTACAATCAAGCAGATATCTAAGTAATTCAATTATTTATTTATTTTATGCATTTTTTATACAGGATGGTTATAATTAACCCAAACTCTTTATAGTACGGGTACCAAACTAACGCCATCTACATAGATAAAGAATGCCTGCGCACTGTGACGTATCACGCTTCTGACGTCAACAGAGAAAGGCCATGTTTTGTCAATTGAAATTTAAATATTTTAAATTAGAAATCTCAGTTCATGTCTTCAAAAGATGAATCTTGAATTAGTTGATAAGCCAGAGTATTCCAACGTTGAATTTGTCCAATAAAAAGTAATAGAAGTTGAATGTTTAAAAAAATTATTATTGGCTTATAAGCATTTAAATTGGCAAAGTTATGACACTTTTATTAAATAAAATATTGCTGCTGGTCCAATATTTTGTTAACTTATTAATTTGGCTGAGGTTGGTTTTATTCATTAAAATAATAAATATCAAGGTTACAATTTGCGAATTATTTTTAATAATGAAATATCACTTTAGGTAATGTAAGTGTTAATTAAAATATCTGAAGTTGTAAATTAATACTAACTTGATTATCCTATCCATGTGGAGCAACAGCTAGGGCAGTCCTCACGAGCAGAGACGTACTGACGGGCGGCTCGGGGAGCAGTGGCGGTGAAGTCCATGAAGGAGAAGGGGAGTGAGGTGAAGGAAATTTGAATAAAGACAAACTGATAAGTTCAAAATGAAATCGCTTTATTTAATTTGATTCTGAAACAACTTGGCGATGTAAATACAATATCTACTATCCCTTTCTATTCCCAAAGCAATTAAGTAACAAGGCACTTAAAAGTGATTCAAAGAAATAAAATGATTTACATCATATTAAACCCCGACCCCTCTTTGCAGAAGTGGAGCCCAACCTACGAGCGCGCTTGCTCGCCAGGCCACCTCTTGCCCAGGGCTGAGCTAGTGGCTGCTTGCGTTACTTTCCTGTACAGCACAACTTCCAGTCTCCTTTTGATCACATCAGAAATCAGTTTCGAAGGCCTTTTATTCTAGATGGTGTTAAACAAACTCGGTAGGAATAATGTCCAGATTATGTTGCCACAAGATTTATATGATTCACCGCTTCCATTAGCACATACTAGACCACCGGATGCCGTTATCCTTCACATGTGCCGATCCGAAAAGAAACCTATCAAGAGAGGTGTGAATGAGGCTCTATGGAAATGCTTCATGCAGCCGTTCAGCATGCTATCCTACGCTTTCATACAGCCCTGGACGCTGATGGGCGCCATTTCGAGGAAACTTCGTAGTCTGACGTAGGCTACGTCCACAAAAACCAGATAAAAACGTTTCAATGGAATTGCTTATCCATAATTTTTCTTCCCTGTGTCTTTGGCAAGGTGGACATTACGGTTCATGTTCCTGAGATCGCTGGTTAAGTAAGGAATGTTTAATTACATCGCTCTATACTCACCTTAACTACACATACAGGCTGTTTTTTGAACTCTGTGCACAAACTACACAAGGTGATTGGTGATAACATACTAACATTTTTTTTACCAACTTTACCAAAGTTTATTCCTTAAATAAAATGTTTAGTAAGTTTCACCTATCACCCTGTGAAATTTGTGCACCGAGTTCAAAAACATCCTGTATATACAAAAAAATTCAACGGTTTGGATTCGAACCAGGGACCATTGAGTTTATGCCCCGACGCTATAGGCAGATCCAGGTTGTGGAATTTTCTTTACTACTTTTCTGTATTTAATTATTAACATCCAGAGATATGGCGTGAAAAAAACTCCTCCTTGAACCTTTTTCAGTTACCGCTAAAATATTTCCAAGTTAATTGTTGTTCTTTAATTTTAATTTTTTAATCTTTTCTGGGCACATTTTTGGTTTGTGAAAAGGAATGTTTTAAATTGTTGCGAACATTCGAGTGATGAATAGAAAAAGGCTGTTGGCATTTTGTGCACTATTTGCTTCAATTTTCAGAAAGTTATCAAAAGTAAAATGGAATCGAAATCGAACCTCGAAATGCAGGCCAAAAAATTAAAAGGGATGCTGATAATAGATTTCATCCTGCGGCTTTGGGAGCCACTGTGCGAGTTCCGATTCCCAACGTTGACAAAGGGCGGGGTGATTCACGTAATCTGTTGGCTGTTGTTATGAGCGTGACGGTAGATAGCTTTTACCGAATTGGAACTGCACAAGGAATCTTGAAGCAACTCTATGCCAGATCAGAATTCACCGTATGTCCAAAGAACTGAATGAAAGTTGAAGACGTTCCTGAACATTGACGTTAACATATATCGTGTCTTTCAATAGTTCCCGAACGCAGGAGATGACTTTCCCTGCATAACGTACTGTTGTGCAGGTATGCCGAAGGGCTGGTAGACAGGAGCCACTACTGTCTCTCAACCTTTTTTTTTCAATTAATGGATGCTCCCAATCGTTACGAATCCCGCTATCTATTTTACATAAATGCAAATACGCGACACAATTTATTTTAAGCACAGGTCTTCGAGACACGCCCTGCAAGCATTAACGAACTGAAGGAAAGAATTAGGCAGATGATGGCAAATATTCCTTAGGCAATCCTAATCAATGCCTGCAGCGCGTTTGAGCACCGACTAGCTTATTGCCAAGAGGTGAACGGTGAACACATTGAGCAAATGGTGTAATCTACATGTAAAGTTTCCTTTGGGAATGTAAAAATAAAATAAACACATTTGAGAAACTTTGCCACTATGTAAAACTGATTTTATGTAATTTATTTCAGCACATGGTTTATTTTAGTGGTTGGCCGAACATTATTTCTGCTGTCATAAGTTAGGCTTCTCTACATACAGAAGGGGCACTTCGGGAACTTCTCGGTATACAGATTGACAGCAATAGGGAATGCAAGTGACTACGTCACAGCTGACGTCATTTGCGCGATGAACGGGCCGAGAGCCTAGAAATGGGATCGCTGGTTCCAAACATTGCTCGTATACGTATTAGTAACGTTGAAACGGGCGGCCAGTAAAAATGACATCTCTTAAATTATTATGTTAATTTGTGTAATTTATATTATTATTAAGATATTTAATACCATTATATAATTTATACATTAATATTAGAACGCTTTTTAATCACTTTTAATCACTTAACAAAAAAATGCCATCGTTCGCGGATCTTTCTTTCTTTGGGAAAACGATAGATGTCTAAATCGCTGTTTTGGCTCCTTCTTGAGCAGTGAGGAACTAAACAATTTCATATCTTAAATGTGTTGTAAACACTGAGCTTATACAAAGCGATTTTATTCCATCCCTACGTTGGAACCATGTTAAATCCCGACGCGAAAAGACTTGTTTGGAACCAAATCGAGTCACGTGACTGAAGAATTCCCAGGACTGATGTCACACTTGCACTCCCTATCGGGAGCTTCCCTGTAAAGTAACTATTTTAAGCAAGTTCTTTACAGGGAAGCCCCCTATTGCTGTCAACACTGATTGATGAAGAGTTACTTGTTTACCAGACCAGTGGTACGATTGAATAGCTTGGAATTATATCCGCATAAAAACAGAGCTCACCAATTTTTTTTAAATTCTAAATTATTAATAAATACAGATTAAATGTGGTTTGTTTTTTTTTTCAAAATTGTTGAAATCGATTGAGAACATTAAAAAAAAATTCATTTTTTTATTAAAAGTTTTTTCTCATTCTTTTATGTTTTGTTATGAAATATACACGTTTTACTTGTTATCTTTAAAATTTCAAAGAGAATTTGAAAAAAATTTGCTTGAGATATGATTTTTTAAACAAAAAATACCAAAAAATGTATTTGTTTATAACTTTTTAACAAATAGAAATTTTTCAAAAATATTTTAGGAATTTTAATACTCCATTAGGTATTATCAAATTACAATAAAAGTTTTAAATTTCACGACATGCTTGTTTTTGAGAGACTTACTTCAGGAATTCTTACCCATATGCGTATACTGATCCCATATTTTCTCTATTTTCTAACATAGCGTTTGTAAAAGACTTTGCAACGAATTTGTAACCCATCGCTTTGTTTTTTAACATTAACCACCTTTTCATGGATTGCGACTTCCAAAACTTAGGACAATCATTAGAAAATAGAAACAACTCAGTCATTAGTAACGAAATGATAATGTTTATTTGATAATAAATCGAATTATTTATAAATAACACCAGAAGGTCTTATTATTATTGACAAGCAATCAGAGTAACCCGTCATTTACACTGGCTACCCAAGAGCCCAGATTTCAGCCCCATAAAAGTTGGAACGGCAAATCTGACAGTTAGATCCTTTTTCACCAAATCTGACTAACACCTGGTTTTCCATTGCCAGGTTATCGTTCGAACGTTGTACATTGAATTTATTCCAATGAACCTCTACTCAGTGTGATTTAGTTGTGATAATGTACATGTTACAAGAACAAACAATGACATATGCATGATTCTATCGGAATACGTAAATACTTGAGAAAAAAACTTGCGTTTGATAACTTTTTCCAATTTTTTTTTCTAATAAATATTGCCAGATCGAAGGGACTGCAACAACTATCGATGCATCTGTTTGCTCAGCATTCTTGAAAAGTTTATGCTACGTATGTGGAGAGAAGAATTCGGGAAATAGTCAACTCCAAACAATCGAGGCAGCAGTGTGGTTTCCGACCTGGCCGGAGCATAACGGATCACATCTTTGCTCTAAGGCAATTATTTGAGAGATACTGGGATTTTGCAAAAAAAAAAAAAAGATCCATAGCAAAAATGACAGAGTTCCTTGGGAGAAGCTCTAGCGAGTGTTGCAAAAGTACGGAGTGGGTGAGCAGTTACAGGTTGCTATCGTATTTCTATATGAAAACTCTGAGATATGTGTCCGGATAAATGGCATTACATCCTTGGGTCTTCTTGCATTGACCTTCAACAGGTACTAGAATGGTTTGCTGCCATGTGTAATGGAAATCACTGTGGCTAATACCGATGTTCTGGTCCTTTCAAGACAGCCTTCTCAGTGCCTGTCTTGGAGCTTCATTGAGACAAGTGGAGAAGTTCAAGTATCTCGGGATTGCATTTACGCGTGATGGGTGACAAGACAGAGAATTGGATGCTCGGATCAGTGAAGAGCTGTGTTAGACGCGACTTGTATCGCTTTAAAGAACTTAATGTCTATATGGCTTTATTTAATGTTTACTATATTTCACCTTTGCTATCATCTTTGACATTACCAGTTACGTAAATATTAAAATAACCTCCAGACAATCGTCATATAAAATTTATGGAAATTTTTAATACATGTACGCTTTATTTGAAATTCGGCAATTTTTACCAATAAAATCAGGCTGTATTTTTTTTTTGATTTATCATATCATGCTTTCAGCGCTTTATAATATATTAAAAATATATGCATGGCATTGAGTATACTGCTTCAAAATTTTGAAGCATTGTGGTTGGTTATATGTTTAAAGTCATTTGTTTTAGCATTTGGCTCCGATAAACCAAAATATACGACCAGCGATTTAAGCCATTCTCTTCTCTCCATTTAACTAACAATGATGTTTGTGCTCTTGCTTTAGACAAAACACTACCCCTAAAGCGGCCTTGCCGTTAAAACCTCCGATCTATAGGAAAGGAAAAAAATTAAGCCGAAAATCCTCTTGGGTTGAGTTCCTTCGATGGTCAAATTCTCTCACTTTCTTTCTTTTATCGAATCTCTGTTTCTCACGATAGGCATGGCGGGTGCAAAACTCCTCCACGCAGGCGTTTCCATCCAATGGATTTTGTTTTAAGAAAAGCAGTATCGGGGAAAAAAAGGAGGATCCACAGAGATGGCGGAAAAAACTCTTTGGGCTTAGCTTTATGACTCCCTTCTGAATCATAAAAACTGCACAATAAAAATAAAAGTAAAATATATTCTTCCATTACACGAATGTTAGGAATGAACAGTGTTCTTTTCCCTTTAATGCATGCAAACAGACTGAAACACTGTGAAGTTCATTAAAATATTAAAATGATTGCGTTTTATAGTTTGTATAAAGGGCACGAGTGTGTAATTTGAACATTTTAACGGTTTTCGTGCAATATGTGAAATGCTTTTTTCCAACCGCGAAACCTTTTATATTTAGATATACCTAAACCTCAAATAAAGATAGTTGAAAACCTTATATATGAACACTGTTTTGGATTCATTTGTATATCACAACGTTGTATAAACAATTTTAATATTAACAAGTTATACAAATTTAAGAAATAAATTACATTTTTTTGAGTTCTCCTGAAGGAGTAAGGATTCTTAATTAGTCTACTTTATAGACTGTATTATTTGAAGAATGTTATTAGGTGCATGGATAAATGATTCAGTTTTAAAGATCTATTGAAGTGATATAATTATCAAACGCCTCCCCTTTACGTAGTTTGAAAATGGTAATCTTCGTCCATGCATCTACAATTAATGATATAGCGCGAAATATAGCAATTGCTATACAATCATTCTTTATTGAAAATTTTAGATAAAGAAACTCTAATTCTTTTCCATGCTATACAAGTTTGCTTCATTAGTTTGGCATAAATTTAAAAAAATAAATATTTCAAGTTACAGAATTCGTTTCGTCTATCTCATTATATTTAAACTGGAAAAATTGACCTGTCACATGATTGTTCTCCATTTTTCAGGTTCAAGGGATAAAGAAATGAAACTAACGTATTATTTATTTTAACGTAACGTATTGTTAATATTTGTTCAAGAGGTCTGCTGTTTCTGAATGGTCTGTACAGACTTTCAGGATATGTTCCAGGGATCGAATCAAGCAGAAAATATCATACAGGGTGTCCAGCAAAGGACTTCCTGATTTTAAGAGTAAATATTTTGGAAACGAAGCTCGATAGAAGGATGAAATAAATGGTATGGTTATTTGGAAAGCCGTAAAAATCTGATACAGAAGTTTCGAAATAAGTTACAAATGTTGCCGAAAGGTGGCGCTGTATGCTGTAGTCGCCGTATGGATTCCGAGAAATAAGCTATAAACTATCCTTTGCAAGCAGTCATTGCAATCACATCACAATCGATTCAAAATGTGCGCCTTTTGCAGCACAGAGATGACGCAAACGAAAAACGATATTTCAGTGCGCTACGTACAGCGCCACCTGTCGGCAACATTTGCAACTAATTTGAAACTAATTTTGAAACTTCTGTATCAGATTTTTACGGCTTTTCAAATATCCATACCACTTGTTTCATTCTTCTATCGATCTCCGTTTCCAAGATATTTGATCTTAAAATCAGGGAGTCCTTTGTTGGAGACACTGCATGAACATAGGATCGAAAACGCTTCTTTCTAGAGTTACAACGGTTTGAAGTGTTTGCATTAGACGAAATTAATGTCAAAGCGTATAGGAGTTACAAATTGTGTAATTTATTTATACGGAATAACAATCAAAAAGGAAAACGTGCATTGCAGTGTATAGACGGGATTTTGAACATTTTCTAATATCATGCTTAGTTTTCTGTAAACATAATTCTTAAGTTTGTTTTTTTAATAAAGTCATGTTAGTTAGTTAATTAATTAATTAATACTGTAATATTTCCTTACATAATAAGACCTGTTTTTGTTAATAAAATCATGTTAACTTTCTTGCGTGTCTCTTTTTTGAGTGTCGGTCATGTTGCTGTAGTACCCGGTAAAAGTTGTTCGTCATTGTCTGACAGACCAGCACGTAAAAATTTGTAAACGACCTTTTGGGATATCCTGTATACATGGTGTTCAACAAGTCTGTTACCAGTCTCAATATCTTAATAACTAATGGGAATTTCCGGATATCGAAAAATAATCTCATATCAAATCAAGTGTGGGCTTTTTAACAATAATCTTAATTTGGACCTTCACATTTAATTTCAAGGTCAAATTTAATGCATAATGAAAACCGTAAGAGATAGAAAAGAAGTCAATTGGAAAGATATACAACACCCCTAAAATTAGTCTAAATCATTTATCCCATTTTATTTTGCAACAATGGTTACCTAATAAAATAATTAAGAAAGGTAACAGGCTTTATGAATACCCTGTATCTAAGAGAGAGCGAAAAATGTATAGACTCACTCATTCAGTCATTCATCATGAAATCTCCAGAACTATGAAGCTTACAAACTTGAAATTTGGCAAGTATACTTTATTTCTTTTGGCTTCTAGGTGCTCGATAAGAAAGGATTTTATTTTTTATTTCTTCCTTTTCATTGTAGTTTATTTTTAAAATTTTATTTACTTGGACCTGAATGGGATTTTTGCCAGCTTTAAAAAATTGTGACGCCGTTGTTTGCTTTGTTTAATGAAGACTTTTGCGATTGTTCCGTGAAGCAGCATCAACAATGACCGCAAGTCTTCGCGCGGGAGTACAGTGTATCTTTTATTTTATATATACATAAATATTAAAAAAAACTACATTTTTCTCCGAGTGACGTCTGGTGCTTCAGCTGATTCTGATAATAAAGTTTAACAAAGAGGCCCTTCTCGATTAATGACTGCATTCCTATGCTTGCAATTTCGTTACGGTGATGTCTGTTAGAGTGTCTTTAATAACCAACTGTGGTTATAAAGGCACTCTAATTAGTGTTTTTCCAAACTAATCGATTTATTCGACTAATCGAATAAATCGTGAAAAAAAATTCGACTAAAAACTCGATATTTTTTTTTAGAATAAAAATTCGAATAATCGAATTTTTGTTACATAAACATTCGATTTTCAAATTACTTTTGAGGGGGATGAAAAGATGACAACCATCCAGGAACGAAGCTAATGATAATGGAGTACAGCTTTGAACCCT
Source organism: Rhysida immarginata (assembly GCA_023313115.1). Classification (NCBI taxonomy): domain Eukaryota; kingdom Metazoa; phylum Arthropoda; class Chilopoda; order Scolopendromorpha; family Scolopendridae; genus Rhysida; species Rhysida immarginata. The sequence goes on from JAHWFO010002284.1 coordinate 3,768,854, forward strand.
GAAGATAACATTGAAAAAGAAAAAAATATTTGGACTGTCCATGATGAAATGGTTGAAAAGTTGGCTTTTAATCTTGATGAAACGGAAGGAGTATCTGTCGAATTACGTCAGTACTTGAATCAGAAAGTGGTAGATCGTAAGATTGATCCATTAAAGGCATGGCAATCAATGGAATTCATCTACCCCAATGTTTATAGTATTGCAAAAAAATACCTTAGCTTAATTTCAACTTCTGTTCTGTCAAAATGTTTATTTTCTCAAGTAGGAAGTATTATTTTACCGTCAAGGAATCGACTATCCGGCAAAAAATTAAACATGTTACTTCTTTTACAGACCTTAGATGTTAAATACTGGAATTTGTAAACAATAGTTTTATAAATTTAGATTTTGTAATCTGTTCTCTTTAAAATTCATGTAATTGATGATTTTGTTCTATAAAAAAAAACAAATACTACCGAATTTGTATTTTTATTCGATTAATCATTATTTATTCGATATTTACTGTAAAATTATCGAATAAAAAGCATCGACAGAATAAAAAAAATCGAGTATTCGTTTATTCGAATAATTTTTCCTAGGAAAAACACTAACTCTAATATCTGTAACCTGACAACGCCACCTGTTGATCAAAAACCGAACAATTTTAGCATTAATTTTTTCCCTGGAAAAAAGTAACCCGACTTCATTTCGGTCGTTTCTGTGCAAATAGAATCTTTTTATCTGCATTCGTGTGCGAGTTATTGAGTTTTAAAATTTTTCCTGACTTTTGGATCACTTGTATATGATAATAATAGATTTTTTCCATTACTATGAAATTTACACACACGAATTTTTGAAATACTGTATTAACAAAGAGATGGTCTTTTGAAATGTTAAATTATAGCATTTACTGTCAATTCATATGATGTAAAATTGCGATCCACCTAATTTTTTTTGTCCAATATTCTCAGAAAATTCAATCCTTTTCCCTAACCTATCAAATACTGTATATTCATGAGAAACGGTCTCATTAAGGCAATTAGATATTACTAGCTCCATCGTTTGCTTGCATGACAGCGGACTCGCTCAGGCATACTGTCCAGAATGTATCAGCAAGAATGGTTCTTCATTTGTAGAGCAAAATTATTACCAGGGATGAGAGGTGTTGTGACCAATTTACTATCCATCGAATTGTTCCTTATAAGAATGTTCTAAGAAATTAAAATCAGCACTCTCAACTGGCCGCTGCCTCGTTTCTAAGAATCTTCTCCTGCACTGCATGTTACATGGCTGATGGAACGATGGTGTTCTTAAACATTACTAACTCTCCACTATACGCTGATAGCACTTCAAACTTAATGTTTTTTGGAGAATAACCAAATATCAGAGTCCCATTCATCAAAAAGACTATCACACAATTATGGAGCCTATGCCAACTTAGCAGTTGGAAGACCGTACGATCAAATTCGTTTGGCGGGCTGTAGCAAACTCAAGCATTAGTTTGGGAAAGTGAAAGGATGCGTTGCTACTCAGCTTTCCAGTGTTCTAGAGTAAAGGAGAGACGGGAGACCGTCCTTAGGGTCTTCGCAATCAGGTATTGATATGTGGACTATGTGGAGCTGCTCAGCCGTAGTAACCGAGACTACATCTCCCAGCGAATAAATATGTAATAAATGAGTCATCATGTGTATTTTCTTTTGAACAGAGTCGAAAACGACAGAGGTAAAACTGGAATTTTTAAGCTTCTATTGTCTGAAATATAGAATAGTTAAACAACCAGAAAAACATTATTATACATTAAAGTTTACCATTTTAGGTTAGGTATGGGCGTAGAAGATTATAGTCAGAAATTTCCAACTGAAATTTCCTGCAAAATTATTTTTTTTAATCACATATATGCTTCTTAAATGGAATTTTATCTAATCGGAAGCAGAATGCTTCGAGGAACTGTTTGCAAAGGATTATATTACTTTGAATGGTTTCCTAAGTTAGACTCATGGGGCTTTATTAAGCAATAGTAATAATTAAATTAATATCAGGTGCTATAAAACTTACTGCGGCGTTAGATTTTAGGATTTAGTGATAAAGCACTTGTCGTTAGATGAGCTCTTCTTTTTCTTCTTCTTCTTTTTTTTTTTTTTAGCTGTATAACAAAAAGAGGCAGTGCGTGCTTGTTTGTGATTGTTTCGTGTGTGTGTGTGTATGCTTGTGTGTGTCTGTGTGTTTTCTCCCCTTTGCCAATCGCGAAGTGATTGGATGGAAATGAAGAAGAACAGTGGCACGATCTTGCGTCTAATGACTGTATTACAGCCATTCTGGGAGGCATCGGTTTGTCAAATTAAGTGTAGACTAAAGAGAGCGCGTCAGCATCGAAACGTGCGCATTGTTTGCTTCGGGGAACTCTTTTAACTCCAACGTCTTCGGTCTTTGTAAGTCAGTGGAGGAGAGAAGGGAGGGTGGGGGAAGTGTTTTACTGGCCGGGTCACATGTTTGCGAAGACGGGGAGAAATGAATGGCTGCCGTGCTTCTTATAAATCAAGGCAACAAAGTCAGAGGGGAGCGAGACCTTCGACGCAATAGGCGAAGTAAAGGCCACGAGCGACCGCGGGTGTTCTCCTCCCTCACTCTCCGTTCGCGACCCCCCCTCTCCTATTATTGTTACGGACAACGATTGTTTGTGAAATCTGAACCGTACGTTAGGACTCTCCGCCTTCGTCACGGTCATCAACCGATCGAACAACTCTTTATTCCCAAGCGCATAAAATTCTGAAACGATTCATCAAATAAAAATAAAGTTTAAAGAAAAAACCTCCTCCCAATAGATCAATTTTAAAGAAGAAAAAAATTAGCCTTTCGTTTTCTCTTTTCGTTTCCATCAGTTTTTTTTTCATAATGCAGTCTTTCTTTTCTTTCATGTTTTTTTATTTCCTTTTTTTTTCATTTTTGCGTTTTTGATTGCCAAATAGGAACGCTTCGAGGAGAATCTTATGTGCATTTCCATCGTTGATAAAATGCGCTCCTCTGACTGAAAAATCACCCGCGATTCCCTAGTACCAACCGCTTCGCTAGAAGATCAAGAACAACAACATCAACAAGGAACATGGCGACGCTTCAAATATTTTCGGCTAATTTATTTTTCTTTCGTGATTTTTTATTTACATTTTTTTTTACTTCTTGTCCATTATTTTTGATTGTTCTAAAACGACATTTTCCCGGCTGCGTCCCCTTTCTCTTTTTGAAATTCCCTCTAGGGAACGGAACCACTGTCAATCAACTGTTGACTTTATCGACAAAAATGACTTTGGGTTATTTCTTTTCTTCTCTTGACAAGACTACCCATGCTATTTCATGCTATTACTTCAAAATTGAATTAGATTTTATACTCTCTGCGGTAAAGAATTTAGCCAAGTAATGATGATGACTAGACAAAAGATCTTGTTGCCTGTTAAAAAGAACCAAAATCTTCCTTCTATAAACGTACTTTAGCTTAAAAGCAAAGCCTAAAAAGACTCGGATATTTTGAAAAATAAACCCTCGGACAAATTAATTAGCGAATTCTACAAGAATTATGCATGAGACGGTAGAAATACAACATGTGAAAGGCAATGACATTATGACCTTAACTTGATCAAATGTAGTGGCATGCATAAATATTTAAATGTTTACATTTAGATTTCAAATTTGCCTTGTACGTAGCTCGTAACTAATTAAAATATTAAATTATAAAAAGTTAGAGAAAAGCCTTCGGGAGAAGAAGAGACTTGACAATAGAACAGTTTATTCAGGAGCTCTAGAATACTAAGAACTACTGATATTTCAAACATGTTAAATTATAAATGTTCTTTCAATTTCAATGCTCAGTGTCTGACTTGTTAAATTTTTACGAATTTTATAATTATCCCCATAGCGTATTCTCCTAAAAATTTAAATTAAAACTTGTCCAATTTGGTTTGTAGTCCCCAATAACCAATCTATTATTAAGTACCGGAAGAATATAGCTATTCTTTGTTTTACCTTCATATTTTCTCTATTTTTGGAAGTAGCCTATAAGATTGAAAGTCGGAACGTAGCTTATTATGCACATTTGCTACTTCACAATTTCGTTTGGTTTTTGATGGCCCACACGGGTCGGAGTTACGGAGATTGGAGTTAAAGGGGCCCATCTCTCTATACGGTATGTAGGCATGTAAAGGAATAAAATTTGGTATTGAGATTTTTTTTAAACAAGATCTACATTATTGTGAAGTTTGGGCCAAATTGTTCCAGTGCGGTCCTGAATTATGGGGGTAGCGATCACTTGATCTCTGTTTTAAAGTAGCAATGCATGTCATATGATATGTCATTCGATCGGAAATGATGAGAAACGAAAGTAGAAATTGAGCTCTTTTCCATTTTCTAAACACAATGTTCGAGAAAATTAATTTTTTTGCTGAAAATGGGGGTTAAATAGTGCGGATAAAAAGAGTAAAAAAATGGATGAACTTTCCTATACCCTCATTGGGGGATTGAGTTCTTGCTAAGTAACGAAAGAATAGAGATACTTGTTGTTTTACCAAATCTGTCTGTCCCCTTTATATTTTTTACATTTTTGACGTAGAAGGTTGAAATTCGGAATATAGATTTCTTTGGGCATGTGCTACTTCACTATTTAGTTTGGTCTCGATTAGTCTACTGGGATCGCAGCTACGGGAGTGAGAGTTAAGAGAGAACCATCTGATCTACATGGCATATAAATATACAGGGTGTAAATTATCTCCTTCAAAAAAACTACACTACGATGTAGACGAAATTCAGGAGATTAAAGTGATATAAGACACTTGGGGTCGCAAATCGCAAGCAAAGCCGTAAATTGAACCTCAAACTAAGCTGAATAGCGTGGCGCTGCGTAGCACGAGCCAAATTTGGGCGACTGTGTTCGCGCGGCGCGGCTGGTTCCCCCGCTCCCAACTACCTCATCCCGAAGAGGTCTGCCTTCCACTCCAACGTGACGTACTATGCTCTCGCGCCGGAGTCAGTAGCACGGGCAGTACCAACCTTGTTTAATACCGGTAGCATTTATCATGTTTTTCATGAAAAAGTATCGAGGAAATGAACAAATACTGGTAATTCAATTAGCTTTTGGCGTACCGTCATTTTGTGAACACAGGTGCCCAAATTTGGCTCGTGCTACGCAGCGCCACGCTATTCTGCTTAGTTTGAGGTTCAATTTACGGCTTTGCTTGCGATTTGCGACCCCAAGTGTCTTATATCACTTTAATCGCCTGAATTACTTCTACATCGTAGTGTAGTTTTTTTGAAGGAGATAATTTGCACCCTGTATATAGAAGCGAAATTTGTTATGCCCATTTCTCTAGGCAAGATCTACTGTGAAGTTTGGGCCGAATTCTCTCATAAGGGTCGGAGTTCTGGGCGGGAGAGTAGTGTTCACGTGTTCTTTAGAACAATTAACGTTTTCAAAAGGCAACATAGGGCATATGATATATCATTCGATGGGAAATGATGAGAAACGAAAGAAGAGCTTTTTTATATTTTTTCTAATTACTAAGCTCGAGAAAATCAATGTTTTGATAAAAAAAAATATGAGAGTTAAAATGTGTAGATAAAAGGGGTAAAAAATAGAAGAAATCAGGACTTCCACCATTTTCCTAAAACCTCCTCGGGGGGGATTAATTTCTTGATATTATCCTATTTCACTGAGTTTGCTAACACAAATTCCAACTAGATATTATTTTAAGCTTTCATTTAGCTTCCATTAATTTGTGACATGTTTCTCTCGTTCTTGCAAAGACGGTATAATAAAAAAGATGCAGCAGCCTGCAGGCCATTTATTCCTCCGCTTAGCGTGGTCTTTCAAAGTTTTCCATTTCTTAAACAGCATTCTGAAATTTCTTGCTGCGGTCGCAGATGGACTGCATTTGCGGAAATTTACTATATCATGTTCTAAAATACCCTTGTACGCCAATAACAGTAGTTGCTTTCGCTAATTCCAGTATGCAAAAAGTCGCAGCAGTCAGTTTACCGGACGCAACAGGCGCTCACGTCGTGCTAAATGTTTCTTCCCTATATCTGTGTTACTGCGTGTCTCATACACTTTTTCTTTTTATCGGTTTGTTATCTAGAAAACGTTGAAAGTATCTACTTCTTTTATATCAATCCTATATACAATACTTGAAAGGCTCGGACACGTAGTCATAATCCAAGTTTCATATACTATTATGTTCTTTAGTGCCTTTCTTCAGGTATAGTGAGCAAAGTTTCATTTTCTTCCCGATAACTAGCAGTTTATGATATTTTTAGTCGTGTCACTTGCGATAATCTGTCTAAAGCAGAAAGTGTGTATAATGTAATAACATGTTTTTGGATGTGTGAATGATGAATGAGATACCTTAGTAGTGATAGAAAGATTTCTGGCGTCTATCACCAAGCAAGTCAAGTTCCGAAAATCCTTCGCTTTCGGTTGTTTTCTGTAGCTTTTGTCTACCTCTTTCATAAATTAACGTGCATTAGAGAAACAGTATTTTCAAAATCCTCTGCGAATATTATGGGAATATTATTTCTCCACTATTTTAACAATTGCAAATTTATTACAAATACACATATCGCTTATACCTTCTATTTATAACTTATATGACTGAACTCAGCAAAGTTCTTCAGAAAGAATGGAAGAAAATTCCTGAAGCTACTACCAATATCTTAAGTAGAGGACAGAATAAAAGCAATGGGATTAATTTTTGCTAAATCATGATCCTCGAAAATTTGTGATCACATTCAGTTATTTATTTATTTATTTATTTATTGATTTAATGTAAAGGAAGATACAAATCGTCTATCCAGGGCTAGTATGGCGGGGGCCGACGAGGTAGGTCCCTGGATTGAGAACAAAGATACAATTTTGATGATTTACAAACAATTTTTAAAAAATGGCGGGGAATGATGAGGGGCAGGAGTTAGTCAAGGTGATGTAGAAAAAGGTGGGGAAGTGGTAAAAATTGCCGGAAGTGGTAAAAATTGCCTTACTGCGCAAGCGTATTTTGACGTCACTGGATGACAGCGAAACCAATACCCGCTTAATCGAAACCTCCACAGAAACCAAAACATGGCGGCAATGAAAACAGTCGTGCGATATCGATACTTGACGACTCGCTCATTTCCTTCACAATTCTCATCCTTTATATTATTTATTTTAATTTATTTATTTTAATTATAAGGAGGGACTTAGAATTATTGTAAAATGTAGTTACATATTTCTTTTTAATGCGAACACAGGGTTAATGTTAACTATCAGCACATCGCGCGAAGACTGATCATGCGACCAAGGTAAGTGAAATTTAACTTGACTAAATAGAAAAAGGGGTATATATCAGTTCGTTAGAGGGGGGGAGTGCCTTCAAAATATAATATCATTTACCTTGGTCTCATGATCAGTCATCGCGCGATGTGCGGATAGTTAAGCGAACACAGAGACAAGGACGATAACGTATTTCTCGTTATCATTAGGCCTAATTATCATTCCTCATTAAGATTTCGAAATTGATTCATCGGAACCGTTAGCAGTTAAGAGACAGAGATAATAATTTCAGTATTATTTCATAATAACTTTATTTTTGCAGGCATTAGGAAATATTAATTTATAAAATAGTAAGTTTACAAATAAACATTTCTTCAGAAATACAACGTAAGAGTTTGTTTTTTTATTTACGTGAAAACGTTTTCTTTTGTGACCAGAATAATGGCTTCCGCACACTGCCGGAAGTAACACCATACGCATCCAGTGACGTCACAATACGCATGCGCGTTAAACACTTCTGACAAACTGGACTTACCTGTTATTCTAGATTACCTTGGGAGTTAGTGGGGGGGTGCAGAAAGGAAGTTCTTTAAACGGGATTTGAAAATATTGGCGCTTGGTGACGAACGGAGATCTGGGGGTAAGGTGTAAAAAAAAAGTCTGTTGCCGGCGATAGAGATACTCTTGAGCTGGTAGTTACGTCTAATATGGGCGATTGGGAAAGAATTTCTATGTCGGGTGTTGTAGACGGGTGTTCTAAAGGTTGTAAATAAAGGTTAGGGAAGGGATTTAATTATAATGTTGTTAATTGCTTTATATATGAAAACTGCTAGGCTATAATGGTAGAGTTGGTGTATTGGGGTTATGCCCACAGAATTAAAAAGGTTATCATTGCGCATATTTAAAATTTTTAATGTTAATGGAATAAACAAAACAATAATTGCCTTTTTGAATTTTGAATAAAAGTTAACCCAATAAAAATAAAGAAGTAAACGTATTTATTTTTTCATTTACTTATATATTTACTTTTTAATATTCAAACGTTTGTTCACATTTTGTTGTTTAATAAACAGCCTATGGCTTAGCGTTTAGAATCTTTTCTGATGCGCCGATTCCGGCAAACTCGTCGAGTTAGTCCTCATCATTCAGATAGGCACTTGAAAGCATTCAACAAATTCGTCAAAGCGGCATAATCTCGTGAGCCTCTTGTTGATTATGGAAGTTGTTTCTCCTCCAAAGAAGTGGCACTTATACCAAGATAAAATAAAGAAAACGAACATATTTATTATATAACATTGTATGCCTCTTCTATATTTTCAGGCGATTCAGAGCCAAAAGCACTCCAACGAACGCAATATATAGATGGATACCAGCTGAATCCTTAAGGGGCGAGGAGAATCTTATATCCGTCCTGCAATAAAGCTAACATACCGGGCTATTCATAACTCCTTGATACATTTCAAAAATTCGCAACGAAGCAAAGGCTAGCGGGTCTCCGAGATATTAAATAAAAGGCAAATTGCGTGTCAATGAATAATGAATAAGATGCTTTCTAAATACACGACATCTCTGCATGATGAATATTTTGCTCAGAGTGATTCCTCTCTTGCAGTTATTTTTCCAGGCGGATCAGATTCATCATTGCTACTAGTAACTTTCTGCGACCAACGAGCTTCATTAACACAAGTTACAATTAACACTTTCCTTATCTTTTAATGCCATGATTTTTAGCGAAAAAACACACCTTACTACTTTTATAGCATCATTTAACAAATACATACCGTAAATTGGGGTTACTTGAACCCAAATTGGGGTTACTTGAACCCAAATAACAAGCATTTTTAAACAATTCTTCCTATTGATAGACTTAATAACACTAATTCTGCTGTTAACTTAATCTATCAGCAGACCAATACATTCAAAACTGCAGACTCGGAACGTCTTTGAAACTTTTTTTTGATTTGGGTCCAAGTAGACCACCAGGGCTCAAGTAACCCCAATTTATGGTACCATTCACGAACCATGTCAATCATGCCACTTTAATGGGACGAGCAATAATAAATGCAAGTGCATATTATTTACTGCTTTAGCCTCTAAAATAGATACTTTATACGCCGAATAGTTCCATTTTATTTTGAAAGTCTTTTCAGGATGCAAATTAATATTCGATCCATTTATTATTTGTCAAAACTGTTTCCATAAATGCATTGGGAGCGATTCATGATTCGAAAAATGTTAGCAATAATCGATGTAGATCCATACTCGTCGACTACTCCCATTAACCGGCTTTGTTTGCATTAGATGCTTTAACCTCTGTTTACAGATATCCCTCTCTTCCATTTATTACTCTATACGAATTCAATTACACATTCAAACGGTTCAAAAGCTTTTGTATAGAATTATGACATTCTACACAGTCTCGTATACATATCAAATACTAAACATTGAAACAAAATTTGTTTTGCATTTAATTTCTCTTTTCAAAAATTTCAGTTCAATTAATTTAAGTGCAATCAATACCTATTATAATCATCTTCACAACTTACTTAATTTCTTAAATTCTTATATCTTAAAAAAATTTAGGATTTCAAAATAATTCTCTGTGTAGCTACAACTCTATTAATGATTTGTTAGATTTAAGTACCATTAATTAATAATATGAAATTAATTAATGAAAATTAAATTAATTAAACTATTATTGTTCGTATTATGTAGCATTTCAATATAATTCACTTTGTTCTTCAATGAATGGACTACATCTATTACCAAGTAAGATGTTTAATGAAGGAAAAGCTAATTAACCTTCATATTTATTAGGAAATCCCATTTTATTTATTTCCATCTAATAGAATATAGTCAGAGAGCAACCCCATTTTAGTTATAATTTTCCATCTCTTTAAGCGCATTCCTTAAATAAAATATTGTTTATGAAAATGAGCCCGTCCTACAAACCCACAATGTCACATTCACGAGAACGCTTTTCTCTTCTGTGGTTCGAAATAGAGCTCAAGAAAGATAGAAAAAAAATTCATCCGAGTAAATTTTATATGATAACCATCGCTGCTCGGTATTAGCGTTCATCAAGAAGATGAATTAATAATCGTCAACCAAATAAGAGCAATGTTAATAGTCGTTGGGGAAAATGGCCCCGCCCTGTGGTCACCGTCTCGCCGACGGGTGTGGTTGCCTTTTCCATCTCACTTGACGAGATCATTGCAGGAATACGCATATGGCACTAAAATTTCAAGTAGATTAAGTTACTATTCTAGTTAGCTTCTTAAAAAATGTAGATCATTATTTACTTAAATATTTTACCCAGAAATAAAAAAAAAATGCATTAATAAAACTGTTACAACGATCATTGATGCTATTATGACATTGCCATTATGAAGTATTTAGCGTTCCAGTGTTATTTGGTACGATAAAACGGACAAGAATTTAGAAAACGTAAGAGTTTTCATGTCATTTGGATTAAAATGACAGAATAAACTGCTCATTATTTTCTTTTGAAAGATGGGATGTTTATAAAAAGAAATGAATAATTTTGAAATACAGGATGATTATAATTAAAATTACGATTTCAAAAATCGATAATTTGAAAACTACTCGTCAGAATGGCCTGATATTTTAGCAGAACAATCGTGAGGCAATGGAATTTTGTTTGGCGAAGGAAAAAAATAGTTCCAAAATCTGCCGACAGACGGCGCTGGCAGGGTTCACATTGTCTGGAGATGATAGGATCATAAGCCGCCATTTTCCAACAACGTGGCCGACACGTTCCCCCGACTTAAACCAGTGTAATTTCTGGCTTTGGGGATACCTGAAGAATGTTGTTTACAGCGGGCGGATTGAGAATCTAGCCGACTTGAAGGCAAGCATCACACACCACATTCATTGCATCAGTACAGATACCCTCCGATCTGTCGTGGAGCATGCAATTTTGCGTTTCCAATTAGTAGCGGAACAAGGCGGAGGGCATATCGAACAACTTCTGCCTTAATCATCAGTAAGATGTTCGCTCCATGAAGCTGTTTTTTTGGCATTATCAATGTTATCGCTGTAAACACGTATTCTTGTCTTTTCGCTAATAAATTTTTCGTAAACCCCTGAACTCTATTGTTTTCTTTTGGTTAACAACATTCCTGTGTTCCACGAATCCATTTTTGGTTTTTCCCCTGACATTACCCTGCCAGCGCCATCTATCGGCCGATTTTGGAACTATTTTTTTTCCTTCGCCAAACAAAATTCCATTGCCTCACGATGTTCTGCTAAATATCAGGTCATTCTGACGAGCAGTTTTCAAATTATCGATTTTTGAAATCGTAACTTTAATTATAATCACCTCGTATATAAGACTCTGACTTTTTTAATTTAAATTCTTAGTATGCATCCAAAAAAAAGACTTTAGCAGTTCAGGATCTTTTTGCCTCGATAAATTTAAGCAAATACTATCCAACTGGGAATTACTTAGAAACACACAAGAACTTGACAAGTTTTTCAATGTATGCTTATGTTATGATCACGATTTTTGTTATTTTATTTTTTTATTTACTATTCCTGTCTTCTCTAATCTTTATATTCTTATTTGAATGTCCAGCCAATTTAAATAAAGATAACAATGAGCGGTATATAGGATATCTCACAAAGGACTCCCTGATTTTAAGAGTAAATATCCCCGAAACGGAGATCGATAGAAGAATGAAACAAGTGGTATATTTATTTCGAAAGCCATAAAAATCTGATACGGAAGTTTCAGATTTAGTTAGAAATTTGTTACAAAAGTTGGCGACAGATGGCGGTGTACATTGTAGTAAGTAGAGTGACTGTAATGATATAGTAGGACACTATTGTGGGGGAGTCCGAGAAACAGGTTATAAACTGTCCTTTGCAAGCAGCCATTGCAATCACATCACAATCGATTCAGAATGTGCACCTTTCGAGCATAGTGATGGCGCAAACGAAAGATGAAACTTTCAGTACGCTATGTACAGCGCCACCTGTCGGCAACATTTGTAATTAATTTTTTAATTAAATTTGATATTTCCTTATCAGATTTTTACGGCTTTCGAAATAAACATACCCACTTGTTTCATTCTTCTATCGATCTTCGAGATATTTACTCTTAAAATTTTATGGAACACTGCAGCAAAGCCATACAATGATAAGATTTCAAACGCTACATGATCTATGTTAGCTATGTCTTATAGGAGATATCATTCCGACGATGCTTAAATGGACTCAAGTCATTAGAAGAAATTTAAGCAAACCGGTAGTGTTGCAGATGATTCGATGTGTGTACATTCAAATTTGAAGTGACATTGTAATTGGCTTCCTTCACAGAAAAACATGTTCCAATAAATGCACCTCCTATATAGAATGATCTCCCTCATGCATTACGAAACTTTGCTATTTATTGTTCTTCAACTGTCTGCTCTGTAAACATTTAAACAATTAGCAAAATGAGAACAAGGATGCTTAATTCTGCTTGTTTATACGACAACACTTTACTTTAATGTTGTGCAAATATTATAGAAAGATCGATACCCAAAAATGACATTTTAATCTATATACATAAAACAATGAGATTTAATCTATATACAGGGTCTTCATAATTAAAGTTCCATTTTGACACGGCCAAAAAAAAAAACTACTGGACCAAAAGCTATAATACTTGGTAATATTATACAAGAGGGCATGGGAAGTTCATATCCACCAAAAAAAAAATAGTTCAAAAGGTCACCACCAGCATGGAATGGCGCTCTATGCAATATTCGTATACGAATGACAGATAGCCACAGGCATTCAAATTGCCCTCTAGACGAATCAGTGGACCTAACTGCTTCCAACAGAAGATCCCTCACACATGCACACTACCCTCACCAGCCTGTTTCCGGCCCGCAATAGCCTCATGCAGTCTCTTTTCATGGCGTTCACGACGCATTCGCCATCGCCCGTCAATCTTAGGGAGCAAAAACCTTGACTCGTCGGAGAAGGCGACCTTAGCCCACTCGTCTGTGGTCCAATGGCGGTGCTCATGTGCAAAGTCTAGGCGTCGTTGAACGATGACCCCTGGTCAACATGGGTGCAGCAACCATGCGTCGACTGTTCAGGCCCATCCGTAGCAGAGTGCGTTCAACGGTAATGTCGGATACACGTCTGTTGTCACCATTGTTGAATCTGGTGGTCAGTTGATGGTCTGTGGCTCTCCTGTCACCTTTTACGAATCGTCGTAGGCGTCGCTCACCCCGTTGGTCGATGTCTCGTGACCCTTTATAGTGACGGCGCACCGCGGCGTTGGGACGCGATTTCTGTCCCTGCTGTCCAGTCTTTGTTCACCTTCACTACAGCGGACCGTGAACAGTTCACAGACCGCGCCGTTTCGGAGATGGTGCCACCCTTGCTGCGATAGCCTATTATCATCCCTTTTTGGATGTCCGTTAAATCCGGACGTTTAGTCATCTTGAGGCTCGTGCACCTGCCGTTTGATGCACCAGCTTTAAAGCTTTCTCAGCCTGTTATGCAAATTTTGCAATGTGTAATCGTTGTTGGGGCGAACCATGCGTGTGCCTTGAAGGGCTGCTGGTCATAATTCATTGATATGACAGTGTACAATCAAAGAATAAATTATATAAAATAATGTAAACAACAAATGCACGCAGAAATCTCCATTCACTCAATCAAAATGCAATAGTTCCATCTCTGTCTATACAAATATAATAAAAGGATAAGTAAATTTGGTTATTTGGTTATTTCAACTTGGCGTACAAACTACAAACTTGGGGCTGAGTACTGAGAATAAAATTAAATGAAAATTAAATGAAAAGAGAAAATAGCCATGGGAGTGGAAGTGATAACCGATCATATGTAACGGGTCCACATGTGTAGCAGCGTCAGAAAGCACTAACTGTTACCACTGATAGCTACCTCTCAAGTACCGAGCTTCAAAGGGACGCGGAGAACATGGAAATTGACCTGTACATAATAATTTTGGAATAATAATAACATGGAGAAATTTTCAACGAAATATGATAGAGTTTGGTTTGCCAGAACCTCGATGCACTAATTTAATATTTAAATATAGATAACCTACTTTATTTACGAGAACGACATACGATAGCAATGAATTAGTAGCATATGTGGTAGAAAATGAAGCAAAACTAATCACCAAACAATGAATGATGTACAACGAGATAATAATTAGCAGTGCATACTAAGACAAAGGTAACATTACTTCATACATGCGACTGAAGGCACAAGCAAAACGTTTGTTATGTCGTTGTACATCATATGTTACTAACTGCTAATTTGCAAAAATCAAAGTCAAAACAAAACTGCAGTCGCTGTTTATCCTCATCAGGCATAGCTGCGATTCTTTTAACTGGTGGAAGAACGGCCCATTCTACTTTTAATCTGCCGTTAAGCGTTTCCATGGACGACGAGATATCAGAAAGTAACGCCATATATTTTTTAACGGAGAAAATATAGTCACTATGTAAAAGTTAACATAGCCAAAAAAAAATAAATAAAAATAAAAGGCTGAGTGCATATCTAGACATTACGTAACAAGAATTGTTACTGCGCAAGCGCACTACGTGCTACCAGTCGTTTTATAAATGGCCGCCACATCACATCGTCTACAGTGGAAGAACAGCGAACTGTTATGTGTGCAAATGGTGTAAAATGTTTCGGGAAGGTAGTAGGAATAGTTAGCCTTGCTGATAAACAGCGTTCTGGGCTGCCTGCATCTGCGGCAACACTAGCTATTATCAAAGACGTTAACAGCACTATCAGAGAAAACCGTCGCATTTCCTTGAAAGAAGTGAGTGAAACGTTTCATATATCCTATGGATCTGCATGGGATATGGTGCAGGAAAAGCTTGGATACCGCAAAGTCTGTTCGTGTTGGATTCCAAAAACTCTGCAACCGAATCCAGAACAGACCGGCAACAAAATGGCGTGCAGTTTGCAACATCTGCAGCGGTACAATCAAAAGAAAAATGCGTTTTCATGATAAAGTTACCTTTCACTTGAGAAAAATCTATTCGAAGCATGGAATAGAAACAATTAAAGAAGCGGTGGTATGCAGCAGGCAGAAAAGATTCAGCGAGGAATTCATTCATTGTATTGAACTTTTGCTATTTTATTTTTTTTTCCTTGGCTAGAGCTTCTATTATTTTCTGTGACTTACCAGATGTTTTACAAATCAACTAAATAATGAGACTGGAGTCCAGAGAAAAGCGTCAGTAAATTTCATCACCATTATCGCTTACTTAAATTTCACTTTTTTAAATTAAATTTAAACACTTTTTAAATACATCTCTACCATATAGCCAATATAATGCTTGTCTATGTTTTATTCTTGAAAATTCACTTGTTCTAATTCGGAAATTGTGCTCAAGAAATATTACATTTCAACAAATCCGCAAATTTGCTGTGAATGGCTGAATGGCTTTAAACATATGTTTCTTTTTTTGCACTTATATTTAGAGAAATTCATTTCCCTCTAACTTCTATTTTTGTTATTCAAATCCGAAGCGTATTTATTACCACAAATGTAATTTTGAGCGTGAGGTACTTCACTTTTTTCATTGAGCGCTACCATCGTCGCTAACAACAAATCCGTCTCCAGCTTCTTCCACATTACTATTGCGGGCGTAGTTGGCCTTGTTCTTTACATATGCTACTTACCGATTAATTTTTCTAAATGTTCGAAAGCCATTTCAGGCGTAAAAGCTTTTTGTTTCTGTAAACTGTTAGTAATTTTCATATTAGAGCTATGGCTCGTCGAAGGTATGATCCTCGATCCAGACGCCATTTTGGAATGGGTGGAGCTTTGTGAAATTGGTCTTGGAGCGTCCCTGATCTGCACTCGCGCGAAGCCTTATAGGATGTGAAGATATTTCGTTTATCTTTCCCTTTAATTTTCTCAGAAACGACTTAGTTTCATACTTCCCTCCGTCTAGAGATTATCACCCGTACCCCCCCCCCTTTTTTTTTTAATTCTTCATTCCATTCAGGCTCTTGATCTTACGGTTTAACTATACAGGGTGTCCACTAAAAAATGTCCCCGTTTTAATTCTTTGAGATAGTCGAGCACTGTATGTCACTATTTCCATATTCTTAAAGGGAGATTTTGTATGTTGCATCAAATTAATACCATTGCTACCGTAAGTTTCACCGATTTCTAATGAAATTTATATCCAACCTTGTAGAAACTAGAACATGGCTCTCCCTCACTGCCCCCCTCCTCTAGTCCACAGACAACACCATGCTGGAAAGAGCGTGGGAGAAGTTTGAATATCGTATAAATGTTGTTCGAGTGGCTGTTGTGGCAGGATATCGAACATCTGTAAAAAACATGAGTTTACTTTTTTATTACTTTTTATAATAAAAATTGAACACAGGGTGGTAAGATCCTGGAAAGCTGACGTTTCGGATAGAGGCTTTCCTTTGTCAAAGCCGTAGATAAAAGTGACAAAGGGTTTTTGTGTCTCGTCCTTCTTTTCTTCTACATCTGTTATTTTTATAATAAAGAAACATAGCAAATTAAAGTAGGGGCATTCTTTTGTGGACACCCTGTACTTATTTTACTTGAAATTTTTATCAGTATTCATTAAAATTTGCTTTTTTTATTAGCTTCAAGTGATAGTGATAGACTATAGTTTAAATTTAATACAGTATAATTCATTGAATACGAAAACGCTCAATACGAAACATCGCGTAATACAAAATTACTTCTTGTCCCAATACCTTCAGTAAATTTTACATGTAAAAACCATCCTGTTAATACGAAATGCTTTATGTAAATTTCGGATAATACGAAATAATTTGTAATGAAATTTTGAGAAAAATACTAATATTCGATTTAGGTCGTACAGAAATGATTGACACAAACCCTCTCATATCGTAAACGAACTCCACAGGACAGCGAAACACCAAGAAATCTACAGCAGGGGTCTTGAGATATGCGAAATACACAAATAGCGCTACCAGCTAGTTAAAAGTAGAGAGCCATTATAATATAAAATAATAAATTGTAATGGCGGAATGGTACATTTGCACAGGCCTACCACCAAGTCATGAAACTGATTCAAAAAAGAATTTTTTTTTCTGTTGGGGTGGGGGGATGGTTGAGGGTCCTTAAAAGTTTAATTACTCCAAAACAGTTTCTTTTCAAAAAAATGGTTCCTCTCAATGAGATGAGGCCGTCCAAGTTGTTTTTATTGTGTTTGGGACGAAGAAATAAAAAAAGTAATTTTCTCTAAAAAGGCTTACCCATTTCCATGAAAAATACGTCAATGCATAGTTTAAGGATCCCTCTAAGATAGAATTAATTAAAAAACAAAAATTCTGTCGGGGGGGGGGGGGGATCGTTATAAAATCAAAAATGGCTCATCAGAAAAAAAAAAGTCATTTTTAAAAAAAAAAATCGCCTTAATGAGTCGAGTCCGTACATGTCGAGTTTATTGAGTTTGGTTTGCTGGATTGAACGCTATTTGTATTTTGACGTAGAACTACGTCTATCAGGGGTGCAGCCGAGGAAAAATTCAGACGCGATTTTTCGTTCAAAAAGTGATGTACATATCTCAGTCTATATCTTCCTGTCACTATATCCTACAACTATACTATGGTCATTATCTCGTTGGAAAGAGGAAGGTTGAGTCTTGAATAATAAGAAAAAATTTCACCAAATGAGCCACTGGGTCAAAAGTTACAGCAAGTTAAATTTAAGTGAATTTTATGCTCGCCATCGTAATAACAGAGTGGCGCTGCTGCAGCATATACGTTAGAGTAGCCTGTAGTAAAAGAGTAGTGACAACCCATAGTCGGCGCCATGTTGTGTCGAACTAGTAACAGGAATTAGTGATATTTGATTGTTGTTTCCATGCATTTGGGATGATACAATTATATATATTTTCACAAATTCTTGAGCTATGACACCAAATGCATGGAAAAAACAATCAAATGCCAGTAATTCGTGCCACAAGTTCGACACAACATGGCGCCGACTATGAGTTGTCACTACTCTTTTACTAAGGCTACTCTAATATACGTGTGCGGCGTGTATTGGAACCAATTGGAGCTAACCATGGCCTACGAGAAAAAACTGTGCATTTAATATAAAGAAGGCCTGTGCATTAGGTATAAAAACATGGAAACACAAGCATTTTAAGATAATATCATGAAATCCTGTCATCTGCCGGCGAAATCAGTACATAAAATCAGCGGCGGTGGACGTTGTCACAACAAAGAAAAAATCTAACAATGGGTTATTTCCCGATTATACAGGGTGATTCAGTCAATTTCTGACCATTTCACTCGAATGACGTGCATTAGGGATAAACAATTGAAAGGATATGAGCGCCATATCGAATTTCTAAATAGTTGGAGTTTTCTAAATACGAATGAAAATCGTATTGTTGAAAAATGGCGTCCGCTTTATCAACAGAGCAGAAATGCAAGGTTGTCGAATGGTATTTCGAGACAAAATCACCTGTAATCGTACAAAGAAAGTTCCGGAAGGAGTATAAGTGTCGAGACGCACCAGGAGGCGTATACCGCTTCGACATCAATGGTTTCAACAGGATAGGGCTAGGCCTCACACCACTAATGAAGTGCTAGACTTTCTCAATCAGAAATTCGGAAATCGTGTCATTTCAAACAGGTTTCCAGATCGATTCGGGGGTGGCTTTCTTTGGCCCCCTACGAGTCCTGACCTAAACCCATGTGATTTTTATCTCTGGGGGTTCCTTAAAGACAGTGTGTTCACTACAGTACCAAGAACCCTAGACCAGCTACGACAAAGCTTCGTCGACTGCTGCATCCTTGTGGATGCAGAAATCCTGGATAGAGTTATGAACAACTTCACCATTCGGCTGCGAGCAGTTCAAAACGTTCGTGGTGGCCACATTGAGCATATCATCAAGACTTTTCCACGAGAATAAAAACTCCGAACTGCCTAAAATATCATACTGAAATGCTAAGTTTGTAAACATTGATGGGTCAATAAATCAGAGAACTGAAATGGTCAGAAATTGACTGAATCACCTGGTACAAACTGGTGGGTTCGCTTCTAGTTTTCTATTAAAAATATGTTGTAAAATAATAAAATATATATTATTTTAAGCAGATTAATTATTTTAAGAAATGAACTTTGAAGTTTTGTTAATTTCTTAAAACAAAACAATAAATCTGACTAAAATAATATATGTTTTCGTGGATCAGCCGTGGCTTTCTTCAGGACTGTGTGTATAATGATTAAAGAAGCTTAGAAGAACACTCGATTGGGAAGAGAGGGTTGGGGTAGGCGGGTTGAACAACAACAGGGGGGGGGGGAGTCTAGAAGATTGCTGCAATCGTAATTTAAAACCCAATGGGAATAGGAGAGTTCTGGCCCAATTACTTGTGCAAACGGAAAACAATACAAGACTGTATCTAAAATAACTCAATGGTAGATTATCAATACGGCAGGTATGCCCCATTTCATATCAATTGTTACTTTTCATATTACAGACCCATTCTTCACAAAATTGTAATGTAATTGAATATAGTAACTTTTTTTTAATTTTGTTCTTTTTTTCGCCAAAAAATACACACTAACGGTAACCAATAATAACATACAGTAGTAGGTCTACGGCTTAAAAACCCGCGGCTTGGGCAGTCACCAGAGCCTCCGTCAATTTTTTTTTTAATTTTTAGTAAAAAATTTAAATCTCTTAAAAGGTTTACCCAATTGACAAAAAAATACGCCAAGATATAATTTAAGGTACCGTTCTGCTATTTGCCGTTTCGGAGGAGTCAGCTGCATAAATTTGATCACATATGTACAAACGGAATTTTTTTTTCCAAAATTTTGAAATAATTTTTCGAATCATGAGTTTTTAAGTCGATTTCAGAAAAAAATAATGTTTGAGTTTCGGAAACGAACACATAGGCCTTCACTCTTAGTGAGTGGTAGGCCTATATAACCATATGATTATAAAGGCTCTCTAGTTAGAGGATTAAGGTGGGCGGTTGTTCTTTCCGTCGCCGTCAGTGCACTCGTAGACAGCAAAGATGGAAGGCGTATATCACGGCCAACGATTGACAGTGTGGTTTTTGTGGAAAGAAGGGGTTTCAGAAGACGATATCCATCTTAGTATGGCGCGAAGACAAGGCACCCTCAAGGCCTACTGTGATCCGCTGGTTGGTCAAGTTCAACAGTGGACAGGAAACTGCAGCCAAAGATGTGAACGAACAGATCCATACTTTCTATCTTGTAACTTGCCTACGTAACTCATCTATCTCTCAACTCACTTCTTCAATCACTCAGGCTCTTTCAATTCTAAGCCTATGGAACATATTCAACTCGCTATCTATCAACGCCAATAAAACCAAATTCATGTTCTTTTACCAACGCAACAAGCAAAATATTCCAGAAACTCTGTCCATCTATTATAATTCTCAATTTCTCACTAGGACTAAATCCTTTTTTAATTCTCTTATTCTTCTCTCATGACTTATCATGGGACTTGAACATCAACACATTGTTAACCAACTTAACATTTTAAACAAAGTATGATTTCTCGACTAAATTATCTTCCAACATACACCTGTTATTGTTCAATACCCTGATCCATTCTTGATTATGCTGTGGTAGATTCACTACCACATATAACCTCACTCGTTTACACAAATTTCAAAAATAGTATTTACGTACCCTGTTAAAATTAACTAAGTCTCAGTCAGTTACTCCATTTTTCCTATCTCTGGGAATCCTTCCAGTTACTCACATCTATCCTATTCAGTTATGGCTGTTCGTTTATAGAATACTTAATCACCAACTCATTCTTTCTTCTATTACTGCTCGCTCTCATTGTGACGTTCACTCTTACCCCACATGCTTTTCGACTTCTGTTCACTTTTACCCCACAGGCAGAAGAAACTACCAGAGGAGATATACTCCTTCATGGGTATCAAATAGTGGTCATCTCTGCCCGAAATAGTTCGCTCGTCACCTACCAGTACTCAATTTAAAAATAATTTGAAAAAAATTTTCACTAACCAATAGATTTAACACTAACATCTTTGATGTTAATACAAATGGTTTATATATCATATTCCTTATTCTTTTGTACCTTAGTTTATAACCAATTTGAATTGTATACTTGCTCTCCCTTACCAGGGACACTCGGCCAGACGAGCTCCGGATAGGGGAGTATTTAACCTATAAGTAAATAAATAAATAAATAAATAAATAACCAAAATGGTTAATGTGAACTATCTGCACAATCGCAAACGCAAGTCCCACTCTCGGCCCTGCGGGCCTCGCTGGTCACTGTTTTCCGTTACTCGAACGCCAATCCCACTCTCGGCCCTACGGGCCTCGCTGGTCACTGGTTTCCGTTACTCGAACGCCTTCGGCGTTCTGTCTACGACGTCCCCCTTCGGGGGCAAATAACTGATATATACCCCAACCTATTTGGTTACAGGGGGCAGTTGGTTTCCCCTCGGCCGGTTACAGGAATCGCGACAATTCAGTTTGCGGTTTCAGTCATCGCGCGATTGTGCAGATAGTTCACATTAACCAATAAGATAAATTTATTTAAAACTTACTTATTCTGTTTCGTCGCTACTGCCTCCTAATCCACATTTCAAAATCCTTCCGTATAAATTAACATTTTCTACTTTACGACTGCGCAAAAGTTAAATATAAATGTAAGAATTTACTTTAACTTCGAAGAGCCGAATACCTTGCTTAGAAATATCATATGGCATCGTGAGGAATCACAGAAAAGATTTTACGATACTGCGACAAGTTGTAAAAATTTTCCTTTTTAAATAAATTATTATTATTATTGTGGTAAGTCCTTGTTTTCATTTCTTCTTGTGGATTAGAGGTTCCCTTTTTTGGTTGGAAGTCCTTGTTTGCTTCAGTGAAGGCAACTTGATTTTTTTTTTCGAATATTTTTTATATTTTTTGAAAGTTGTTTATTCGAAATGCAAATTGATTTTGTAACTCGGGTAAGTTCATTTCCATCTGAGAATGGATGGTGAAATACTTATTAGGATCATCCCATTTATTTGAAATTATAATTTTACTTATAATTCTATTGATAGTAGAGAATATTCGACGCTACAATTGATAGATATTTGTTACCTGTAAGAATGTTTTTTTTAATTTTAAAATTTCTTTTAATAATTATAAAACATAAATTCTTTAAAATTAGTAATAAGAAGTTAATGGGAGAGATTTAAAGAACACATTAAATAACTTACTAAAGCTTAAGTGCTCCTTTCAATTTTGAAGTAATAATTGCGAAATTATGAAGGGGTTCAGAAATGCACATCTCATTTCGATATCGTGGACTCGATAACAATCTCTCTTTTTTTCTGTTAACATTTAAACATGATTAAAGCAAATCATTCTATTTACTTGAACAGAATAGATCTATTGAGATTAAAGAATAAAAACTGTTGTCAGTTCGACAGCCAAGAGCCTCGAATTTCGCAGTGTTACAATCCGTAATGTTATGGGTTTGAATTGCGCTAATCAATTGTTTCAAAATCTGCAAGGTGCCTTTTACCAACAGTGAAATTGCATTTAATGGTTTGGATTTTGTATAGCGGAACTAATAAGAACTTTTAAATCTGTTATTGTTATTTTTGTTATCCTGTATAAAGAAATCTTTATTTAGGAACCAACCCTTTCGCCAATTTAAGTTCTTTCATTTTTCCTATCAATCCAAATCTTTTCTGGATCATTTTTCCTCTGAAGCCGTTCATTGTTTTTAAGTAGTGATGGTACGTAATTAATTCTATTATCCGTCGAATTTGTATTTTACATAAAACACTGCACGCAACTCTGCTTACAAAATATATATCTTCCATGAAGGAAGAAAGTTTATGGATTTCTTTATGGTGTAAAAGTTGTTTTGTTTATATATACTTTTTTATGATTAATTAACATTTATGGATATAAGTATAATTTTATGAGGTTATGTAAGTTAACGTCACATGTAGAGGCCAGCAGAAGCTAAAAGGCCAAGAAATGTTCGTTGCTGAAAGTTCATACGATCTCGAACGTTTGTTTCTCCAAAGTATAAGGACAAATTAATACCTGAGCATAGTTATTAATAAAAATTTCAAAATTTGTCCTTAACATTCATCAAAATCATTTCCACATTTTTAACTTAAAGTTCTTCATAATTTAATTCTTTAGATGACTTATTCAAATTATCCTGTATGATTTCTAAATTTAGGTATATATTTTTATGTTTTTATGTATCGTATGTACTAATTTAGGTATATCTCTATCTCCACAGTTGTCATTTTATATCTTCCGACAGAATTGCTGCCCTTTAAGTGTTATTTGGTAAGTATTCGCATCTTTTCCAGATTTAATAAATATTAGGAGAGATTATTAATTTAGAATAAATCAGTTGTAATTTTTCGTCTTATTTTTCCCAAAGAAATTACAACAAAAACTGTCCAACTTTAAAAAAAAATTAAATTTAATTACTCATTAATGAAAGTCATTGTTTTATATGCAGCTTAATGTAAAAATAGAATCACCATAAAAGTTGAAGTTGTATTTTATTTAATATTCTATATCATAGTGTTCTCCGGTATTGTTTAGAAATCTTGATAAGAGTAAAAGAAAAAAAAAATGATTAAACGAAACTATAGTTAAATTTAGCCACTATACCGAAACTCTTCTTCAAGTTACCGCGCCATCCTGTATCAAATTTGGAAAAAATTTTCAATAGCAATGACATCTTCTGCCATCTTGTGAAGAAAAATCAAAATAATTTTCGGAATACTATTTAACGTTTGAAAATTTAAAAAGTCACGATAAAATAAATTAGGAAATTATGTAATGATTTTATACAAGCCACTGGAATACAAAATCCTTGCCAGAGTAAGTGAATTACTACATTCATAACTACATTTGATTAAGAAAAATGATAATAAAGTTAAACCGTTAATTAATAAAATTCCACAGTATTTAAAATTACTTACTTAATAACCCGCTTAATAAACCACTTACTTAATAACCCGAATAGCCTCCTTTTGCAGCCAAAACAGCAGCTAGGCGGCGGGGCATGGACTCTTGAATGCTTCCGAAAAAGCAGGTAACTCATGAAGATTCCGGGGTGGAGGATCTCGCTGCCTGAGGTGTCGATCCAGATGTTCCCACTATTCTCTCAAGAATTACGATCTGGGGAGTTTGGAGGCCAGGGTAGTAAGTGGAACTTCATCCTCATGCTCCTCGAACCATGCACGGCAAATTTTTGGCCATGTGGCATGTGGCATTATCCTGTTGAAAGATGCTATTATTCGCTAAATACACAGTTGCCATGTAGGGACACTTGGTCGGCAACGATGGATAAGTATGCACAGCTATTGACGGCCTTTCCAAAGGAAGTAATGGACCCAAAACATGCCACGAAAGCATGCCCCAGATCAGTATACTGCCTCCTCCAACTTGTTGCCGCCCAACAATGGTTTCGGGTAATTTTTTTTTCGGATATCTCTCGGCGGATAAGCCAGCGCCCATCGATACGATGCAGTAGAAAACGCGACTCATCAAAAAATGCATCCTTTTTTCACTGGTCTAGGGTCCAATGTTTGTACTGTAAGGCAGATGCACGTCGCTTCTTGCGATGCACACATAGGTACTGGAAACAGACGTCTGCTGCGAAGGCCAAAACGCAACAATGTGTGCTAAACAATTGTTCTTGATAACTTTCTGGTGCATTCCTCGTTCATTTGGGCTGTCAATGTATCGACGGTAGCGCATCGATCACTTTTAAGATTAGTTCATAGTCTGCCGTTACCGTTTGCGCTGTGCTCCAACGAAAGCCGTTCCGTTTGCTGAGATGATTCACAATTGTGCTGTGTCGTTATGCCGATGGCTGTCGAGCCGTAGTCCACTGTTGCGCTGGGATAGAAATGTGCTCTATTCCAACGGCCAACGCACAACGGTCCACCAATGAGAACTTGAAGATCTCTTGACGTCATGTCTCTTCTTTGAAAAAAAAAAATGGAGGAAAGCAAGTTAATCGAAGCGATTCAAAATATTCAAAAGTATCCCTGCTTGTATGATACGAGAACGAAAGAATATAAAGATCAAATATTAAAAGAAAAGATTAAATGTTCTCTTCTTTGAAAAATAGATCGTATATATATATAGATCAATTGGAACGATGCTTATTTCTTCGATGCAAGTTTCGGAAGTTTATACTTGACAGAGCATGCGCAAGGCGTTGGCCGTCGCACATTCGGCAACTCTACAGACTTGGGCTCTGTGGGCGGCTTCATCTATGACATGTCATTTTCACTGAAATAGCTTAACTCCGACGTTCAAAACGTTTGCATAATAACTGATCGCTAGGAAGATAAGAGCTTTTAGAGAATCTTAGTCGGAAAAACACTGATATGTTTCTTAAATAAATACAAAAATACGATCTGATATTACATCTTAATTCATCCTAATATATTTTGGTTTTAATTTTGGTTTAAGTTAACATTATTGATAGGAGATGGCGCAACCAGAAATTCTTATAGCAGCTGACGATAAATTAAAATACAAGGTAATTGAATAGACAGGTTAATTGGGTTTTATTAGGTTTTAAATTATCATTATTTCGAAAGGGCTTGGCCGTCTGCCGTTCCGTCAAGTTCAAAACGTTGCCGTTAGCGCTCTGGTTAAAACGCTATAGCATTCATAATCACAGCGGTAAACCGGTCACTGCCAACGGGAACACTGCGCATACTCTGTCAAGTATAAACTTCCGAAACTTGCATCGAAGAAATAATCATCGTTCCAATAGATATATATATGTACGATCTATTTTTCAAAGAAGAGAATATTTAATCTTTTCTTTTAATTTTTGATCTTTATATTCTTTCGTTCTCGTATCATACAAGCAGGGATACTTTTGAACCGCTTCGATTAACTTGCTTTTCTCCATTTTTGTTTTTCAAAGAAAAGAAATGACGTCAAGAGATCTTCAAGTTCTGATTGGTGGGCCGTTGTGCGTTGGCCGTTGAAATAGAGCACAGTTCTATCCTAGCGCAACAGCGGACGGCGGCTCGACAGACATCGGCATAACGACAAAGCACAACTATGAATCATCTCAGCAAACGGAACCATGCCTTATTCATCCATAAACGGAACGGCTTTCTTTGGAGCACAGCGCAAACGGTAACGGCAAACTATGAACTAACCATTAACCAGGCCGCTCACTCTGTTCATTAACGGACCGTAGTCCCTCTACAGTTTGCATGCCTGGAATGCACATCTTGTCTATTCTTCCATTCGTTTTAACCTTCACTACGGCCCTACAAGAACAGTTCACGAAAGCTGCGGTTCCTGAAATGCTGCCGCCTTTTGCACGGTACAAGATCTGTTAGGTCTCGTGCTTTAAGCTTGGTTCATAGTCTGACAACGCCGTTTTGCGTTGGCCGTCTGCCGTTCCGTCATGTTCAAAACGTTGCCGTTATGGCTCTGGTTAAAGCGCTTTAGCATTCATAGTCACAGCGATAAAACGGTCAACGGGAACACTGCGCATGCTCTGTCAAGTATAAATCGGGAAATTTGCATCGAAGAAATAAGTATCGTTCCAATGTACGATATATGTACGATCTATTTTTCAAATATTTAATCTTTTCTTTTAATTTTTGATCTTTATATTCTTTCTTTCTCGTATCATACAAGCAGAGATATTTTTGACTCGCTTCGATTAACTTGCTCTCCTCCATTTTTATTTTTCAAAGAAGAGAAATGACGTCATGAGATCTTCAAGTTCTGATTGGTGGGCCGTTGTGCATTGGCTGTTGAAATAGAGCACAGTTTTATCCCAGCGCAATAGCGGACAGCGACTGGACAGCCATCGGCATAACGACAAAGCACAACTATGAATCATCTCAGCAAACGGAACGGCTTTCGTTGGAGCACAGCGCAAACGGTAACGGCAGACTAGGCCTACGGCAGACTATGAACTACCCTTCACCCATGACGGCGACTATTGCTGTACGAACTGTTCCTGTGAAACCACCAATTATGTCTTCTAACAGGCAAGTTTATCGCCATCCCCTGTGAATGGGCACAACCGTATTTACATAAACCTACGTGACGGCCATAATTGGTAGCATATGAAGTAAGTTTCTCAATGTCATACTTACATTGATATAAATCGGATATTTTTTTTTCATAAACCAATTTTAAATTCGACGGATGCTGAGAAAATGAAGTTGAAAGAAAGTTATTAGCATTTGACTCATAAGAAATACGTTTCTGCATCCTAAAATTTAGGTTCTAAATTAACATTCTATGTACAGTATGTCTGTATGAAATCCGTGTCATTATACTGCCCAATAAAAATTCAATGAAAAATAAAAAAAGTTCATGATATACTACATGAGTAACGTAATACAAAATTTAACATTTTGATGCAACTATAAGTAAAATATTTTCAATTTAAACCTTAATGAAAAAAAACACTTTTAAGTATAATCAGGGATGGATGATAGTAGAAAAGTAAAACCCCCTTAATCCATCCCTGGTATAATCTGTAATGAAAAGTAGAAATACAGTATATCGATACTGAAATGCGTAAAATATAAAATAATGACGAGTTGACACAATGCCATGCTAGATGTCACTGCTTAAAACCAAAAATCGAAATTCGAAATTAGTACTTCCTCTGTCACATTCAGTTTCGGTGAAAATTAATTTCAGTTGTGATGAGAGAAGTTGAAAAGCTCGCCATGCCACCTCTTGGAGGAATAGAAAACATTTTGGTGAGAGAGAAGCTAGTTTTTCTGCATGAGAAGTATCATTGTGTTAAGCATTCTTTCACATTTAAAAATTTTGTAGATTTCTGAAGAACTACATCTGAGGGGTTATATTTTTTTTAACCTCTAAATCTGCTGCTACACGTTTACAACCATCTAAATCTGCTTTACAATTACAGATACTTGATATTATTTCATGTTCAGATGAGTACCGTAAATTGTTTTTGATATTTTTTTTTATCTGTGATGCTTATTAACATATGACCAAGAGCTCCTTAATGCTTACTTTTTTACCTTAATTTCTATGGTGAACCTAGATAAGTTTATGAGCATTATTGCTTTTATAAAGATTCTGATTTTTTTGGGGTGTTATCGAGCTTATAAATTCACATTTTATTTTTTCAACCCCAACAAAAATTTTGGTTGGTCGCAGTTTTAGGGCGCATCAACTACTGTGGTCATTTGTACCCTTATGCATGAATTATACTTACAAAATAGAGAACAAATCGCCAGATCAAGAATTAAAAAAATATCTATTAAAACAACATACAAAAAGGAAGCAATCTCGATAAAAACAAACGAATAATCAAACATCCACAAGCCACAAAACAATGAATCACACAATTTTTTTTTTTCTTTTTGATGATGGACATCGTTCACATGTTGAAAACGGATCGAAAATCATGCCGCACGGTCCTACTGACTACCATAGCCCATAAAACAAGAAAACCCTGCTGTTTCAAAGCGAGGCTGGGCTGGCAAGCTTTAGTTAGGGTTAAGCTGTACCCATGTGTTGGCAATACGGTTTGTTAGCATAGCAGCAATTTATTACAAGTAAATTATGTTTTTGAAATGTCAACTAACTGGACTACGAGTTTAAGAGTCTTTACCCATATTTGCCATGGTGATATTGAAAATTGTTTGGAAAAAACAGTTAAAGCAAATTTTCAAAGAGGATACAAATTTTTTGTGGAGTCTTATATACATGATTATCAAGGTTAGCCAAAAATAATAAAAAGCAACAAATTAATTGCTTAACTTAAGAAACATTTTTCTGATTTAAAAAGATAAATCAATTTTCTCATTATAATTCATACTAACAGACTGAAGCGTTTTTTTGGTGATTTTCTTTTTTGCACATCTTGGGTCCACTTAAATTTGGAAGGATAGGCATCTTTTCTCAATATGTGTAAGCCTGCTAATGTTTTTTTTCTTGAATTTTTCTTCAAAATGATCACTACATACGTAAGTATTTCGTGTCACCTACAAAAATAAAAATCACCTTAATTATTTATAAATCAGTGTTCCATCTACACGATTTTATTTAAATGTTATTAATTTTATTACACATGTTAAGAGCCATGAAAATTATTTACTGTAATGTATGTGTAACTTATGAATTTATTTACCTGAAATAATGGTCCAATATCCCTCTTTATTTGGACTATCCATAGCTTATGACGTTTGTTGTCAGGAGGAAATCGATGAAATATTTTTTCTTTGTTGTAGCGGTGATCATTTGTACATCCAGGCACACAGGAATGTGCCATTTTATATGAGATTAATTATTAAGTTAGCAATAAATAGTGAAAAAGCAAAAATCACAACTCACTAAAATTTCACCGTACTGCCAACACATGGGTACAGCTTAACCCTAACTAAAGCTTGCCAGCCCAGCACCGCTTTGAAACAAAATCGACGGTGGCGCCGCTCGACCGTGCATGTGTCCATGGCTATGGTCAAAAACTCTCACCGGTGAGAAGAGTTAGCGTTTGGTCGGTCAGAAATCCCAGTGAGACATCTGTGACGTCATTTTAACGCAGTCAGAAACGCCAGTTAGTGCTGCTATGCCTAACCGGTTAGTTTACCGTCCTCACCGAGAAAAAGACGGTTAGCCCAGTCAGAAATTACGTCATCATTCTCTCACTGGTGAGGGTTTTTGACCTTAGCCCATGAAGTGGGTTTTGCTCCAATCAAAACGTTTCACGTTTCGTCACTAAGTGGCGAGCATGTTGTTTTTCCAATAAGCTTCTATATTTGAAATGGTTAATGAGTTTAAAAAATTAAACTCTATAATTACAAAAAATTGCTACAATTTTATAAAATTTCTCAGAACTTTTTCGACGGAAATTATTTTCTAAGAAAACGATTAGCTTGAAAAGGGATAAAACTTCATTCGAAACGGAAACTTATACGATTTCTGTATGATCTAGAGAAATTTTTTTGCGTGTACTGTTAAATAAAGACATTTATATAAAGAAAAATGAAATTATATTTTTATAACCAATTATCTTGATAATTTTATATTACTTACGTATTTGTTGCTGTGTATATTTATCGTCTAATCAGAAATTCTTGCGTAAAACGTAAAGCAATGTAAAATTGTCATTGCCATCTATTGATCAAAAACGACTACACTTCTTGTTTAATTCTTTCCATTACAAATCGTTATCTTCGCACTTTATCGCCAATTTCATAAGCTTAAAGTCAATTTTTTAAGCTGTTAGAATAATTATGTTCAATTATCCTGTTATTATTTTATTTATTAATGTATTGCTATATTTTAACTGGCTATATTTTAACTGGCACGATTACCATAATAAAAAATAAACGATAACTCTCTTTTATTTTAGTTGCTTCACATACAAATTAGAAATACTGTAAATTTTTTAAAATTATTGCATTAATTTTTATTTACGTTACTTATATAATTTGTATTCAAAGGTTAATAATATTTAAGAAAATACTTTGAACATATTGTTATAAAGTCTTTTTAATAACTGCTTCTCTTATAAAGATGTTTCCATGAAGAGCTACACGATTATTTTTTAAGGTATTGTAATCGGCCGAATATATGTCTCTCAATAACCGTAAATTGGTCAGACGTCTCGATTTTTCATCTTTTGTCCCGACTAGTTTTTATCTTTATTATTTGTCCCTATTTTCGTTTCCTCGTCCTGATTTATGCCGATTTGTATATATCTCTACTTTATAGTGTATAATAGACACTTATGGATCGATGAGTTGCCTGTAGATCAAACGAGTCCGATTTTTTTTGGCATGATATAGACCGTTTTCCTACAGGTCGCATTATTTTTCAGAATAAAAATGTAATCAAAATTAAAAAAAAAAAAAAAAAAAAAAAAATCAGTAAAATAAAATGGTTGCCTATTCCAAATTAATATGACCTCTGTTTTCCAAATTCGTAAGTTCAATACATCAATGTCGGCTATGTGAATAAGGGGCGCTAACCATTTACGTTAAACCCTGTACTGGATATCCGCAATAACCAAAATTGTATTAAAAATATACATTAATGGTTCAATTGATTCTGTAGTAAAAGAATACTTACTTATTTATTTTTCAAACCCGCTTATCTGTTAGGGTCACGTGGGCAACATCCCTATGGAAGATCTCTAGCACTCGCGATCTTCCGCCATCAAGCGCATGTCCTCAATGGCAATACTCAAGCGACTCTAAAATACCCAGATTCTCCATGTAGTCTAGCCATCTTATCTACGCCAACCCCTTGGTTCTCTTACCCACCGGCTTTGAAAATAGCCACTACTTAGGAAGGCCATTTGCGGAATCCGTATCACATGGCCATGCCAACGTAACTGGGATCTCTCAATGCGGAGAAATAGCGACTAAAGACTCCCTTATGAGCTCTTGTTATTATACTACTGTGCATTCTATTTGTTAGGATAACATCTGCCACACTTCTCAGAAATATCATTTCAGCGGCTTGCATCCGCGATCACACTCTTTGGTTCATTACCCAAAACTCCTGGTTTTGTATTTCAGCTCACATTTCATTACCACCTTGCTGCAGCGATCCGAGCATCCAATTCTCTGTCCTGCCGCCCCTCAGTCGTAAAATTATAGGTTATGTGGACAGTCTTCACGTAGAATTTCATCTCGCCGATGGTATTTGTTGCCTAAGATCTGCATAGCTTATTAATTTAAATTCTCTGATTGTGCACACATTCTTGAAAATGCACACACAATCATCGGGTATGCTATTTCTGTAAATGTTTGAATTGTTATTATTTGAAAAGTATAATTATTAATGTACTCTGTGTTGCAATAGACTTTTAATGTTTAATAAAAAGTCATTATCGCTGTTTGAACCAATGGAAAATTTTTAAGCGGGAGCGCAAGTTGTTGGTTCAAAAAATTAATACCGGTAGCTTTCACTAAGCTGTTAATAAATTTTTATCTTCATCAATCTGAAAGATTTTGTCAGAACGTTCAAATTTGGAAGAAATTCACTGATGGTATAGTATAATGGAAGGATTATTAGTCATTAAAATACGTTGTTAAAAATTACCTTAAGCTGCTTATGGAATATAAAGGCTTTGTTCTAATTTCATCATTATCACTAGACTATCGCTAGAGTTTCTGGTTTTTATCAAAGGATGGCAGCTCTATTTGCGATTGTCACAATCGAAGCGGATTCCTGGCTTTTCTTGGGGGTTTTTCGACTTTCAGGATATATTGCACCCTGAAAAACATTTAATGGGTAATATGGTAGGTTTTTCTTTTCTTTTTTAAGGCATCCTCTAGATATTTTTTTTTTATCTTTACCTGTTTTCTAAATGCTTATTCTGAAATTTGTTAAAAAAAAATTCTCACGTTTTTTTATAAATTTATAAATTCATATACAAATTTTCAGTAGATTACGAGAAATAATAATAATAATAATAATAATAATAATAATAATAATAATAATAATGTAACAACAAGGCGGGAAAAGAAACCATCAGATAAACTGAAGGCCAAATCCCATGTTGTCCCCCAACAGGCATTAGCCCAAAACGGAGTTAATGAAAATACATATAAAGGAAAATGAACGGGTGAAAAACAAACTAAAAGAGAAGAGCTCAGCTCAATTTATTCATTAAAAAGAAAATTAAAATCAAACAATAGGTTTACACCTACTATTAAACATACCTGAATCTGCACTACTGATATATTGGATATAACAATTTATTAGTTTGCAAGCAGGATCGTGCTTTATAATCTGAGTATACCATCTATCGGTTGTAAAAATAGTTTTATTATTTCTATTTGAATCGGATAGCCGGATAAAGATCCTTTCAAGAATTCTAGGTGCAAACATCTGCCCGTGCAGAATCTTTTTAAACATATTCATCAGGCATGGTTCCAATATCAGTGGTAAATTAAAACAATTTTCCAAACTTACTTTGGAAAACCGACTGCAATTAAAATTAAGTAGAAGAAACTTATAAAATCTAAAAACTTTAAACTGTAAAAACAAAAGGTTTTGGAAAGCTCTGGAGAACCAAATAAGAGCGCAGTAGCTTATTTTTGGAACAATGATGGACTTATATAACTTAATAAAAGTATCTAATTCTTTAAAGAATTTACTGCATCTCTTAATTATTCCTATCCTTGCACACGTCTGTGAGATTAATTGTCCTAAGTACTCCTTAAAAGACAGATTATATTGGAAGGTGATCCCAAGATCATTCGCACAATATTTTCTCTCTAACGGAACATTACCCAAAACGTAGCTACCAACCAAATTTACAGTTTTCCTTTAGAACAAGACACAGAATGATTTTTAAGGATTTAAGTCTAACCCATTTTGAAGTGACCACTGAAAAATGTTATCTAGCGCATGTTTGCAGCAGTTTTGTATCGGACCAACAATCAATAGTAGAAAAGATCTTTATGTCGTCTGCATACATTAGAACAGAGATTTTCGATGGGGGGCTAGGGGGTTCAAATGAAATTAGATCTGCAATAAATAAATTAAAAAGGACCGGACCCAAGGGTGAACCTTGAGGAACACCGCTCCGAATATACCCCACTCCTGACTTACAGACAATATTATCTATAAAAAATGAACTTCTTAGCAAAAGCGAGGCAAACCAATTAAGTATATTGGCAGGGCATCCCATAACATTTATTTTTTGTAAAAGAAGCAGAACATTAACTCTGTCAAATGCCTTAGTAAAATCTAAGTAAATCACATCAGTTTGCTTTCTTCCATCAAAAACTTGCTTTCTTCTATATGAGATGGAAACTAAAAAAAAATGATAGATACTCTATTAATAATTTTTATTATGACATTAATGATTGCAAACATAATTCAATATCTAGAAATAAAGAACAACTTATAAAAATAACCATAGCAAACAATTGAACTGTTATACAATGAACAGACTCACAAAATTACTAATCATGATATAAACTGTGGATAGAAAACAATAAGTAAACAAAATATCTCTTTGGCCGAACAAAACTGTTTTTATTATTTTTTAGTGGTTAAAAGCTTGTTATTATAAAATACAGACTACGAGGATTTCATTAATAAGTAAGGTATTAATTAAGAAGTAAGGTGTCTTGCTGCGTGGCATGACTGGTAGTGGATGAAAAAAATCTTTTTAAGTATACGTTCAGTGTCCACTTGTGTATAGTACTCACGAGCTTAGTTTCAATTCAGTTTGACATCTTTGAGTAATAGCGTTTGTTAGTAATGAGTGCTACCTCCAGTTACGTAAAACGTAGTATTAAGTAAATTTAATATTTGAAAGCAATTTATGGACGATAATTGAAAAGACTTTTCCTTTGTTTAACGACAATGCCAAGCGAATTGCAGTCGACAAATGATGAAAACTGTGAAAACCTTTTCCACATTATTTTTATTGCCCAGATTTGGAATTTTTCGAATTTGGAAGAGGAAGTTTAAAGTGAATGTCATTAGTTGTTTTTTGTTTGTTTTTTTTTGTCATAGAACTGGTTTGAGCTTTTCTTACTAGAGACTATCTTCCCAAGTTTTATGAATTAATTGCGTTTTTTTTCGTATCAGAGATAGTTATGAAGTGTTATTCTAGGAAACCCGAGTTTATTTTTTGCAACATGGAAAGATATTTTGATGCATATTTTCTGCCCTTTTATTCGAAATGGAAACCCTAAGCTATTCCAGTGACGGATTAAGCAATCTCGGTGCCCCGAAAATCTTTCAAAAATGCGGAGCATATGCTATTTTTAGTGCGGTGTCCATGACATATACTACTTTTGCAATTTGTTCGATCCGCTTCTGAATAAAGATACCGATAATTTTTTCCTTCAAGGCATTCCAGTTGCTTTGAATATATTTTTTGTCGTTTGATCGATACTCCGTTATATGGACGGCTCCCTCTTGTACTCTCTTCTGAAACTTCGCTGCATTAGCCTCTGTAAATCGTACTACCCAAGCTGCTTTTTTTCTGTAATGACAATTTTTTTTATTTTTCGAAGTTTGATGTGTTCTCCGAGATATTCTACTCCTCGTAGTTTTTTTATGCATACAATGTGAATATTTTATTTATAGATACCCTATAGTTATAGTCTTTTATTCATTTAAGGCCCAATAGTTTCATCTACGCCTTATTTGTGTTTATTTCTGTATAATCAATACCTTTCTTTCAAAAGTAGCTCAGGAAGTAGGATATATGTGAAAATAAAGCACATGTATAAACTTCTGTAAGCCTTTACTTATGTATTGTGTAAAAACCATTTCCCTCTCTATCTGCATTTCACATGAAGATGAAAAAGTTCTCATACAGAGAAACATAACCACTCTTTGAGCTAAGTTATAAATGATTTTCTTTAAATAAAAAAAAATTCCCAAAATGTAAGCAGAAATTTAGAACGCACTTCTCCCGGAATTTTTAGGCTCACCTTTCCTTTGATCTCAATATTTTTTAGGATGCTTAGAGCAGGAAGCAAAATTGGAGCGCCGAATTCTGTAATCTTTTTCTACAGTTCTTCTATTGGAGATAGTAACTGTGAAGTCTTTATCAGAACGGAAGGCGGTGATTACGACATCAAAGAGCTGGTCAATTCCTTTGATGTTATTTTTAGACGTTTTTTTCATTCTTCTCTTACACTTATTAAGTTAAACGGAGTTCTTCCAAACTTTTTAACTTGGCGAAAATTGAATTCTTAAGAGTGCATAAGATGCGAAGCAGATGCCCACAGCTTTCGTTGGAGAAGTCTATTCAAATGCTTAGCTGCATGTGCTAGCATCATCGAACTTAATTATATAAGCTAAAGAACTTCAGAACGGTATATGCGTAGACTTCTCCTTTGTCCAAATTCACCGTATAGATATTTTAACATTTCTTATTACTTTATTTCATATTTCCCTTAGTTTTATTGTAATGCATATGCAAATTATTTAGCTTATTTCCATCAGGCAATTTCGTTTGTATCTTATGTTTGCCTTAGTTCCCTCTCTATATCATATAATCTAATCAAAATTGTAATAGCAGAAATTCTTTGCGGACTTCGGGTTAAAATATTCATTTAAGAGTTGAGCATTGAATAAGCTCACTGAACAAAAAATTCATCACCCCAGGTGGTTTTATTTTGTTAAGTTACAGAACTTTAACACAGGAGGGCGCAATTGTAGTAAAGCTTGTCAATAAATTACTCCGTAGATAAGGATTGATTAGTATTGACAGATAGATGAGAAAGAAAGACGCCACTCTGTAGTAGAAGCGTATAATTGCATTTGGGCGTGTCAATAGAGAGAGTGTATCAGAAGTAGCCAATTTTGCAGGTGTATCAACGAGGACTGTACAACGAGTCTACAAACATTGGAATAAAGAACCACTACTCGTCGTCGTAATAGCGAAAGATGGAGATCCACATCTAACCGATTTTAGAGGTTATATTTCATTTAATGGGCATTTTAAACAGAGCAGCTCGGTGGAGATCTTTACTGAAAGCTGCACAAACAAATTTACAGTGAGTCAAGAGCCAAATGGGTCTAATTGAAGATATTATTTTATGAGAGAAAACTAAAGAATGATTGAGACCGTGGCAACAATTATTGGAAGTACTTATCTTTTAGAAAAGGGAGTCTCGATTCGAAAGAGGTTGGGAACCACTGATTAATAGAAGAAAAGAAGGACGAGACACAAAAACCCTTGAATAAAACAAAGTGGAACACAGACTGGTAAGACCTGAAAAAAACTGACATTTCGGATAGAGCCTATCCTTTATCAAAGCAACTCTTCCCTTTCATTTCCAGGCTTCTCATTGGCTTCCTTCTGTTCTCTCTAGTCAATACTTTTTTATCCCCTATTGTTTCTGTACATAAGACGTCGTCTAATGCCCCTATTATAACATTTGCTTTGACATAGGATAGACTCTATCTGAAACGTCAGTTGTTGTTGTTTTTTTCTGTGTTCCACTTTTGTTTTATTCTGAGTTACAGAAATTTATTGACTGTTCCTCTTCGCCACGAGTTCATCAGCCTCTTGTGGTCACGTAGCAGATAGCTACAATATAGCCAAACACACTCATCAGAGAAATGATTTGGTCATCAGATCTCTAAGACAAGAAAATATGGAGGCCATGTTCTCTTACTCCTCTGAACCAAGCCCGACAATTTTTTAATGTGACATTTTACATTCTGTTATTGATAGAAGAAATATCTATCAGGATCAGTCACCATAAAAAATATACGAGCATTCGCATTAAAGGAGGTGTTCGTCAAGCTGTGTGTTCCGATGTACTATCCCGATAAGTATTATCGATATTGTGAGAGCCATTATATCCGTCCTATCGCTTTGCACAAGACAAGACAGCCTGTGCTGAACTCTAGCATCGACGATGTCGACCCACGCCTTACAGAAGATTCGTTGTTTCCCTATGTTTGGACTAACTTTGATAAATACTTA
This sequence comes from Rhysida immarginata, assembly GCA_023313115.1. Taxonomy (NCBI): domain Eukaryota; kingdom Metazoa; phylum Arthropoda; class Chilopoda; order Scolopendromorpha; family Scolopendridae; genus Rhysida; species Rhysida immarginata. Next base: position 3,806,603 of record JAHWFO010002284.1, read on the forward strand.
CTGCTGATGAGTCCAAACAGTCCACGTCTCTCAGTATTTCCGAGATGATCTAAGGCGTCTGACCATTACTGACCTTCATCGAAGTCGAATAAATCCGCATTTTGCGAACTCATCTGCAAGATTTGTGGCGCCCGGATTGCGAGGCTGTTTACGTGGGATCCATGTGCAAGACGTTCCACGAGAGGTTCCGCGAGCACCGGAGGGCCTGGGTTAACGGAGACGGAAAATCGGCATTCGCGGACCACCTCATCAAATCCGGACATTGCGTGATTGACATGGAAATATTATGGAAAGGGCGCGACAGAGAGAAGATTTTGTTCATGGAGGAGATGGAAATCAGAAAACACCACCGTAGGAGCAACCTCCTCTTCCTAAATGGCAGACATCCTTCGAGAGAGACGGCATGATAGACTATCTGATCGCTTTAGAAGAAGACCGGAAGAGTAGAAGAGATCCCCAATAGGTCGGCGCTTGATAAGAGCGTTCGACGGTATTCGACTTGGTTCGCGATTCCAGGGACACTGTCTCCCCGGCTTCATTGTGGAAGACCTCTTTGGGTTAGTCAGGCTTCTTGCCTATTTCAGTGTATTTCATGTTGAATTTATTCCGGAAGGGTGAGAATCGTGTAAGCACTGCTTACGTTCCACTCTGTTCGATTGTCCGGCTTCACTTGTAACATGGTAGCCTCCGAAGATGATATAACATCGAAACGCGTTAGGCAAAAATAACTTTGGTTTCCGTATCACTTTTCTGGACTCTGCTTTTATTGTCTACTCAATTTGTTTTCCTGTTACAATAGATTTGCCGACAATGTTTTTTCCACGAATCCAGGAACTTTATTAATATGTTCCTGGGATCTTTTCTTCCACTCATCGAAAGGAGCCTTTTTAAGTCCATTTAGATTTGTCATTTTGCGACCCCACAGTTTCCGTTTTAAGTAACCCCAAGCAAAATAGTCCATGGGGGCTGCGCCTGGAGATTGGGGCATCCACTTTTTTCCCCCAAGAAGTCAAGAGTGTTGTGGGCTGCATGAGCAGGGGCGGAATCTTGATGGAGAATGTGATCGCCTTTCGGATTATCTTTCGAGCATCGGTGTCCAAAAATATTTGATAACCTTGTTGATATAATAATCTGTTTTTATTTTAACTCCAGGCTTGATAATTCGCAAACGCGTTTTGCATTATACGAAATCCCTGCTCACACATGATGACTTTGCAATGTGACGGATTTTTTTTGTTGACAGTCGTTCGAGGCTTTGGTTTCTCAAGTGAACTGTAAAAACTCTTCTCTGTCCCCTGTAGACCGTTAAATAGAGCCATGCCTCTCTTAAATAGAGCAATGATCCCTGGAGCCTCTTCTCAACAATGACTACTTAGATACTATTTTTTTTTTCTTATTACCAAATAAGCCATATGCAAAATTCCAGTGCGCATGTTCAGCGGCGCCCTCGCGCAATGGATTAGGGGATTGATAGCATCAATCGAGCTTTACAAGGTAGTTCACATGGATGCGTTATGGCCCTGCAACAAATGCAAGACAAAATTAATCCTAAATTATCAACTTTCAAGAGTGACAGCAAATGAACGTGTGAAGCTGCTTTGTTTACCACTGAAATTGCCTCGGCGATTACTATCAATCTCAAAATGCATCATGCGCGTAAACACAGTTTTGAATAAGGTATATGAATGTAAAGGAAATATGATATCTGATTGTTGGCCTATGGTCTATTCTATAAGAGAAATCCAATGGAATGAATCAGACTGAAAGCAATAGAAATCGAGGTCAGTGAGAACAAAAACCGGCTACAAATTTTGTAGACGAACTCTAGGCAAATATATATGGAGAAAATAAGTCATCTCCTATGCTTATTTCTGATTGGTTCCTACTGACTACTCTTCAAGTTCAGTGGACTTCTCTTATGGAATAGACTACAGGAAGGTTCAGCAGTCTGGCCTTACTTCTTTGCCTAAGTGGGCTTGCGGATTTTAGCCCGTTCCTGATGCGTTTTAACATGCAAGCACTCACTCCAATAAGATGTCCAGCTTTGGTCTTTTCTTCACTATTGGTAACGTGGTTACAGTGGTTTCATTGGCTTCTTTTCTCAGCGTGGATATTGTTCCTACGCTCATCGTCTGATTTGAACGTTTTAGTTGACGAATTATTTGTAAAGTTGGCCATTTCATTTGTAAAAGCTGCTGAACTTTGCCCTTTATTATCATGGGATCTAATTTTGGGAAAGGCATGTTTCAACAGTCTAACTTTCAGAACACATCACAGGAAGCGTGTGTATATAGACATTTACATATTAGCCACCTTGAAATAGTACGGTCTCCTACCAAACCTCGTTCATTTTCATTTCTGCCCACCCTCTGTATTTTCCTTTTCAGAATTCCAAAGTTTTTTCACGAATTTCAACGCGAAAATTTTTATTGGATATTTTCTCTCGTTGGGGATCATTATTGGAATGTAGTTAGCCTACTATATCAATTTTTCAAAAAATAATCTTCATAGTTGAAAGATATGATTTTTCTAGCACTTTCTTTATACTTGGGACAGTTTATATGGTTTTTTGAGCCATACTCATTATGTAATGCAGTTTACAAGCTTGAAAAAAATGAGCATAAAAACGAGAAACACGATAGCGATAGATAATTAATTACCTGTTCCGTACTAAAAGTTGCATCGACATGAGCACATTTCCCCTCCCTTTAAAGAGTCGATATGTTAACTATTAATTTCTGGCTGTACTCATCCATGAATTGAAGTGCTCATATTTAATTAATTATAATAAATATGTTAATAAGAATTGTTTAACGTCCAATTAAAACTGCCATTAATAGCGAATTACGCATGCCATTCATTTCTTTATGAATGCACGTCAATCTTTTTTATACATTCAAATTGAAGTGGAACAAATGTTTATCTTTGTTTTACATGCTGCAGTTTCTATTTTGTGTGATAAAATCAAAAATTTATACTGCATGAAAGATTAGTGTCCTCTTTGTTTTGTAATGCCGGCTTTCTGTTTGTTATAAATTCTATAGCGCTGGAATTAACCGATAATGGAAATGAGCGATATTCATTGATGCGTGTGTATCAAATCCTTTTATAGATGCTGAAAGAATTATTTTTATCCTGAAATATACATCTAACATTGAACCAATATATTTTTTACCACACGCGATATCATGCAGATTCAAGGGAGTGATACCGGTTGCAAGAAGAATTCTTGTTTCCCATCGATTAGAGACGTTGGCGGTTATTAATAGGACGGCGTCAGTCATCGTCTGCCTATTATTTTCACCACTATCACCCTATCAGTCGTTTTTCTTCCGCAACCGAAATTGGCTTCCGTCCAGAAATGATCACATTCCATCCTCGTCTCTTCCAATAGTTGCTATCTTCTCTACATTTTAATTTAAGAAGCTTCCTGTGAAGTTTAAAATATGGTAACAATGACATGGGATCTTATTTTAAATAAACTTTTAGTTACATTTTTTTTGCACTTTATATTTTGCAGAAGAATTTTTTTTTTTACATTATTCATATTTCATCAAGCTGACTTCTCTAGATCATTTGCCGCCGGAGGATTTTTTTTAATAAAGAAATAGTCACAATTATTCAGTTACCAGAAATTCTTCAGGAGATCATGATAATTATTTTCAGTGATCATCTGACTTTTCTTTACATAATCTGTTAGGATAACTCCACGGTAATATTCTAAAATACACTTAGCTTGACTTTCCTTGGTGACTGTCTTAAGTCTGTTTGGTGGTTAGTTTGTTTATTAGGTTAATGTGCGCGTCGACATCTAGGACATTCCGAGCCCTTTCTAATGACTAATATCTTTAAACAATACTCCGAATTTCACATTTTATTCCGGAAATGATAACAAACATCCATACCCACACGCTTGACTCTCACCCGACGAATTTGAGAATTGGAAAGCTTACGCCCCAGCTCTCCCAGCCACCAGGCTGAACAAATTCTGTTCAAACCGACCGCGTAACCTCTTCCACTTTTTCAGTCTCAGTACCTCCATATATTTCCACCATTTGATTGTGGAAATTTCCTTACTATAATAGTTTCATCAGACATGTTTTTATTATCTTTCTAAAATCTAAATCGTTTATCATTATAAGCGCTTTCAACCTTCTTAATTCACAGCTATAATTAGAAATACCATAGCCTACAAGGATTAGAGAAAGCTTATCCATTTGCCATTTTACCGCATGAAAAGTGGCACCAAAAAAAATCCCGCAGTGGCGCAGATGTCTTACTGATCCTTTAAAAACAATAATAATGATAATGATCTAGTGAGTGGTTTAATCCCTTTTTAAAGGGAAAATTTTCAACTGGTTTGAAAAGTTATAAAAATGATATTTTAAAAAAGAACAGAACAAAAGTTAAATGCAAACAGTCGGATTACAGCGCCAACGCCTTCGATGTGGCCGACTTTTTTTTTTTTCGTTTTTTTTTTTTTAACCAAAGCGAAGTGGATAGGGTTTCTCTAATCTTTGTAGGCTATGGAAATACAAAAAAAATTTGAAAGCAAAAAAATTTGTAAGTATCCGCACACTTGTTTTAATGTTCTGTGAGTTGGCAGTACTGCTTTTAGCAGGCGCATGCTAACAGATGTCACGTTTGTTTCCACTTGTGGAAAGCTTCAGCATCATCACACAGATTAGTTTTGCGCTAAGACATAATAAAATGGTTCCGCGCTTTCAGTTTGCACCAAGGATGAACAGCATGTCGTGATCCACTTATTTTTTGGTCTGAAAGTGTACCATGCACGAAAATCCATCAGCACAATATGGGAGTACGGGATTATCAAGAAACTCCAAAACGGTCGGGAACAAGTATATTGAAAACTACGGGGATTATGTTGAAAAATGATATAATTGTAAGGTCCCTGCTTTTGATGAAATAAATTAAAAAAAATTATGTGCGGAAACTTATAGACTTTCTCTCGTAATTAATCAAGAGAGACAAAGTTTACCTGCAGACATTTATTCTTACATAGATACTAGGTGATATGCCCGGCGTTGCTCGGTCTGTTTATTTGATGAAATTTTGACAGCGTTTCCCTTTCGCCACCTCTTGAGGAAACAAACAAACATAAATCAAGATATATTATATTCACCCTTACCCCCTCCCTTTGGGGACATGTAAACCTTACTCTGAACCTAACGAACATATGGCGCGAAAATGAGCTCAATCGGATAAGTGGTTCAAAAGTTTTTAGAACATTTACAGACGCACCCTGAACCTGAATTTTTATATATAAAGATAATTAATAAATGTTATAATTATGGCTTTTTAATGTTGAAATTCATTTTAAATATCTTCAACGATAAAAATATTTTCAGTTAAATGGAGCAAAAGTTCTCTTTTAATTGAACCTAACAACTATTTTAGTTGAAGCAACAGAAGTTGAGAAATATCAATAGCGCATGTGTATTTGTAATGTGTCAAAAACGTTGCTTTTAAAGGAAGCGGAAACGGTCAAAGGATGACATTATCCTTCCGCTCTTCCATCTAAAGTTGACGTCACAACGTTAGTGGGACTCAATCTATTTTTGTCAATGTCAAAAAATCCTATTTTTTATTCTCCGGCATCTGCCATATTAAATATTCCTCTTATTAACAGTTAATAATTACTGTTTCTATACAAATGTGAACGAAGTATTTTATTGTTTAAATTGGAAATTTTTCAGGATTATTTTTAAATAATTTAGACTATTTTGAAACGTAAGTAATTTATAAAGCTTTTAAAATAACGGAAAATGAAGGTCTTTAAAAGCTGTGGGGGATGAGTTTTAATTTAAAGATTTGTTGTGATGATCTAAATGCACTGCTCCTCTGTCATATTCTCAGTTTGATGCAGTATAAGCCATTTCATAGCAGTTTCTATAATGAATTAATCACTAAAACAAATAGGGCAAAATAGGTTAAGTTAAATAAGGAGTAAACAAGTTTGTTAAATAGCACTATTTTAGAGAAAATTTCACTACTGGCAGTTATTTTGGCTCTAGAAACTGAGACACATTAATGTACAGGAATTTGACAAAATAATAGAAGCATCTTATAAACTGAATATTTTATTAATAAGGTGGTTTAGCATGACTGCTGGTTTGCTTACACTTCAAATTTGCTTGGCAATGGACAGTAATACACTATTCTTACTCTGAATAAGGTTAACAGGATTTTATACACTCATCAAGTTTCTTGAGAGGCAGGGGAACAGGTTTGCGTGGCTCGATGATGTTGCGATCTGGAGACTGCGCATACATATTTGCCCTCGTTTTCATGCTCCTCATACCAACATGGATATAGCCAATGGCATGGATTCTCAGGATATCGTTTTTCTGGCGGGAAACAACGTCTGCGCCAGGGTATGGATCGGTATAGTGCATTAAAGCCGCGGCACATTGAACGCGCACTTCTAACACAAATTCCATATCAGAATCCCAACTACATGGTTGAACCTTGGACTAATAAAACTTACTTATTAGTCCAAGGTTGAACTTCCGCCATTTTCCAACAACTCGTTTCTATTGGTTGATTGCTTGCTTCGCGTCTTGCCGCCCGCGCATGCTGATTGGTCAAAGTTCAATATTTTCATCTCCTTTCGCGCGGCAAAGCAAATTAACTCGAGTAGCCGCACCGAAAGGCTAGTCCAAGTCACACTGTACGCGCGTAACCTCGCGAAGTTGCTTTATAATGCTTCGCTTCGTGTCGCGTTCAGTGTGTCACGGCCTTTAGGCGTTTTCCATAAATAATACGACTGGTCAGAAGTCTATGGCCTGTGAAGGATGCCTCGTTGGACAATATAACAACTTTAGGCTTGTACTCACTGAATGAATTTTAACGCGTGAGTTTTTCACAATAGGCCTAGAGGGTTGTAAAGGTAGAAAACAATGGCTAATCAACAGCAAATTAACCCCTTCTGCACTTCGGACTGAATACTTGCATGCCGCTAACGTTTTCCAGCGCTGACCAGCGAGAGTGCGAGACTTTCCATTGTATTCGCCATTCTTAATCATCTCTCCTTTATTTTGTTAAAAGTCGCTTAATGATATAGGCGTTTACACAAACACACACACACAAATGTACACAGTGAGTGAGAGAGAGAGAGAGAGAGAAAGCGGAAAATAAAATAAAGATTCGAACTTACAAGGTCACATTTTACTCGAACTTGTATGTCACAGATTTCCACCATATTGAAATATGTTACTCATCTGAAGCTAATATAGATGCTTGCAAAATAAGAGTGCGAAATTTTGTTTCTTTCAAAATAAACCGCGAAAACGAAAAATTTGAGCATACATAACCATACAAAGACTCCATTGTTAAAGCGGATAGGCTATGTGGGATTCCCTTGTTAGAGTAAACATGCTTTTTATCTATTTCAGGATGTTAAATTTCAACATCCTTAAAAACAACTTCAAACTATTTTGTTAATATATACAATTGTTGAATAGTCCAAATTTTTAAAATTATAATTTTATTATTGCTTTTTCAGATTGCCTTCCCACTAATTTTATATGTTGATATATGATATCAATGTATAATTATTATTTATTTGCATGTAATTTATTCTCGGTTAAAAGGCTTCCTGATCATTTCGTCTTAAATTAATTTTTACTTAATTAATCATAAAATAAAGGTTTCAGTGTAATATTTTCCAAACTGGTAATTTACAATCGTAAAACATAGAGTTAATTTCATTGGTTAACCTTCAAGAGCGTTGTTTTTGCGCAATACGGTATCTGATATTTCAAAACAATAAAGAAAATTGATAAGAAACCCCCGTGTCATCTAAGAAATAAAGAAATCTGGTTCGTGCTTGGAGTTCACTAATTGGTCTCTCTCATTCTCTGAGTGACCTTATTTTGGTCTCTTCTTAATGGCCAGATGACAACGGAAATTACAAACATCCGTTTCTTTTCGGAATTGGTGTCATTTACAAGAGACCGGAAAAAGTGTGATGATGTAAGACACCGTTCACTAAATGTTGAAAAAGTAACCACAGAGAAGGTGCCAGTTGAATTTAAAAGATGATAAAAATCAATCAAGAACTTCTTACTATTGTTTGAAATTATGTACTTCGAAGACTTTATTTAATTGCTATAACTTTTCTTCAACTAGAAATAAATAAAAACGCATCCACAGTAAATTCCATTAAAAAGTTCTTAAAAATTGTTATTTTTAAGCAGAATGTTTTTTGACGAAATTTAAAGTACAGTCAACCAAAGGAAATATTCCACACGAGTTTAATATTTAATATTACATTTCATGCTAATGTGTTGTTTTAATAGCTTTTTTAATTATAATTATTGAAATTTAATAATCTTAATAATGTTAACTCTAAATGTAATATTAAATTATTAAAAATAAATTAATATTGAAACAGTAAAACTTAGAGTAAAATTCAAGTGTGGATTATTTCCCTTTGATGACTGTACATAACTTCCAGAGTTCATCGAAATGATGTCATAATTATTATATCTTAAAGCCACACATGATGGTTAAGATTTACTTCTTATTATGCTCAAGAACACTTTATATGCTATAAAGCTTTCTCCGTAAATTTATTTTATTCGTTGCATCTTAAATTAATACAAACATTAAAGGGAATTAATTCTTTTTTTTTTTTTTTTTGAGAGCAGTTACAATTTGTTAAACTTCCTACTCATCTGCCGGGGTCTTAAAGAGTCACTGGTGAGGGCGGGACATTTTACACATGTGGTAAAAAAACTGCTTGTCTTTATAACATAAAAACGTTTTCATTACGAGGGCTGTTAAAGAAGCATTAACATGAAATAAATGACAACTAGTATTGGGCACAAAGTTATTTCTCTTATTCTCTCGTTTTGGTTTTATTTCAACATATAGTCATAAACACTTTTCTATGTAGTTTTATCATAAGTTTGCAGAGATAAACATTATGACATCTCGTTCCTTTCTTGATCCATCCTCTGACGAAGTGGCGAAATCTCGGTAGTTGTATGAGAGAAAGCTGGCAGTGACTGCTGTGTCTCTCCCGCGTGAAAACACTGCGACTTCGACTCAACTTCACCGTCATGCTATGCATCACATTCGACCCCAATTACGCTGTCAAGGGAATGCCTCTGGTCGTTGACTTCTACTGATGATGATCAAACGTCGTCAGATAACCTAATGTGCGAAGTCTGTGACTGTGTCGAACGACTCTTCCTCGGAGTGATTCACTTGACTTTTTGGGGTCCGTAGACACCTGATGGTTGAACCGCATTTATCATCTCTTTCGGGCCGTCTACTCGAAACAGAATCGTCACGACGATATATGCCCTCGGCGAAGTGATATTGTCTCATCACTCCATCCCAATAGGCTCGCAGAAAGGGCGACCCTTCAGCAAGAGCCGATTCGAAAATCAAGCTTCACAAACGCTCAAAAATGGTAAAATTAGTTGCAATCTCAACGAAAAGATTTTTGCATCATAAAAGAGCAGCTAAAACTTGTCAGTAATATAAAAGCCGCGAAGTCTTTACATAAAATTTTGTTATTTTTTTGCCGTCATCAAGCAGACTCATAAGGGGAGGACCAAGTCTGTTAAGCTTGAATTTAACTGAAATTTAAATATGTTGTTACGCACCTCTCCCACTATTATATGGCATAGTAACTCATGCTAATGGGCATTAGTTTACGAGATATTATCATTTAAAGTTAGTTATGTAGGTTATTGATGTATATTTACAAATTCAGAGACATTCAAGTACTCAATGTGGTCATGTGGATAAGTCGGTAGATTCCAATGCTAAAGGGCCCGGGTTCAAAGGTTGCTCTTCTCCAATTTCATTTAATTTAATTTTTTTAAACATGTTTGTTAACAAATTATATATGAGACTAATTTTAATTATTAAAAACATATTTTTATAATTTTTGCATGTTATATTTCATTTGAGGAAGGTAACAAATTATTTATTTTTAATAAGTTATTATTATTATATTATTATACAGGGTGGATACAAAAAAAAGAGCTCCCCCCCTTTTTTTTTATTTTCGTAACCGAAGCAGATATGTCAATTTTGATGAATCCAATGAATAGGAAGTTGTCGGTGACCTATCCCATGGTGCACTTTTCATCATCCCAAATATGTAAATTAGGAAACATTCAAATCCTATCCTAAAAACCGTAACAGATACACGAAAAATTTCAATTGAAGACTTGTTCAGCATGGAATTCCGAACCAAACAAAAAAAAATTTCCAAAATCCGATGAACGGATCACCAACAATCGCAATTTCAAGAACAATGTAGCTTGCCATCCTGGAATTGTTCTGTCTTGTGTATGCTGACACATGCTTTTTATTTGCTTTTCCTCATGAAAGTGAATGTTATTATGGTAATTTTTGGTAATTTCTTGATTTGAGGTTGAACATTCAAATGCCTTTGTGAAGTGCGTAGGGAGGTAACTAATAAATTCAACATGTGATTGTTGGTGATCCGTTCATCAGATTTTGGAAAAAAAAATTTTGTTTTGTTCGAAATTCCATGCTGAACAAGTCTTCAATTGGAATTTTTCGTGTATCTGTTACGGTTTTTAAGATAGGGTTTGAATGTGTCCTAATTTGCATATTTGGGATGATGAAAAGTGTATCATTTGATAGGTCACCCACAACTTCGTATTCATTGGATTCATCAAAATTGACATATCTGCTTCGGTTAAGAAAATAAAAGGGGAGGGGCTCATTTTTGTATCCACCCTGTATGTGATCTTGCACCCGGAAATTAACAAACTTTCAAAGCCGTTTTATATTATTTTGTACGTTTACGTATTCATTTTCTATAACCATATATAGCTTATTTTCCCGAATTTTTCAGTTTTAATTTCATCAGCAGCGACAAATTTCATTATACATATTATCGTAAGCCTGATTTAGTAACGCCAAGCAAGTTAGATCGCCAAGACAACCAGTAATAGCAGTATTCCGAAAACTGATATTATTTAAATATATAGAATTAGTTCTAAAACAAACTCAACTCGCGTAACAACCAAAAAAAAATTAAGAAAGTATTAAAGCATGACTAAGGAAGCAAGAGAACCCAATTATTTATCACTTTAAAAACTTAGCGTCTTCATTTATTTTCTTCTCCCTAATCTACTTCTTTGCCAAGAAAATTAATTAAATGGAATAAATGATGGCTTTGCCAAAAAAAGCAGTTAAGGTAAGCAATTAAAACGTTTGGAATGAGAATTTCTTTTTTCTTGTGCTTCATTAAATGATTCAATTAATGCTTTTTTGTATGAGTTTTGTAGGTAATGTCCAGTAGAGAGTTAAGAACTACCGGATAAGAGTATCCACGCTTTTATTTGCTAAGATATTTGTGGGAGGCCACCAAGCGAAACGGGAGTCGGGAAAGAAGCGGTTAAGAGAAAGGTCACCAAAGCCCAACCCGGGGAGGGAAGTTAATTAGGCTAATACAGTGAAAAGACTCAATGACCGCGACCAGCTACATCTCCAGATTGTAGGTGTGATTAACAAATGTAATTCTTGCATAAAAAAAAATAAGCTTAAAATTGAAAGATCAAGCAACACAACAAACTAATATTATAAAAAAAAAATAAAATATTACTTCAAAGCCAAAAAAATCTTTGAACTGAAATCTTTTGTCTTCCATTGCAAGAAGAAAATTTTAAAAAGAAAATCTTGTAAAGAATAGAAATCGATTTTTGTTTTTTGCATTACATTAGGTGATCCAAACCTAACAGAAAACTTACCAATTAATTGACAAATTGTGTACATTGAATTTTTATTTTATTGCACAGAAATAAGTGAATTACAAGTTTCTGGTACATAAAGAGAAATTTAATAACAGAATATTTACGTTTCTGGCTGCAATTTAACTAATAGCGTTTTGTCACATTTTTTACACTATGTATATAAAGGGTGTCCCAAAACGAACTGACATTTTGAATTTGTCATTTTTTTTTTTTCGTGAAACAATCACAGTAGACATTTTTATATGCTGTCGTTATTAAATATTGAGGTTAGGTTATGCAAAACTACACAATCGAAAAACCGTAAAAATTGTAAAAATTCACTTCTAAAATGGTGAAAATTTTACGAAAAATGTTCGCAGATGCCGCACTTTTTTTTGGTCACCTTAATGTACCTTCTCGTAACACCGTCGTAAATTTGATCAATAAATTTGAGTCTACCGATTCAGTTGTAAACA
>JAHWFO010002284.1:3818925-3888815 GCA_023313115.1 Rhysida immarginata
TTTTTATCTTTCTGCGTCTTAGAATGTTTTTCTCATGTAAAAATCGTCGTCTTTTATATCGTGGTTGTTGATACATAAAAGATGTCGATATTCAACCATGTTACCGTCGTTTCAGTGATACCAGAATGATTGTTTAGAGGTATTTATGAAATTATATACCACATTTATTAAAAGCATCTAAATTTGGAAGAGGTCGCTTAAGAAATTTCAGACTACAGGCACGATGTTGGTGGGTGGGGGTGCTTTCTCAGCTGGCGACAAAGCGGATTTATAGTAATGGCGCTTTGGCTGGCGATGTTGTTCTGCCAACCACAGTAATGGCGCCTACACTAACAATAGAGGTTAGTTCCACTTTTCGCCGCCTTCAAATTGCCCCAAAGATGGCGACCACATAAGCAATCTACTCATTTCATATCGTTGATTATACAGTAGATCAAACGCTAAATTCAGCATTTCTTCCAAGTAATGACATTAAGAAGTGTTGGGGAGAAATCAGATGTGCTCTAACACAATTGAACTAGACGGAGAGCAAAGTTAATGAGATTTACTGACATAACTTTATCGACATTCCAATTAGAAATGAAGTTCTACACAAGAATCAGTCTTGAATTTTTTAGAATGTAAGTACACAAGGGATTTTTTTTAGAAGTTTTGTTTCATATTCTCATATCCTGTCCGTTTCCACTACAGCGAAAAGGAGCATATGTTTGTATTAATGACAACTAGATTGCAAGTACGAGGGTTGAAACCATCCCTGGCTAATTTTAAGAAAATACAACGTTAGGAATAGAATTGGCATTATATAGTAATAAACCTCCAAAATTTAAAAGTTTTCAACTTCCAACACTGAACATTTTTAAATAATAACCTAAAGAATTTTTTAAGAAATGAAAAGATTTTAATTAAAAATGTGAAATTGGGAAATTCAGTTAAGCTCTTTTTAGTTTCAAGGAGGAGGGGGGGGGGGAGGTCATTTCTTTGACTATTTGTAAAAATTGTTATTTTAATTAAATATTTTATAGTTTTAATTAAGATATTTTTATTTCATAAAAATTTCTTTAGTTTATTATTTTAAATTTTTCATAATGTTGGTTAAGAATATTTAATTTTTGGAGATTTGTTATTATATAATGACCATCCATGACTGCTTGAGACCCACCTCTCGGTTTGCAGAAGTTCGCACCGTTTCTGATTTTTGTATATACTATGTCTATTCTAAAAACTCTGCAATCAATGGGTGGAAGCAAAAACGAAATTGCACAACATTTCATAGTGAGTTATCGTGCTATGCAAGGAATAGTTAGAAATCTCCAAACAATGATTTGTATTTTATGCAGAATGGGTAAGCTTTTGCCCCCCACGAAGATAAACTCAAATGGAAAAAAATTCTACATACAGAAGGTATAACGACTAAAACAAATTTAAATGTTCCTAGACAAAATACTACATTGATGAAAGGAGCTTCGATGAAGCGAAATAAGTCTCAGGGACACAGGCACTAGAAAGAATAGATAAATTAAATTGCTTAACGTAAAAGGAATAAATAATACCTTTTAAAAATTAAAGCTGTAGACAATCAGATTTCAAATAAGATTTTTCTGAATAGACTCATAAATTGGTTTGATTTTATTTAATTTTCTTCTATTGTTTATTATTAACTCTTTTAAATTTAAGTTTCTGATATTCTCAAACAGGAGTAGCTGCAAAGTGGACTCGTTCTAAAAGGACTAGAATAGAACAGGCGGATGGATCCAGAGAATAATTGCTTCCTTTATTCCTCAGAATTAAAATGTCTGCAGCTGAAAATAATGCTCATGATAATCTTTCTACGGAATTAATCTACATTAATCCATAAAATAATTTTCAAATTACTCAGTGGCAAAAGATTATAACCGAGCTGATTGTAAGTTGCGTGGATGCCAGCGGCTACTACGATCGGTGGGATGAGATTGAGATCGGTCGTAACTTCTTATGGGAAGGACATTGTTACGCGCTGAAGGTGGTGAAGTGGAAAAACCGCATATTACACTGGTCAACAAAAAATATTTTTAACTGTTTCCTTTTACAATTTTGCAATTTTGGGCTTATTCGAATGGGCTGAAGTCGAATACATTAGATTTTTTAACAGCTCTTGTTTTTGAATATTTTAAGTCTCAAAAAAGTCTGGTCGATAAGAGAGAAACTGACGGTTGGTTCAAAAAAAAAATGTCATCAATTTGCCCTTTGTAAAATCGGGATCGAGATGATATTGCCTTATTAAATTCGTCATTATGAAAAAGTTTATAAAGGCCCTTGACAAAAACGGCGAATGTTTTGCATTTCTTTCACGCAAGTTTCCAGGATTAAGCACAGAGAAATTGAAAGCGGGTATTTTTAATGGACCACGAATTAGAGAACTTGTAAAAGACCCAAGCTTTGTGAATTCAATGAATGAACAGTGTTCACTAAAGCAGTGTTTCTCAAACTTTTTTGTCTTGCAGCACACTAAAATGTTCTAAAAATTTTCACGGCACACCGGAAATAATCTTAATTTTATTAATTTTATTTTTTTAGTTTAGGGTGGAAATTTAATATTTTTAAATTTATTGAAGCAATTTTTAATATTTTCCGAAAAATCCAGCGGCACACTAGTAAATCTTTCGCGGCATACTATTGTGCCGTGGCACACAGTTTGAGAAACACTGGTCTAAAGCTTGGAAATCGATTGTTGTGGTGATTAAAAAATTTTCTCGGAAACAATAAGTCGAATAACTATTCTGAGCTGTCGCATGAGTATCAAGCTTCATTATTTGCACTCTCATTTATATCTTGGCGATTTCAATGAAGAGCAGGGTGAAAGATTTCACCAAGATATAAGTTCAATGGAAGTGTTGTCAAGGAAGGTGTCCTACATATGTGTCCTACAAGGAAGAGATCAACTTGAAGCCGTTCATTGACCAAAATCGTATAAAGGGATGTTTCATAGCATTCAACAACAAAGAAACTTAGAAAAAAATTGGAGAAAATTGTAATTTCGTTCAAATAGCTGATACTATTTGTAATATTTTCTTCGTATTCAGTGCCTTTGTAATATACTCTATAATACACGTTAAATTTCAGGGGAAAAATTCAGTGTTGACCAGTGTTAGCGATGGGGATTGGGAGGAAAACAAAAGGTTACGGTATTGAAAAAAAGCAGGGAGAGAGTATAGAGTATCAAGGTGAAGTTAATGAAAGTTCGCCTCACTCTTGTAAAAATTTACCACCCTTGGTCTTCGACAATATTCGATCATGTATAGAGTTGAACGTGACCCTTGGGATCTTTTTCTCTACCAGAAAGTGGTATTCCGTTTCGAATTGGACTGACGCAAAATAAAACTCGCTTGAGCGTTCTGTTCATCTACAAGGATGCAGATTTACAGAAATATTAAACAGCTAAAAACAGATATTTACTCTTATTCATTTATCAACAAATAATTTGAATTAAGTTGAAAAATCAAATAGAAATTAAGCTCCTCTCAATTACGGAAAGACTTCATTAGAGTGTCATCATGCGCTTCGATGCTTGACGGTGGAGCGGTCGGACCTCTTGCTGCTGCTGCTGCTACTTCTTCAACGGTCTCGCTCGCTTGCTTTTCCTTCTCTCATTCTCTCATCTTTCGTGACCAAAAAATAAAACTTTTACGCCGAAAAGCGCGCGGCTAATTTTCTCTAATTATAACGACGGAGTTGATAGCTTCTTTTATCTTCTAAGATAAACATTGTCTAAGTTTTTAATTTTTATTTATGTTCGGAAATATTATCACGAAGTTTTGCTTTTTATTTCGCTGTACTCAATTAAACGACATCGTTTTAAGTGAAGTGGAATGAAAATTTCAACAAAGGAAATTATATCTTCTAATGCGATAATAAAAATTGAAAAAAAAAAATACGAGACATATATATTGAATGCATTTCTTATTTATTAAGATACGTTACAAAGCTGTTGCATTAATTCTTATGTTAAGATATTTTTAAACAGTTTCTACATATTACTTATTCAATCGGTATTTGATATTACTGTAATTAGAAAAGGTTGAAATCGTCAAAACAACAATAATCGCACACAGTATCCTAAACGCCATGATAATTTGTTGAATATTACATACTAAAACCACTTATGGAACCAGACTTTTGCTCGTATGTAGATAAATTGATATAATGTGCTGTTAATGAGTGGCTCTTTCGCTTTAGCACAGTCATTATCTACCGGGTAAGCTCTCTATTAAGGTTTGATTCGCTGGAGCTGGATGGAATATTCATCTATTCCGCTTGCAAAATGGTGAAAAACACTGTAGTAGGCGTTGGTCGAGGAAGTCTGGCGTGCAACCGTCATGAAAAAGATCTTAGTGGGATTGAGGTTGGGACTTTAGGTCAGCCAGGTGAGGTCTTCCACCCTCAAGTGCTTAAACTACGAGGCTAGGTTCCTTTTGAACTTATACATTGTCGTGTTTCAACAAGAAAGAGCCCCACCTAAATTTTTAAATCCTTATTATGAGTCTACCATTGCTGTAAAATACTTTTTAAAAGGATAAAGTATTTTTTAAGGCAATACGTGATGTTCATTATCGCTGACGCTTTTCGTTATAATTTTTAATTTGAACCGGATTGTTTGTCCATAATGTCATTATCAATCATTGCTTTGAGAAGATGTAGTGCTTATTAAAGGCGTCAGCGATAACAAACTTCAAGTATTGCTAAATTACAAGTATTTTAACTTTTTAAAATACTGAATTCTCCAAAATGTTTTGGCAGATGTTCGCCTTTACGCTTCCAGTCACGGAAACCAGCAGACCGACTCCAAACCAGGAAAATAATGCCATACCATCATACTATCGCATCCGAACTTTGCTATGAGCACAACGCAGTCTGGCAAGTATTGTTTCTTAGATATCCGCCAGGTCTAGACACGACAATCCGATCGCCACTTCCTGTAGTGTGGTTCATCGTTCGATAGGACTCTCTTCAATTAATCAATGGTTCTAGTGTCGTTGATGGTCGCATCATTCTAAACGAACTGGGGCATTGGAAGGTGTGATCAACGAACTTGCTGACAAGTAATTTTTTCACAACCTAAAACCAATAAACAATTTATATACAAATTAATTTATGCCAGAAAAATGTAATATAATGGGATGATGATCTAATTTATTTCACTCCCCAAAATGGCTTTTGTTAAAGAATAGTCCAGTATTCAGTTCTTGTAAGGACTGTAAGGTGTTGAAATAACTAAGAATTGTTGTTGCAAAACTGATTGTTTCTCGCGAAGATGTGAGGAAAGTATTACAAAAATATAAAGAAGCAAATTCTATGGATCATGGAAGAAAGCGAATGAAATCCCTGAGAGAAGACAGGAAGATAAGACAGAAAGCTGGGTAAAATCCACGAATAGCAACCTCAGAAATAAAGAATGAGATATTTAAAGATGCTGAGAATGGTCCATCAACTCAGACGATTTGAAACGGATTTCATGAACATGGTTTGAATAGACAAATTGCAAAGAAAAAAAACAAAGTCTGCCAAGAAACATATGAAGAGGAGACTGAGTTTGCCAGAAAGTTCATCACCAATTCTGAAAACGGGTAATATGATCAGATGAGTCAAATTTGAGTTGTTAAGCCAGAAATGAAAAACTTATTTATGGAGGGCTAAAGGAACAGCTCTGGACGGAAGATATTTGAAACATGGAGATGGTCCCATAATGGTATAGGTTTGTTTCTCCTTCCATGGGACCGGAAATTTACAGAAGGTAATTACCCAAATGGCTGCAGCTGAATACAGAGATATTCTACGGCAAAATTTAGTGGAATCTGCTGCAAAGAAGAAATTACAAGATCAGTTTTATCTTTCAAAGTGATAATGATCCAAAACATACATCGAAGCTTGCTACAACATATTTGGATTAAAATCTTCACCGATTTGGGCTGGCCAGAAAACTCTCTAGATGTAAACTTAATCGAACACTTGTCTGATTTCCTTGATAGGTTGACATTTTCATGCTGTAATGGACGAATGGAACAACATTTCTAAAACATTCTTGGAAAAAATTGTTTTAAGATTACCAAAGCGTCTGCAAGCTGTCATTGATGCCAAAGATGGACAAACTGATTATTAATGACGGTGGAAACTAATATTTTTCTTCAGAAAAAAACAAAAACTGAGCATTTTAGTGTTTGTCAATAAATTTTTTGCAGCTAATGTATGCACCCTTAGGGAAAACATTTCGTAATGTGGAAACTATCCGCCTAATTTCACCACTTGTTGTATAGAGTTGAAAGCCTGAGCTAGAGTATTTTTATATATATTTTTATAAAATGTAAAAATGTTATTTGACAATAATCCGAGACGGAAACATATCTTTTGCTTGGTGTCAACGTAAATTTTTTTTAGCCAGTTTATGTTTTTGTTAACATTATAAAAATCAAATTACAATATTTACATTGGGTTAAATTAGAAATTTGTATGCTGACAGAACGTTTACATTTTAAAGATAGACTTTTAAATCTTCATATTGTTTAAATTTATTAGTTTCTAAATTTCATTTGAAGTATTCAAGGAATATAAAATATACTGATCGATCACTCACCAATATTTCATGTAATTTGAAAGCGATTCATAGTCTAAATTTACGAACCGTGAGGGTACTTACGGTCGTTTAAAGGAGAACTAAGCTCAGAGTAATAATGATCATTTTATAAATTCTCCGATTACTCTAAATGCTTTGATTATTCATGGTGAATATAAAATAATAATAGAAAATTTGTAATATGAATGACCTCAGTTTATACCGAAAGCAAATCTATTTAGCCTTTGACAGAGAATGGAATATTTTTACGCGTTAATCACCATGAACAGGTTTGTGTTGAAATCTTTCACAAAATTTTCCATTTCTCTTACTTCATAACATTTTGGTGAATGTGTCGTTTTTTGCTACTGATTTACTATCCTCAGAACTCCATGATGCCATATAATTCTGAGCTTTTATTATGGAAAATGTTCTTTGTGCAGGGTTTTTTTTTGAATCATAAATGTCTTAGGATACTGTATGCTAATCATGAATACCAGGATGTCTTTTGCGATTAAGCAAACTTTAGACTTTCTTTGAAATACTTCATTTTGGAAATGCAGTACGTATCTAGTTTTAGAAAGAAACTACATTTCATCGTCTTTCTATCTGCATCTGTTAGCTGTTGAATCTTTAATATGATCCATCCATTTACCTTTCATCCAGGGAATCATTTATGCAATCACTTTTCAATCCAATGGTAGTATTGATTCAATAATAAGCTCCCTTCTTGTTCTTCGCCTGTTAATTTTCCGTGTATTGATTTCTTTCTGGGATAATTTTCTTTCTTCTCCTAATTCCCATCTGATAGAAGAAGCAGCCACGTTGAAGCTTTCTTTTCTTTTCTTTTTTCTCTTTTTAATTTCTTCTCCTGCCGTACGCCAACCGCCATCCTCCCTCTTTCATTTTCGCTTGCCGTATTAATAATTAATTTTCATTTAAATGAGGTGCAAGGAGTGGAAAAATTTCATAATTAATGATCCTCCCATTGCTTCTACTGCTTCGTGAAGCGAACGGTTTAACGGACATCAACCACCCACAATAACGCGGTTGAAGGGACTGCAAGATATTTGCGCAAATGAATTACAATTAAATTTGTCACTTGTCTGCTAGAATTATAAATAAAGCTGCACCTGTAACGCATTTACATGAAGGTGTAAACAGTTTTAATAATGACTTCTTTTCTTAAACACAATCCTCTTTAATGATTTTCACGCGCAAAAAATTCTTTTAGTCGGCTTTTCTAGCCTTCACTCAACTGTTTTCTAGAATGACGTTAAATTTGCCAGTTTAATCAATAAAATCTTCAATGTTATAATTAGTAAACGCGTTTCACGCTATAGAGCTTGGTTTTGCTTATGGAATTAAAGTAACTTGTACTTGACATATTCTTTAAAAATGTTTATCAAAAATGAAAAATACAAGTCGCATGCTCTACAAGATTAATTTAGCAGTAAATATCTGAAGCTACGTAAAGTATCGTTTGAAAACTTTAAGAATGAGGCAGCGGTGAAAGTGTAAGAGAAGTTTACACAAGAACACTCACTACAATTACTAACAGAGAGGACTTGAAAAGGGGCTGTGAGAGAAGGAGATAAAGGATGAAAGTCGACTAAAAGAAGTTGTAATAGCTGACTAAACGTTTAAATCGATAAATGACACCAGAAAATTAAATTTAAACCCTTCTGCTTCATTCAGTTGTTCCTATGTAACTGCGTAACTGTATTACCAACTGAACGTTTTGATTAAACTTGATGGCAGGGAACGAAAAATTCTGTTTGTATTTTTATTTACATTAAGGACATCACTAACGAATAGAGTCAAACCCCGCTATAACGAACTTCAAGGGACTGAAGATTTGTTTCGCTATATCCAATCCGATAATAAAAATGAACAAACTGAGTAATGGATTACTCGGCATAGACATAGCTATCTCAAAAATATAGATTTATAATTATCAATATTCATTTTATGCATAATTAGACTAAAAATGATAACGAAAAATTTTGATTAATTTGCCATTAATTTTTATTTAAGGTCTGACTACAAAAAGACTGTAATCTTCTGATGGTATGATGCAGATTCTGGGAAAATTTTATCCATATTTTTGTCCAAATATTGAAGCTATCACTCTCTGTTCTATAGTTTGTACAGATAAAACCTTAACAATGGTATACATTGCTATTTCGGGATCCAATCATCAGAAACGTCCGTCTATGTTAGTACATCAAGAACTTACGATAACATTATTAAAGATTTTTCTTGTTCATGGAATGAAGGCAGATGATTTTGGTAGTATTTATGCTGCTGATTACGAATATAATGTTGAAATTTCTCTAGCACGCACAGACATCTAGTTTTTCAATGAAACATTTTAAAATTATTCAGTGTTTGGGGGCCTGATAAATTTCCATACAGTCTCAAAATACGGATATTTTAACATTATAGCCGCTTCTCTTCACACTCATTATTAGGAGCTTTAGCATAAAAGCTAGTTATAAGAATGCGCCCTTGGTCTGTACGTTTATCCGGCCGTCCGGCCGTCCGCCGTTTGTACGAAAACTTGAAAACGGATTAACTTTTTTATATTCTGTTTTCAGAAATATGACCATCAAAGTCTTAGCTCGGCCGTATCACCTTTTCAGAATTTTTCGTGGACCCCTTCAAGTCGAATTCACGTGCTAAAACAGTGAGTGTAAAGAATACCAATATAATGGCATGTCATATAACAATCGATTTATCAAGAAGCATTGTTACTTTCTGTTCATCTTTTAAGCATTACTGACATCGGCGCGCGCACGTGAAATCGCTTTGTCGACGCACGATTGCTCAAGTGCTCATAATGTATATTATTCAGTAGTGAAAGAATGGAGCTACTTATTGGTTTTATAATGTCTTAACTGTGTACACATTCATAATTTCTACATGTTTTGAGGTAGAAGGTTGAAATTCGGAATATAGCTTCCTATGGGCATGTCCATCTGCACTATTAAGTTTGGTTTTGATTGGTACACTGGGGTCGGAATTACGGGGGGGGGGGGATTCAAAGGGGGACTCTGTGCTATTTAGGTACGTAAAGGCGTGAAATTCAGTATCCAGATTCCTCTAGGCAAGATCTACATTACTATGAAGTGTAGGCCCAGATGTTCCATTGGGGTCGGATTTGCGGGGGTGGTAGTCACGTGGTCTTTAGAACTATGCCAACATATGGCTTGTGATATATCATATGTTCGGAAATGATGAGAAAGGAAAGAAAATACGAGCTTTTTTATATATTATGTTCGAGAAAATTAATTTTTGATTAAAAAACCTGGGGAGAGGTAAAAAGTGCAGATAAAGGGGTAAAAATAGATGACTTCAGGATCTGCTACTTGCCTTACCCTACTCGGGGGGAAAGGGAGGGGGGATTAATTTTTTAAATAAATGTATAAATTGTATTTCTGCTTCACTGCTAAAGCTCCTCCTTGGAATGTTTACAAGATTTTATTTTAACATTGCAGCCTCTATGTGCATAATTTGGAAACGTGACGTGATAGAAAAAGTCTAAAAGCAGATTCGAATTCTACATACAAATACATCTGTGGTTCTTGTGTGCAAACAAAATGTATTGACTATTGTAATTTTCTTCTAGTCACTTTTCGCTTTAAAATATATTGTTTGGGTTTGCCCAATGACCATTCCAGGAATTGGGTGTTTTAAGTGAATATTAAAAAAGATGGGGGTAGGGGTGGAGATAAAAGATCGGTTAGAGTAATGTAAAGGTACAGTATGTTTGTTTGCAATGTTTTCTAAATCAGTAGGGCATATCTGGTGGTTCTCTATAGCCGTATAAAATTTATAAGAAATTGGCCGGAACTAAAACATTCCGTTCGTTGTATTCGGAGGGGAGGGATTCATTAGAGCAGTATTCGCTATAGCGGGGTTCGACCTAATAAATGAGTACTTTTTTATTAGGTAACCGTTACATGTATTTCAAAAATTACGTACTTGCGCAAAAAATTTTCATTTCTATCACAACCACACTTCTTTAGAAATGACAAACTGGAGCTGCTCATATCGGATCGTCCATGCATATCATCAATAATCACTACAGAAAGAACGTATAAATTGGACATAAGCTTTCTTGTTGTATATTGATTATGCTTAAGCGTTTTACATGTCAAGCTGACATCTTTCCATGCATATTGGAGCTGCCAATTCTGTCTCGCTAGGGTTAGAGAGAGAGAGAGAGAGAGGGAGAGGGAGTAAAAAGCACTTGGTGAAGTTTCGAGCGCTTTCAACTTTTTTCCCCGCAGCCACAGCTAATCGAACTTGACAGCGACAGCAAGCCTCACCGGAAGTGTTAATCTCATCGTAATCTAGCGGCTTCCTCTGCGACAACTGCCGAATTGTCTGTGGATTCAACCGCGCGGAAATTTCCAATTAGATATTTCAACGGAAATCGACGTCATTAGAACATGCGCCCTGTTAGTTGAAAGCAGGGGTATTTTTTTTTCTTCCCTCTTGAAAGTTTTAAGTTTTACTCCTTCAAACAACGAGAACGCTTGCCCAATATGTCATTTGATCCTTTTTATTTTAATTTTAAATCCGTCTTTTATTTTTTTGATTTTTTTTCCCTTTTCCTTTCAGTGTCTCTGTCGTTCTTTTGAAACGGGTTCGGGGGTTGAAAATTTCTCATTTTCCCCTCGTAGAATTAAAAATTCCCCCTACGGAGATCCGAAAAAGAGGAAAATTGCCTCTGTCTCTTTACCCTAACCCTAATTTCCCGGTTTGTCCCTCTTACAAAAGGAAGTCGTTCTGCAATTCAAATGCTAGGCGGAAGTTTGTTCTTAAGCATTCATCAGATTAACAACGACTGAGCCACGAGTTTCAACTGCTTTAATTGTCTTTTTACCGTTTTAAGAGGACGTTATTCGGGGATGAGAGAGAGCTCAGAGGAGACTAACTGTCTTAACTGCCTACCCTCGGGTTTTTTTGAAAAATGGAATTCTATAAAATCCTCACGAACAGTCTTCCCCTTAAAATTGCCTAGAGAACTAAAACAGGCGCAGCTTTTCGTGAAGCTTTCGGTTTGATAAATTGTCTTAATTTAGTTGTTGGACGTCGTCTCAGCTTTTGGTTGCTTTCCTTTTCGCCCTTACCAGGATAAAGCGAACCCCAGCATTAGCTCTGGGAGAATTAAAAGGTGTCTAGATTAAAAGTAAAAGAAGAAAAAAGAACTTGCGGTAAACATTTGGACATAAAAGAAGGAAAAATTAGGAAAAAGAGAATTAATTTTTTGTTCATTCTTATAGCTAGCCGTATGTTCACAATACTATCAATGATTATAACAAAGAGGGCGTTCACAACTTATAAATAGCAATCAAGAAGTTTTTCAATACATCTGTAAAACTTTGAAATAATATTTTAACATGAACTTACGTAGACTAGCAATTAGCATTCTGTCCAGATTCTGTCCAAAGTATACCTTGAAGAATTATTAAACTTAAGCAGATCCAGCAATTATGAGATTATCTTTGTCAGCTTTTTTAAAAATATTTCAAAATTTATATTGTATATAACTCTTCTAGATTCGGTGCATATTTTGCTCTTCGATTTCTTAATCGAATTTTTTCCCAATTCAAAATTTCCTAATACACTATTACGCGTATTCAAATTGTACAATGCAAAATATATAATATCCATTCTTATATTAAAAAATTTAAAGCTACCTATCATGCAACTCATAAACTAAGAAATTATCTTTTACTCCAGTATCAAATTAGATTTGAAACTTGGAATTAAAATTATGATTATGCAATTATGTATCAGATGTCTCTATATTTGATTTATATCTAAAAATATTCACATTATTAATAATTTACTTTCAAATTTAAGTCTTTCTCTCCAAATGACATTGATGATGCATGTAATTTGAATTCTCTATTGTTTGACCTTAGGCAAACGGCTAAAAACATGGGATTTTATTATCACTTAAAATGAATATTAAGATTGGTTTTTCCATTAAAGTAAAAGAAGCCCGGAATCCCTCGGTCTTTACTGTTTTGCAGCGATTAAGGTACACAGTTAACATTTTTAATATAAACAATTTTCGTAAATTTAAATGAACCAGGAATGGTATACCCTCAAGGGTTTACTGTAACCGTTTTTTTTTACGATCTAACATTCATGAAATTTACGCGCAACCTAATATTGGTACACATGATAGGCTGAGTCCACAAAACTCTCTCTCTCTCTCTCTCTCTCTCTCTCTCTCTCTCTCTCTCGTTTTATTTAGCAAAAATAATATAAGAAATCCTATAGCTTTATTTCTAGTCAATTATATGACTATTAAATCAAAACTAACTTAATTTATTTATTTAATCTAAAGGGAGATAAAAGTCGTCCGTCCATCCAGGGCCTGTAGGGAGGTAGGTCCCTGGATGGGGAACAAAGATACAATTTTTGATAATTTATAAACAAGTTTTAAAAAATGGAGGGAAATGGTGAGGGGCTGGAGTTAGTTAGGTGGGGGTGTAGAGAGGAAGTTCTTTAGACGGGATTTGAAAATATTGGTGCTTGGTGACGAACGGAGATCTGGAGGTAAAGTCTATTGCCGGCGATAGAGATACTGTTGAGCTGGTAGTTAAGTCTAATATGGGCGATTGGGAAGGAATTTCTGTGTAGGGCGTTGTAGGGGGGGTTCTAACGGTTGTAAATAAAGGTTGGGGGAGGGATGTAATTATAATGTTGTTAATTGCTTTATATATGAAAACTGCTAGGCTATAATGGTACAGTTGGTGTATAGGGGTTATGCCCACAGAATTAAAAAGGTGAGAGACAGGGGTAGGTTTCGGTAGTTTTAATAAGGTACGTACAAACAATTTTGTACCTGTGTAGACGTAGTAAATTAAAGGACAACTCTACGGTCACATACAACTTAAATCGAAAGACTAACCTCTTAATAACATCTTAGCATATTTAATTTTTATAAATTCGAATTCTAAATGTGTGAAAAACGAAAATTCCGAGCGCGATTTGAAATCGGGAGGCATCCATCTTGGGTGGAGGAGTGACGTAGAGCGAGGATTGCTCCCATCCAGCTTTGCAGTGAAGCTTTATCATTCACTATAGATCTACATTCACTCAGTACTGCGTTCACTACAATTTTCACAATGTCTGGACATGAAAGCCGCATTTCAGATATCAGTTTTGAGACTTAAGAAGATATGGAGGCTTATTTTAACAAATATCTATATAATGAATTGGACTTATCTATTTGGAGAACCTTGTGGGTGATGTGGATGATTTAGGCGTGAAATCGTATAGTTTAGAACCTCTCCTGCGCGATCACCTGTCATTATAGGCGAGGAATCCAGTGTCGCCGAATCGATGGAAAATGTACCACCCGCAACAAATTGTCAAGTATAATTAATACATATATTATTTAAATGTGAACAATTTCATGATATTAATTTTCAAATCAGGTATCAGTGCACAATATGTGAAGATATGCCGACATCACAAGTGCGAACGTATGCTGTCGTGATTATGCCCAGATCGATCAGCATACGCCCAGTGATTCGGCGTGCATCACCGAAAATTCCGTCTTTTCAAAAATCTGTCTGGATTACGATATACCAACAATCTAATTTGTCCATTAGATTTGGGTGCACATTGGAAGAAATAAAAGAAAAGTTCTTCCCCGATGCGTTGGGATAGCCATTCGAAAAATCTTTCCTTCACAAGAACATTGTGGTTTCAAATATGCGTACTGTAAAATTTTATTAAAACTAATTACAATTCTCTCAAGCAATTTTCTTTGTTTATTTGATCATAACTAAAATTTATGGAAAAACGAACTAAATTTCAGGTTATCAAATGTATTTTGTTACAGTGATATATTTTAATTTACGATCATCACTAAATAAAAACTATTTCAGCCAGTTTAAATGACAAATGTATTAGCTTCAAAACATTAAACAAAAATTTGCCACTGTTAGCACCATTTACTTATTTAACTAGATTACCTAATATAATTTTAATGGGGTCTTAGTCAAATATTAAAAGCAATAGCCAATAAATAGTCCCCCCTCACCTTTTCTATTTGTGAATTTTAACCAAAAAAGTGGCTTCAAATCATAATCAACTGGCAGTCCCCTCTCTATTTTTTGTTGGCTTCCATTAAATGCTTCAATGAACAAAATAATTCCCTTTGACGAAGTAGCAGGAGCTCTGAATTCGTCTATTGTTTGAAAAATTGAATTTCTCGAATATAGTACAGTGGGGGACCACGAATCCGGAATGCTCGGGACCCGAAGCCTCCCGGATTCGTGGTCTTTTTCTTTTTTTTTTTTCAACACTTTTCAAATCGTTTCTGACGACTGTTATTTAAAATTTATTTTAAAATAAAAGATTTCACAATTATACAATTAAAGTCATTATTGTAATATAATCTTATTTAATAATGTAATTATATTATGATTTTGTCCCATTCGCCTTTTTTTTATGTTTACCAAATATTTCATAACTTCAAGATCGATCTTCACGTTTGGTTAGCCATTGTCAAAATTAATTTTCCTTCCGATGTTTCTAAGAAGTATCACATAAATTCATTTATAACTGTACATTATTTTTACTTCAGCAAAAGAGTGTTAGAAATTGCTGGAAAATTCAATTAGGATCGGTGTTAAAACAACAAACAGCGTTTCAAAGAGTAGGAAATTCGTCGGCGAATTAGGCCTATCGGAATGTACACATTGTCGGCGGTCAGGCCTAACAGTCTAAAACTGCCTGAAAATGCACTAAATCATCAAAAATACTCAAAACTGTGCATTGTGAATATAATTTATTACGGTATTTTAATTAAAACTAAATTTTATTCAGCATATATGAAACTAAGCAACTTCCGCGAGTCTTAAACACTGTATCCGTCGATGTTTCAGCATTCGACGTTTATTTGTTGGTTGTTTTTTCCTCGCCTCTCCGTAAATGTTTAGTATTAATTTTGTGCACGTTACATGGGTAATATGGAGAATTAACTATATCAAAGAATGTTATTTTTTTCTTAATATAATTTTTTTCCCGCGGCAGCTGATCACGTGGCCTTATTGCTTCTTGCGAGGCTTCCAGTTTCACCAAATTGTGACGATTTTATCGATAGACATTAAAGATAGACGATTCAATTTACGGTTAGCATGAAAATTTTAATAAGTGTATAAAAAAGATTACGCTTTAAAAGTAAAGTGCAAAAAAAAATGAGATAAACCACGTTTGAGCGCTCCCCCTCCGTGCTCGATCCCATTTCCGGATTCGCGGTCCCCCACTGTATTTAGAAATGAAAACGAGCTCTATGTTCTTATGTTTCTCATCATTTTCAATCGAATGTGGCCATCTGAACACTTCAAAACGTGTAGTTGCATTTTGTCCGGTTGAGTTTTATCCGGATACATCTTTAGTTACATAGCCTTATGCAAATAGATAGTGAGCTCAATTAATATCTACGTACATTAATACGACAGGATCAATAACAAAACAAAACTTTTCAAAGTGAGCGGTGCAGAAGCCAGTTATCTCTTCGATCCAAAATTATCCATTTCTTCCTAATTCTTACTTAGGAAATTGAAGAAATGATAAATTATTATTACTACCTCTATTCTTATAGCCAAATACTAAATAAGAATGAGACGTGACGAATATGCGATTTACCATTCAGGAAGATTGGTCGTAAATATCTACTCAGTGAGAAAATATCAGGAGACGTTAAAGAAAGAGAGAGAGTGAGCTAATTTTTAATGCTGGGGCATGGCAGTAAAATCCATGTCAACATAGTGAATTAGAGAAATAATTAGCATTAATTGTTTGAAAGCTTCCATAGTGTCATTTTTTAGTAAACAAACTAAAAAAAATTTCAAAATTCATTCATTCATGTAACGTCTCTTTTTTTAAAATCGTCTATTCGTGACTTCGCTTTAAAAGCTACATACATTTCAATAAATGTTCATTTACATAGAGTACATTAAATGAATTAAAATGACCAAAATAATTATTATACAATAAAAGACGTGGTTTGATAATATTTCAATAACATGTGAATCACCTTTTTTAATTCCCTCTTTCATTAGAACTTACATTGGTGCCTTTCATTTATTTATTTTATTTTATCTTAATTTTATTTTATTTTCATTCAAAAAGGAGATTCACATTTATGTTATTATAACCAAAGTTATATTTGGAAACTCTTTCTAGTTTTTTTTTTTACTTAAAAAAAAATCACGCCGTGGAAACTTACAAAACAACTAGAATTAGCATTAAAACATTAAATTCGACCCCAGCAGCTAACCTCGCACTACGTCACTTCCGGAGAAATAATGGCCGGCGCGAGGGGAGTGCAAACGCGCTCATTTACGCTTTTCAAAGCATTTTTTATTCAGAAATTATGGACCAAAATTAAAAATTTCAACGGAATAGTGTTATATTTATATCAAAAATTGATATTCTGTAAAAAAATTATAATCGAATTTTTGCGTAGAGTTGTCCTTTAAAGATCTATGCTGCTAGAATTCGGGGACTGTATTATCAATTTTCTTTGAGAAATAAGCTTTCTTATGATGATGATGATGATGAATAGACTCGCTTCCTAACGGTTTCACTTTAGTAGTCTCTTTCCTCCCACGAGACTTTCCGTTTGGCCAATTGACTACTTAATTTGGGATCGAGGGAAACGAACTGTGAAGGATAGAAGCCGCAAGATGTATGCGAGAGATTTAGCTGATTATCGAAATGATTGAATCCGAAGACCTTGTGTTGAATTCTTTAAGTTTCCCATCTGTGCAAATTCATTGTATAGGGCCTGTAATATAACGACAAATATAAAAATTTATAATTTGAAATAGAAAATTTAACTGACATACAAAGAATAATAATTTAGATCATAGATTCTTCAGAATTAAATAAAAGAATGATATAGAAAATTAAATTCACAATGGAATAAAAATATAATAAACTAAATAAATTAAAGAGATGACATCAATAGGCAAAATAGATTACGTACTCCACGTTGTTTTTCCTCTTAATCGAGTCTTCCGTTTTGGAATAAAATTATAAAATTTCTACTTCATCAATTTCTAGCAATTTATCCGAAAGATTTCATTTACCTGCAATATTTATTTAAAAAAAATATTATTATTCTTCTGTAATAGCTATTTGCATATTAAAGAATAAAAATGTTTATCTAGAAATTAATGGTAAATACTCTTTTATCAATTTTTAAAATAAAATTACAAATTGGCTATACAGCATGGCATATTCTGTATGCAGTGAAGCGTGCGTAAAATGTATATCAAAGCAATATCCTTGAAGACCAATGTCTTCCCACGTACAGTCCGCCTATTTTTTCTTGGCGGCTGACATACTATGCTGCCATGGGTAACAGGAGAAGATAACCTAAAGCATTTATTCAAGGTTACCTTTAATTCATGGTAACAAAATCAAAGCCCCTAAATCCATGCAGGCTTGACTCATGTTTTGACTAATTCTGCTTCGTTTTTAAACTGGAAATTATACTATATACTTGAATTACTATTAGTGTGAATAAAATCACTACTTGTAAAAAACGGGCGCTGGCATTTATCATAAACTGGCTTTATCATAAATTTGAACTGTGATGTTTATCGCTCAAACAAGGTCATCCGACTTCTTATAATATTTAGATGTATTGTATTATCTTTAGATTATCCTTGAAATATTCTGCGATCGACAGCATCATTCTCCGCTTGTCTTTTGTAATCACTTGAAGACTAAGGAAAACGCTATTTTTAGGAAAAGTAGGATCAAAGAACTAATAGCGATGAAAAATATTTATTAAAACATGTATTAAAATTGCAAACAAACTTGGATATTATTTCGGGAGCCGCGTTCATTTAATAAGATATCATTGAGCTACATTAATCTAATCAAAATATTACTCCTACCTTATAATTGACTAAAATTAATAAAAATCTGTTCCACGCTTCTCTTCTAGCACAACCTCTGTCACGAACATGCGCAGTGGAAACGTGCGAGTGTAAGGAGATAAGTGATCAAGGAGCATATATTTTATAAATGGTTATAATCATATTTTAATTCTATAAAGATAATTATAAATACAAATATGTATTAAGTAACACCAGAGCGCGCTGCCTACCCCTAGGCAAGCTACGCCCTTTTACAGACTTATATGATTGAGGGGGGGATTCCACTTACACGTGGAAATCCCCCACTGGATAAAAATGATAAGAGCAGAACTTGCTCACTATAATTGATTTATTAACTACGACGGGAACCGCATTAACAAGTGGTTTTTCCGGCCCAATCCAGTTCCAAAAACTGTCAATTTGAAAGTAAGCTAAGCGGCCTTGCTTGACGGCTTGCTTCGTATCTGATTGTAGGTATCCTGGGTAACTATTAAAACTCACTAATCCTTCAATCCACACTCGGGATCGCGTTTACGCAACGCGTTGATCATCTGCAACCAGCCCGCACGGGAAGCTGCGGAATAAAATAAAAGAGAACATTAACCGAGTTCTGATGTCGACACGCGCAAGTGGCTATACAAGTATATAACAAAAGCCAAGACCCTTAGGACTAATACCAGTTAAATTGATAACCTAACTTGCCCTCTTGTAAACTCCAAATCAGCACTCGCTGTTGCCACGCTCCTTTACTGCCATGACAATTAATTAAGTAAAGGGACAAAATTTGTCTTAGATTGTGGCTACTCTTAAATTTATAGGAACGTTACGCTGAAAACGGCTTTAGCCTAAGCGACGCTACTAAATATTAGCATAAGAGCGGAGAGCGAGAGCTGAAAGGGTTAGCTGGGTCTTGTCGGTTTGCTATAGACCGCCAACTAACAAAACATCTATCAGCAATATTGTTTCGCTGAAGAGATTATAAGTAAAATTGGCTTACTGGTCCAGGGAAAGACTCCAATGACGTCGGTCAAGGAGAATGGCGTCAATTCCTCTTCAGGATATACGCCGTAACAGTCACGAACTCGCAAAGACGATACCACCACCAGAAACGTCTCACATGAAGACGACAGGAAGCATATCTCTCGTCCGGGACTCCAGGAAAATTGTTGGCTAGGAATAATAGCTGTCCTCTGCTCGGTGGGAGCGCTGAATTTTCCTTTCTTGGTTATGGCTGCCGAGGCGGAGCAGTGGGAATCCTTCGACGTAGTTCCCGACTTGGCTGGGCTTAGTTTTCCCTCGTAGAGAACGAAGTCATCCGCTCGCGACATTGTAGAAACTGGCGTTGAAACCTCTTCTGGCGAACTCTGGACGTAGGCAGCTGGAGAAATAACTGAAGCAGCACAATTAGTCATAACAGAATAATGCGTCGCATTAGAAAGCTCTCGCGGGGTTGAGAGTCTGTTTCTCCTCGCTCTCCTCTTTAACGCCCTCGTCGTCGGTTCACCTATAATTTCTCTTTCATGAGAAATAGGCACATTCTTTAAGTGCGACCTTTACCTCGCAATCTCGGTAGCCAAGTCCTCTTTTCGCAGCTCCCGCTCAACCGCCTTTTTACGCTTGCGCATTTTCTTGCGCCGATTTCTCACCTTCCTTCTGTAATCAGGGATCATATATAAACAGAGGTCTCTTTATTGGAGAAGGCGCCATCTGTGCCAACTGATGGCGACAGACAAACTCCAGCATTATTTTTCAGTTTGTTTTGATGACCGAAAATACTGGAGCCTGAAACTGTCGCAATGCTTTGTTACAACCTCCTATCTTCTAGTGTGAAAAAGCTTTCCAGTAGATTATGGTACCGTAATGAGATAATTGTCGTTCGGTGGGATTGAGATCTGGATTTTGTGAAGGACAATCAATTCCATTCATGTTCTTCTCAATAAATCTGTTTCAACATGGTCCTCGGTTTGTGGACGGGGAAAGTTTTATCTTAGTATATTTAAGTAGGCTTCAGCAAAATTTTACATAATATCAATAAGAATGCGAAGAATTGTCAAGAATGTCAGTTGAGCGTCCCTATCACTTAGTGATGTGCGATACCAAAGAAGCATCGATACTTCCGGTATCGAGTACTTGAATAAAATACTCGATACCAATATCGAGTACTCAATGAGAAAGTATCGATAGTATCGAGTAAAAATGAGTATTTATTTATATGGTAAAATGCATTTCTGAGAGGACGTCGAACCTATACTGGAGCACGTGGAGGCTAACATCACTCATTACAATTAGACCTCACTACTATTACTAGGAGGCTATCATCACGTGTCCGAGTCATTAGCTTTTTTTTTATATTTCCCGTGCGCCCATAGAGCGAGGCGTGAGCACGACAGCTCAACCTCGTTAGGAGAAATAAAAACAAACGCTTCGAAAGATACTTCCCTAATCAGTAGGCAGCCACTGGAATAAAAGCGTTAAAATATTCAACAGATTCTGAATTAACGCTGAAAATCGAACTTCTTCATTAGGTGACTGATAGGTTTTTTCAGTACCGGGTATCGACATGCAAAGTATCGATACTATACCCGATACTTGAGTACTCGATACCGGCAAGTATCGATACTTTTTGGTATTGGTATCGGTATCGGCACAACACTACTATCACTGGTGCTAGAGCAGCAGTTCCCAACTTGATTTTAACGCGGAACCCTTATAGACATGTGACATATTTTTGGAACTCTTATTAATTTATATTAATATATTATTATGAATTAATTTTAATTTTTAGCTTTAGACTCTAAATTATGAGTGTGGAAATATTAATTTGTATAAAATTAGGAATTTCACAGGGAACCAGTTCGGGCCATCCTTCGTCAGACGCTCGGATGGACAAATTCACTTTGGCATTCGCCAAACCCATTTTGCTAGATAGTTGAAGCATTATTCGTCACTCCAGGGACATGTATCCATTTTCAGCGTAATGTATTGTCGGCAAGCTTTATAATTAGTAATCCCTTTGAAATACGGTGTCATAGATATGATGTTAAGATTGCTTGCCTATGTATATACAGGTTAAAATTAAAATGATCAGAACGAAAGAGAAAACTCCTCACCCCCAACTCTCTATAAAACACTTTACAAAAATAAATCGGAGATTGACAGGTTTATCTCTCCAAGTTTATCCGGGAACCGCCCGCGATATGCGAAATAATCACAAGGGAAATTGGCGGCAACATTAAGGGAAAAAGAATGAAATTTTATGTAATGAAATTTGCAAAGACAGAACACATAATCATTGTCCATTGCATTTCAAGACAAAGTTTGGAAAAGAGGCATCAGGCGGCCCCAACAAGATTCAATTGGTGAAAAAATTTGAGGAGATGGGCTGCTTATGCAAGGGGAAATATTATAGGAGTATGTCATCATGATTATACATGCTGCAGAATGAAATCCTGTCCCCTATGCCGCAGGACTTCTTAGATTTAAAGTGACATATACCATACCTTTTCCGTATTTAATGCCTCGATTACACGGATGTGTTGCCCCGGGTATGAGGTCAGTTAGACTATCGTCTTGACGTTTGCTGCATCACAATAAGCGCTCATTTCAAACATCTGTGAAGGTTAGTATAAATTGGAGTGATAATCAATATTCTATCGTTTATTTTGGCATTATATTGAATACAGTTTTGGTGGGGCACTTTTCTTTTGTACCAATCATTTAAAGTTATCCTGTAGTTTTTGTGGACTCAACAATGGCCTGAAGTGTCCACAGGAGAAAGACTTAGATACTTGGCAGGACAAAGAGAATAACAATACCAAAGGACGTACACCTAGAAACGTACTAACTTGTAAGTGTGAGCATTAGGCTGGGTTCAGATGATCGCGCATTTGCTCTGTCCGCATATACCAGGTAAAGAACAATTACCATACACCATACTCATAATCGGGCGTCAATACGCCGGTATTTTTATCTTATCTCACGCTTATTGAAGTGCCGTTCAGTTGATCCGCACTGATATATGGAGGAACAGTGGAAGTGCAGAAAAATGGACGACGAGTTATTTATCGATGAAATAGAGCAAAGGTCAGCAAATTTGGAATATCAAATCAAAAGCATACTGAGGATTGTTAGGGATCTATGATAACAATTATCGTATTTAAATGTGTCGTGCGCGTTCATTTCACGTGAGCTATCACGTCGATTTTTGTTAATGCAGATATTAAAATAGTTAGTATTCGAACAGCGAGTTAAATACATTGAGTTATGCCACCGAAAATTCACAGGTATTGAGAGGGCAAAAAAGGGATGTCAGATTCAGCTATTTTCGACGTCATATTCAGCTATTCCGAACTTATGAGAGCATGCAAGAAGCGAGGGGCTTCACAGCTTCCAAAAAAAGGGATATCAAATGTACTAAATAACATTAGCAAAACCAGAAGCGGCGCCTTTTCCCTGAGGGTAAAAAGTTGGCCAATCCGAGACCAACCACTAGCCGTATGCCTGACCTCGTTGGAAAGTTCGGGCTCTCGTAATCGGATGTAATCCACCAACACAACGGGCCATTGCATTAAAGATAGGGAATATCTGTGTACACGGTGATTTTATAACTGGAGAAGCGACACAAAAACCACGTTCATTAGTTTATGTCGCGCCATGTTCAAAAGCGACGATCAACAGCGGTAAACTGTATAAACCTGAAAAGTGCAAATACGTGATCACATTAGATGAGGCGTATGTTTATTTAAGCGACTGCAATAGGAGACGAGCCGTTTTTTACCGCCCAAGAGGTTCTAAGGACTTCAAAAAATGGTACCGTGAATACAAGTAAAAAATTTCAAAAGGTTTCATGATCGTGGCGGTATACAGACAAATTCAAAGGCTAAAGTTAATTCCATAATACTCTCAGAGTAAAGTTCTAATCCCATATTTACCCGTGATATCCCAGGTTTATACGGTACAGAGGTAAACAAGATACGGTTGCTCCAAGACAAGGCATCAAGCCACGTAGCCGTGTCAACTTGCATGTTCCTGGAACGCGTGCAAGAAGATACCGGAATTCGCTCCATTCCATTCAGCGACATATCCGTCAAGTCGCCGGACGCATCGCTTATGATTTTTGTGGCTTTAGCCTACTTAAACGGGCCCTCGGTAAGAGACGACCACGAACAGTGGAGGGTCTTTGGAAAGCGTGTCAACAGAAGTGGTTACGAATTGATCTTGGTGTTCTGCGTTCCAGCCTTCTGCAATGGAACGTGCGAAGCTGGGCAGTAGCAGCAATGCGTAGCTACCAGATTGAACACACGCGATGGCGGCAAAAGGTGTTTTTCCACGTTTTCTGGCCCTCAGTAACTTCTTACCATAGATCCCTAACAACTCTCTATATTTCAATAAAATAATGAAGAAAACGGGCGTGGGAGCAACTGGCTTTGATTTTTTTGCAACGACGAAGATTCAAAAGAAAAAGAAAAATTAATTAGATTAGAAATTTTTATAATTTATTTTGTGTATTTTTTATTTAATAATGTTTAAATCATTTTATTCTGCCACTTCACTCGACGTATCTTTCTTCGTTATATCCATAAACAAAGTCTCTTATCCAGTGACTTGAGAAAACTAGACTGGCTCACGTTTGTCGCAGTCATCTGAACATATTACAAAATAAGAACACGCGTTGATGAGTGCGCGATCATCTGAACTTAGCCTTATGTATTATTTATGTTATCACATTAGATGATTTCTGATAGTCTGACGCCATAGTCTTCGTGCTGCATCGTTCAACAAAGTAAATGCAATACTCTCCTGTTTGCGAATCGTGATACTATGGCATTCTTAACTTCTTAAACTTCTCGGCACGACACCATCTCAGAATAATTGGATGATTAATATCTTACGACTTAATGCGAATATGCTTCCGACGATGGTCTCGCAATGGTGCCAAGGTAATAACGTTTAGCTAACAGTATAATTTTGGCCTAAGGTCATACAAGTTGGAAAAAAATAGTGTCTGAATGTAAAATTATTTTCATTTATTTATATTTTGTCTTTAGCAAATATAACCCCTGCAAGAGCTATTTGTTCATAATGAATAAATGAACCGAGATATAATTGATTACAAAAAAATTAAAAATAAAGAAGATATAAAGAAATTTTTTATTTTGTAATTTATTCCATTTCTTTTGGCAACTGTAAAAAAAAGAGCAGTCCATAGTATAAAATTAATGGATCATGAATAAACTATATTTGAAGACCCTCTAAGGAAAAACATATCTGTTCAAATTTTATCATGGAAATAAGTATTTGTTCACTGCTTGTAATCAAGGTCAATACTGGGTGGCATTGCTCTTTGCCTTGATCACAGCTTGAATTCTTTTTGGAATTGATTGATATAATGCATTACAGTATAATGGATCAATTTCTTTCCATAAACTTTGAATTGCAACTGACAAGTCTGATATAGTTTCTGAACGTTTGGAAATGTATTTTCTTTTTCAGGTTGGCCTATACATTTTCAATTATATTAATATCTGGGCTATTTACCGGCCAATCCATTGTTTTAATTTGTTTTCTTTCAAGAATCCTTTGATATTTTAGCACCGTGGTACGACGCGTTCTCATCTTGGAATATATATATATTTATCTTCGATTGTTTTGATCAGAAATGTGTCTAACATGTCAAGATCAATATCTGTATTCACCTATGCTCTTGTATGTGGTAAACACAAATTTGCGCTAAATACTCGATGCAACACAAATTTGCGATTGTCGTCACCACAGCCGAAATACATTCTGGAATCATCATTAAGATGACTTAGTTCCAATCGTTGATATTCCAGTTTTAATGCCATTTTATCCATTTTAAACGTGCTGTAATTTGTCTGACAGACACGTTGGATTTTGTCTTTGCCTTTCTGCGGCAGAATCCAAGCTTGTTCAGATGATTACGAGCAGTACGATCACATACACATACATCTGATTTTCTTCACTGGGTATTTAGTTCTGGTGAGGATGATGATCTCATTTATAAAGCTATCGATTTGAGTTACCGGCCATCTCTCCTTATTGCTTTGAGTGCTGCACCAGTCCTTTTATTGTTAGAAAAAAGTTGGTAGTTCTGCATTTTTTCCACATTTATATGAAAATTTGTCACAGTTCCTTGAGCACATCCAGTTATTTTATCAACTTCCCGTTATGAATTTCCTTCCTTAATCAGCTTTATCATAAACATTTCTCTTCTTCACTGTATTCTCTTTTATAGATTTTTTGAGTATCAAAAACCAAATAAAAGGACGGCATTATTTGCATTTATAAAGCCACCCATGTAATTGTAATGGGAATTCCATTGAGGGTTTATTCTATTATTAACGATACTTTTTTCCTTAGAGGGTCTTCAAATAATAGCTGTTTATAATCCCTTATGTTTACATTAAGGACTGCTCTTTTGTTACAGCGGTTAGGCTATGTGGGCTGAACAATGATTCAGTTTCATTGCGGAGGCCTTCTCTCTCGGTGGTCACGATCAGACTGTAATTTTGACATAAAAGATAAACAATAGCATTGTTTACAAAAAAAGACAAAATAAATTACAAATGCAACAATTACAGTCTGTAAACATTGAAACTACAAAAGATAATAATTATTTACAAGAAAATATTATATCTGCTAAATTTATTGCAATCCCTAATTAATGGAAAAAAAATAAAGGAGTAACGGATTGCAATAATTAATGAAATCATCGAATTTCCCGAACAGTTCCTGAGCACCATTGCTCCGGAGGTGCTGGAGGTGAGCGTGGTTCCATCTGTCCGGTTACGTTAACTCGCAGAATATGGGCCACTGGTCTTCCGTCAATCCGCATGTGTTCATGGAGTCTCCACTGCATCCACAAAAAATTGGTGTGGTGTGCTGTCTCCGCCTGCCGCATCATCCCTGTGTTCTTCAATAGTTGACCGTTATGCGCCCAACATCTTCAATGTGTTTACCGCACAACTTACTGATGACGAACGTGCCAATATTTACTTTCAGCAAGATGGTGCAAAAGCCCATTCTGCACACGCAACACTTGCCCGTATCCAGGAAGTGTTCCCACCCGAACATGTGATCAGTCGAGGAACAAAACAGCCCTGGCCATCACGGTCGCCAGACCTATCGATCTGCGATTTCTTCCTCTGGGGTGCACTTATAGGTGTGATCTACCAAAACAATCCGCGCACAGTCGCGACCTTCAACAAAACGTCCAGGTAGCCATTCAGGCCATTCCAGCGGAAACCCTTGCTCGTGCCTTCAGGAACATGTGGAGACGTCTTCACACGTGCCTCGAGGTCAATGGAGGATACTTCCAACACCTACTCTAGGTTATTTGCACAGATCTTTGGTCATTGTTATCTCTTTTCATGCTCATTTTTATACATTGTTCACCGGGCCACTTTTAAAAAACTCACCCTGTACATTTTGCAATGAGCGCCCTCATATTAATATTATTAGACGAAAAGCAGAATCCAATAAACATAAAAAGCCAGAAACTGTGGACAGGAGTTACCTAGAAATGAAATGAAGGGCAAGAAAACACAAATCCACAAACAAAGTTTAATATCTCGTATGTGCATTTCGCTGACGATATCAGCTTCTTCAGTGAAATGTACATATGAGCCTCATATTATGAGGTATTATTAAACTTTGTTTGTGGGTTTTTGTTTTCTTGCCCTTCATTTCATTTCTAGGAAAAGGAGAATGTTTTTTAGTTAATCCTCTTAAATCTTGCTAATAAAATCGTACTTAATTTCAAACTGAAGTTAATGAAGATTTGTACTATAAGTTTGGAATAATTAGAAGAAAATTTTAATTGCAAGGGTAGCTTATACTTGGATTACTATAACTTTAATAACTAAAAATGTATACATGCAAAGGAATACATAAATTAATTGATCATTAACATTTTATTAATTTTCATAGCTTATAGATTTATAAAACATTTTATAAAATAAAAGTTTTGGAGATAAATATAAATACGAAGGAGAAAAAATAGGAAATATTCCTATTATTTGAACGCTCGGGCAAATTCTACTTCCATTTCTTTATTTCCCACGAGAGACCCAAGAAAAAATAAGTTTTGCTGACGAATGTTTAGAAATTTCCATTTCCAATTTCTACTTGAAACTTCAGAGAGAACTTGTATAAGGCTATTTTTTCTGAATGGCAAATTTAATACAGTTCTGTTTGTATGCGAGTTTTATTTCCTCTACAAAGCCTATGTATACTGCCTTTTATTTCCTTTCAAGATATTTGGGCAAATCGAAGCATAAATGCAATGAAGGATTGCTAACATTTTAAAGATTCTCCCTCATCCATCGCACAATTGTTTTAAAAAGCGTTAAAATTTTTAATGTCTTTTCGTCATTGAATTCAATTTTATTACTTAAAATATAAAATTTTTATGATTTCTTGTTTTCCGGACGGTTTTTTTTTTTTTTTTCGTGTTTACAATTCAACGTGTATTGTAGTACTTTTCTCATACGAATTGAGATTCTGATGTTCTCTGTAATTTCTTTTTCTTCAATGCCATCCAAAAAAAATCTTTATCCATTTCGTTGATAAGCAGTTTTTATTTTCTTCAATCTCCTAATTCATTTCTTAGAAGAAACTTTCATGCCATTTCCTTCTTATTTTTATAGAGAGAGAGAACAATTTCAAGTTAATCTCGTCTCATTCCTGAAGAACTTAGTCGATTTTGTATGGCCCTCATTGGAGGCGCCAGTGCCAATGCATTTCAGATAATAAAAAAAATAAAAAAAGCAAAAAAAGGGAGAGCTGAGAGGCCTTGAAGCCAGGACAAGCGAAGGAAGATTTAAGGATCGGAAATGAAGTTGGAAATTCAAAGCAAACTATTTGGAAATGCGCGACCAAGGCGAAAGTGTTGGCCCACGTTGAGTTCAGCTTGCATAACGGTCATTCCATTGAAATGTTTCGTCAGTAGAGGCCCCTTCCCAATGAAAGCATTACAACGAGAAAAGAAACTTCCAAAGAATGGTGCCAAAAGTTTTTTTCGCCCTCTTCCTACTCCTCCTTTCTTCTCTCTTCCTTAACATTTTTGTACATTTTCTTTTTTATCTTTGCAATTCTTTGTTCTCTACTCCAAAGGACCATTTTTTGTATGTTTTCTCTCTTTCTACAATAGCCTTGCGCTATATAGTTCTGCTTCAATAAATTGTAATGGATTTTTTGGAACGGGTGAGCTTTTAGAAAGAAATTTTTTTCTCTGAAAAAAAAATACAAATACTTTTTTGAAATTTTTTTATTCAATACATATATCTATTTTAGTATTCTTAAAAATTTTTTATGCTTATAAGAATGCATTATATCTTTGAAAAAAGTTTATTTTCTTGTATAAGATACAGCATTTGAGCAGCAGTTAATGTGGTAATTTTATTAATTTTTATAAAGCATTATTTTAGAATTAATAAAGATGGATTTTTTTTTATTTGAAATATACTTATTTTATTATCGTGCCTTTTAATTCTACCCTTTCTTATTTTCGTATGGGAATGAGGGTAGAAATATATATGAGGAATATAATCAATAAATTCCCTTTCAATAAAATAAAAAATGGTATTTTATGTAGAAATACTTTTATATAAATCCCCGTACTTTTTATACAAGACTAAATTTATTGCTAAATATTCGCGAGATTTCTGTTCGATTCCCGGTGGAATACGTTCGCAGAATTTTCAAAGAAATCTGCATTGATGTCATTTCTTCATTCCACATAGAAGTGATTCAATCTCGTAAAATAACCACAGAATAGATAAAAGAAAAGAAAGAAAAACTTTATTTCTACATCAAAAAACGTTAGATTTCTGTAATACATGTAATTTCATTACTTAACTGTATTAAAGCCGAACAAAAACTTCGATTTGGAAAGAGAACAATACTTCAGTGGCATTAAAAACTGTCAATTAGATTTGCTTCGTTAAAACGGTTACGTCTAATTCAATTAAAGGACAGTATTTTTATACCTGTTAACAAGAAGTGTTTTTCAATTAGATTTCGGTTTTAAAGATTAAAAAAGCTGTTTAAGAAGAAAAGTCTAAATTAACTTCAGATGTAGCTCATAGATGATTTTTGCGAATCTAATACCCTTTAAAGTTTGAGTCTAATAGTTTGTTTTTAAACTATTTCTATTAACTATTAAGCCTTCATTTTCTGCTGTGCTTTACGGAGGGCTGTTCATGTTTATGGTGACGAGAATACACTTTCTGCAGCTCTACTGGAATCCGTAATGTGTTCTACGTGATGCCAACCCTTTCTTTTAGCAATTACTCGACATCTTAGTTTCCACTGTAAGAGGTTTCTACGGAGAATAGCGAAGTCGACTCTGTTCCACTCCTCTTGACTAGCTTTCTATAATCCAGTAAGTGCTCTTGGATGTCTTACATGAAGAGCTCTGTTAAAGACACCGATTCCACAAAAATCCATGAGAGAGGCTTCGAGTTGTTTGAAATGGCATAAACTTAATCCCAGTTTTCTGTTCCATTCGAGCATAGTACTGGAGAGTCGAATTAGCTGTGTGGATGTGCATGTCAGAGTTCCATTATAGCTGTATCCAGCAACCATCATGAATCCTTTCGGAAAACTGTCCTTGCATTGATGTACCCAGTCAGATCGAAATGTAACTCTGTTGTCGATAAAAAATTACTCTCTGCCCTCCCTCGATAACTAGACTCAAGCCTCATCCAATATGAGTATGTTCTTCCATTTATCGCCTGCCAAATAGCATTAATACACTTTTCTGATCTTGGTTCGCCTCTCTGCAGAGCGTGAACTCGGGCCTCACCGATGCAACAGAGGTTCCAGTCTTACTTGCAATGACCCGTTGTGATGGCGGATTTTCTGTAAGGACTAGCCTCTTCACTGTTGGAACGGTGGGCGCGCTTTTCGTTCAGGAGCTCTGCACTATTCATTGTTTGGCTCCATAGCGTTTAATAGCGTTTGTTATACCATTCTTGGAAATAATGAAATCTTTTCCCTTATATTGTTCTACTAGAAGAGGTACCCGGCGTTGCCCGGGATAATTACACTTGCACAAACTTTTCCTTTCATTGTTGGTCATGAGATATTGATTGTTGGTTCATGCAGTGTGTTTGTGAATTGCGTGCTGATACCATTGTTGATACCTATTGTTGTACCAACTTTGCCTTGCATTGTTGGTCATGAGATATTTCTCATTAATATGCCTTGCCATAACCATGAATATCGATTTTTTATCGATATTTATTATTTTTCCGAAATCTGAGGTAGACAGTGACCTTCCTCATGCTTTGAAGGTCATGTATGCGAAATTTCATCAAGATCGGAATAAAACTGTAGATTTGTATAAAAAACAGACCCACAGACAGACCCACAGACAGACCCACAGACAGACCCACAAACATCCTTCTTTATATATATAGATAGATTATTCTGGAATAAGAGTAACCAGCGTCGGAAAGAGCTACGGACGCAGCCCTCGCCGAACGTTCAATTTTTGTGATCATTTTGGCAGTAAACTTGAAAAATGAAAAACTGAATGATAAGTTCGATTGTTAACAAAATCACGTGTGAAATTTTACGAGCTTCGTGCATTTCAGACCCTGCCATGACGTTTTAACAATAGTTACTATAAACGTGAAAGAACCTTCCATATACTTCTATGTGAAA
Source organism: Rhysida immarginata (assembly GCA_023313115.1). Classification (NCBI taxonomy): domain Eukaryota; kingdom Metazoa; phylum Arthropoda; class Chilopoda; order Scolopendromorpha; family Scolopendridae; genus Rhysida; species Rhysida immarginata. Next base: position 3,850,132 of record JAHWFO010002284.1, read on the forward strand.
TTACGAATAAGTATTTCATCATTTGTCTTTTGTTCCATTTTCTCCCCAACTGATGTTTAGTTTCCATTTCAACTTTTTACTATTCGGAAATGTACGCAGTCATTTTAGATTGGTTAGCTAAAAGCAATATTTAATAATTCTTAAAATAGCAATCGCAAATTATTAAAATACTGTTCAAACTCGCAGCATACATTCAAGTCGACAGAGTTTTACATGACTCTGATGCATACAATGAATTAGTTTCTTCGTTTTCTCTTTTAGTAATGATTATGCAATGTATGTGTCCTTGACACAATGGGAAATAGCTAGGTTAGAATTGCTTATGTAGGGAATAAAATATTTTTGTTGGAATTTTGTATTTCGTTGTAATGTATTATATTGTATTTACTATCTTATTATCAAGTGCTTCAAAGCGTTTTCTTCATTTCAGTCCTAATTAGGACTACAGTGTCATTAGAGTTTTCATTGATCGCACACGCCTAAGTGTGATAGTGCAAGCAGAAAATTCTCCATTCTTTGTTCTAGGCCACTATATTATTTTTATCCAGGAATTTTGAGGGATAATAATTTTGCCATGGCAGGATATATGTACCACACTTTATCGTTTAAAAGTTTTTCGGGAGCTGTATCCCTAATAGCCACTTTGAATCTGCCATTTCAGCAATTTCATAAGGTAAATTAATTATTTTCACTTTAAATAGCTGACTAGTACTTTTTAGTCCCTGAAAAGAAATTCAGATTATTCATGTTGGTTCATTCATGCTCTTGTTATTGTTTGCACTGTTCTCCATAAGATGGACGTTTTTCATTTTTTAATTCATATCAAAGTTTCTAGAATAATGAGCAGTAGAAGTTGTTGTTTGTCTTATAGTGCATAATGTGTTAGGATTCAGTGTATTTCATAAAATTTACTTTTACCTTACGCGGTTTTTTCCCTAACCTCACTTAATGGCGTGAGAAGACGCCGGGAACGAAGTGTGGAAAAACCTGACTGCTTTAAGATGGGATAATGCGAAAGAGGTTTTCATTTTCTAATAATGAAAGCGTAAAACTGTCATCAAAAGACTATAAATTTGGTCCCTTCCTCTATGTCTTTTAATTTCTAGCGAAATATTTAATCGTCCGTTGGCTTTCGCTCCGGCCGCGTCCTCAGGATTAATGCCCTTCGCTTCTCCCCACCGAAAAATTACAAAGAAGTTTTCGGTCAGACACGACTCCTTTTATTAATTCAAACTCCGCATCCTTAATAAGCACTCTCTGTTTGCGATATACATGTCCAAATGTAACACTGATTACAGGGATGTGCAGCTGCCATTTCAACCGCACGGATGATGCGCCTCTTGCGGCAACTTTGTTATTTGTTGGGTCTGGAACCACTAATTACAGAAGCAGATCCACAACAGATGCTTCTCACTCTCTTAGAGAAGAAAAATTCCTAACAAGCATTTATGTAATGCAGATGTGTAATTAAGCAAGAAAACTACTTGTATGGAAAAGGGAAGAAAAATAAGAAAAATTATTAAAGGGCTTTTCTGACGTCAAATTATGCAAAGGAGGGAAGACGGGTGAAAACGGAGTGCGTTACAAAAATTTTCTAACGGTTAAAAGTTAGTTAAAAATGTTCATAATGTGCTTTAAAATTGGAGGATAATGCTTGGTTCCCGCTTGGAAAATGTCTTTTGTTTTATGAAAATAGCCAAAACAAGTGCAAATTTTTTTTCACTCAAAAGAGTATATTTGAAACTTTGAAAGCCGTATCAGAAATGCCAAATTTTCCTTATTCATGTACTCTATTGAAATAAGGCGAAAAATTCTATAACTTGTCACATAATTTGTAAAAATCGGATTCCAAAAAGGATACAAAATATTCGTTTAAGTCATTTATTTTGATACTTAAAATTATTGAACATAACTGAAAATTTAGGTCTGAAGAGAAAGTCCACGTTTGAATAAATAATGCTTAGGATGTATAATGTTTTCTTTCATTTCGCAAAAACGTTTTCTTGGAATTGGGTCAGTCTTGGATTACATGATTGAATTGGTTCCATTGTTAAGAATTCATTTATTGATTCCACTTAATGCTAATTAAAATAATGCGATAAATGTAAAATCTACAGAATTGGAGAGAACTGCACTTTAGGGAATTGCCGGTCCATCGTGTTTTTAATCGGTTTAGAAGCTTGTGGTATCTCGTTACTACGCAAATGGCCAAACTAATTTCTAGAAAATGATCGGATTCTAATTTTTAGACGCGGACCAAGTCTTTAAATTTAATTGTTCCTATTTCTGTTTCTCTTTCCTCAATAAATATTTTAAAGAGAATGGTGGATGAAAAAAAAAAACTTTTCATTTTTCCTTTTCTGAACAGTATATTTTGAATAATACCAAGAAATTAAAAATGCAGCTTAAGCTGGTTCAATGAACAGAGCGCAAAAAGAATACTACTCAAAAGGTTTTCTTTTCCCTCTCTCTTCACTTTTTTCTCTCCTTACGTCTCCTTTTAAACTTTTTTTTTTCCTCAACTGCCTAGATTTAAGACATTCCTCATTATTTCACGCTCTTTGAAGATCAAATTTCTTTTATCCCATTGGCCTTCGAACCTAAAAGTTATCGAGCTAATTATCAAGAATGTTTGCATGAGTCGCGGAATTTGCACAAATCCCACGTTCACACACGAAAGTTTGAAATTCTTCCCCGGCGGCCTGATCGAATGCTGCCATCATCAACATTCCTCCCCTTTCCTGACGTTCTTTGCCACCGTTAATGTCTATACTTGCCAGAGGGCGGAGATGTTTTGGGCCCCACGGGACGGACCAATCGAAGGCAGCATGTTAAGAAGGAAACACGAGATCGATACGGTGAAAAACCTATTCATAAAACATCTTACGAATCCTTTGTTACGCTGGAGTCCCTTTACAATTTCCCATTTGTAAGTTTTAAACACAATTGGAGACAAGGAGGGAGCGAAGGGAAGCAATTGAAATAAAAAGTTTCAACAGTACTTGAGGCTCGGCTTTAATATAATTGTAATAATTGAAATAAACCCTTTTAAAGACGAGCATTTCATTCCCTTGTTAAATTCACCCTTAATCATGTTTATTCATTTCTTCCCATTACGGTATACCCCTGCTTGATAATAAAATTGTCGCGCATAAAATTGTAGGTAAAGTTTAATGATATTTTAACAAAGGGAAAGCCATAAAATTGACCCTAAAATAAATTTCTTAAACATTAAGCATACAGTATGACCGTAGTTTTCTCTGATTTTTTTGACATTTGCCAGGTCAAAAATCAACTATTTGGAAAAAAAAATTGGTTGTACACAAAATTTTGAAGACAATGGTTGTACAATTAATGTTGTTATAATAAATGTTCAACCTTTGTCTTCGTTTAGATTGTTTGAAACATTTTTGATTTTTGTCTATCCAAACACACCGCTCTTTCACTGCCTCTGTCTCCTAAACGGTTGCATCAATTGAAAAAACACCAAGAATAAAATAGTTCTCAAATGCTGTGTACAATCTGAAAATACCATTGAAAATAGAGGTTTCCGTTGCACATTTCAAAATTGGTTTCCATATTCGAAGATGGCGTCGGATATTTTTTTGGAAAAACCTCCTCACATACAATTGAAACTACTCTGTCAGACTGATATTTTAGAAGTTGGCTATTGGTTCAGTTTAGGTGAGACTTCCTGTATAACAGCAAAATTGATAACTTTTAAGAATCTAATATTATTTCAACCCAGCAGGATTAAAAATAATTGCAATTTCCTAAAAGGTATTTTGGAATGCTAGATAATATTAATTAACAAAGAGACCGCACGGACATGTCATCACGGGTTTGGTTGAAATTTTAGGATCAATCTACAACATTAATACATCTTCTGTGTAAAAGGATTTGAATCAATCGCCTTTCGTTTCGGAGAAAAAACAAAAATTTTTCCGTTTACTATTGTAGTGCGGGAAGAAAGATATTCAACTTAACAGCGGTGGCGCAGTGGCTAACGTTAGGCTTTTGGGATTTCCTGGCCCGGGTTCGATTCTCCTAAATTTTTTTTTCATTTCTCCCTCTTTGTGTGTTTTTCGCCATTATTATTATTTGTTAGCACATTGCATAGTAACATTCACATACATAAGCAACGATTGCGCATAGACCGTAGATAGCGCGAATAGATCTTTATCGTTTCTTTTTAATTTCACACGCCAAATTAACATCCGTTTTCCGTTTTCGGTTACTATGGAAACGAGTTTGGGGGGAGGGGTGGGTTGGAGAACGGATCCGTCATCGCACCATCATCACCTCCACGTTGCCTCCAATCACGGATCAGGAATGACCGTCCGTGAAAATACTGTACAACGCATTTTACATATTTTTTGACCTGTGACGTTGCTTGTGTATGTGAATGTTACAATGCAAAGTGCAAACAAATAATAATGGCGAAAAACACAAAAAAGGAAGGAAAAAAGTGAAAAATAAAGAAAAAAAATGACAAGAATGTTGAACCTAGACCAGAAAATCACAGAGGCCTGACGTCAGCCACTGCGCCACCGCTCTTAAGTCGAATATCTTTCTTTCCACTTGGCTTATCTGGCACTATAACAGTAAATGTAAAAACTTCTTTTGTTTTTTCTCCGAAACGAAAGGCCAATGATGTTTGTATATTGATGTTGTAGATTGACTCTTAAAATTTCACCAAATTTAATCCGTGCGGTCCCCTCCCTTGTGAGATTCAAAATAAAATGTTAAAATATGATATGTTACCTAAACATATCAAATTTCAGTAGGTAAAAATTATAAAATACATAGAAGCAAAATTATTTGATCGTTGTTTCTTTATTAGAATTTAAAACATTTTACTACAGCTTGTCTATCCCAATTAGCCTGCTTATTAGCAATAACGAGTACGCTCAAGTAAATTTAATTAAAAAAAGAAAAAGCATAGTAATGAGTAATTTCTTTTTGGAAATGTCGTGTAATTTAAAAGCGATTACCATCCACAATTGATACTTCTTTACTGTTTTCGTATTCATATAAAAACGTATTTTAAATTACAGCTTCCGAAGTTGTCGTATGGCAAGTGTACTGGGATAACAATTTTTATAATGAAGCATATAAATTATGTTTATAACTTCAATTAGAAGAACATTAGGTCCTTTAATATGAAATGCTTATGAAGTTTACATTAAAATTCAAAGATAACTTCATGTCTTATTTCTTCCATATAAACCTAATCGAAGAAGATAAACCTAATATGTTTTTGAAAGAGAAGCTTTGCAGAGAAGTATCTCTCTCTGAAGGGATGCTCTTCTTTGTGACTCTTTCAAGGTTAGAATCCGTATAAAAGACTCTTAAAATATCATTTGAATAAACAGCAGTTTTAAATTAGCAATAATATACTGGAGGAAAAAATAATCCCAGCACCGCGAAGGACTTGTGCTAGATGAATGAAATTTGGACAGTATATTCAGCTATAATTTAGACAGTATAATTCTGCCTTATGGTCCCCTGGACTAGGAGGGCAGGGGCAAACCCCCAAACAATCAAAGTATATTCCGCTATGGTATTTATTCAATTAATTCAAGTTTCAAGGTTACAACTTATAGGGGGCGCCACCAGCGCGGACTTTAGTACCCGCTGTAGTCGCCGCGCTGGTCTATGAAGACCTGCACACGTGCATGCATACGGTCGTAGAGATGCCGAATGTCATTTTGTGGTATGGCATTCCATGTCTGTTGTACCTGGATGGTCAGATCAGCGACAGCTGTTACTGGTTGTGGAAGAGCCCTGACACGGCGTCCGAACATGTCCCAGACGTTCTCAATGGGCGACAGATCTGGTGATCGTGCTGGCCATGGTAGGATGTGGACACCCTGAAGGGCACGTTGGGTTGCAGCGGCAGTGTGGGGTCGAGGGTTATCCTGTTGGAACAGCCCCCCTGGCATTCCAGCTATGAATGGCAGCACAATGGGTTCAACAACCATCCGAATGTAAACATTTGCCGTCATGGTGACTGGGATAACCACCAGGAGGTCCTGCTGTCGTAGGAAATCCCTCCCCATACCATAACGCCAGGGGTGGGGCCAGTATGCCGACGATGTATCCAGCTCGGTAACAGGACTTCCCCACTCCTCCTCCTAACCCTTGTGCGACCATCACTCTGACCCAGACAGAAACGACTCTCATCCGTGAAGACCACAGACCTCCATTCTGCTCTCCAAGTCGCTCTGGCTTGACACCACTGAAGACGTGCCATACGGTGTTGAGGGGTAAGAGGCAAACATGACACAGGGCGCCTGGAGTGGAGGTTCCTGGCCAGGAGACGGTCCCGAATTGTGCGTGGAGTGACGTTGCAGATGCTGTCCGATTTGCCACAGCCATCCTACAGATGCGCCGGTCAACCCTGTCTCCAGTGGCGGGGGGGTCGTCCAGTTCCTGGTCTCCTGGTAATCCTGCCTTCCCTGGACCATTGCTGCCAACAGTTGTACACAGTGGCAACGTCTCGACCCATGCGTTCTGCAATAGCACGGAACGAAAGTCCACCCTCTCGAAGGCCCACTACACGTCCTCGTTCGAATTGGGTTAGCTGCCCAGATTCACGTCGCAGTCGCCTTCGAGGCCTGTTTTACGTACTCTATCACACACGTCCACAAGTGTCTGAAGTGACACAGACGCGCGTCTGATCTCCTTTATATCTGTCATTGGAATGTCTCATTTGCATGTACAGGGTGGCGCTGGTGGCGCCCCCTATAAGTTGTAACCTTGAAACTTGAATCAATTGAATAAATACCATAGCGGAATATACTGTCCAAATTTCATTCATCTAACACAAGTCTTTCGTGGTGTTGAGATTTTTTTTCCGCCAGTGTATATATTCATACGTAATGTTAGTCGAATTATGTACTCTGAATTGTTAATATAAGTTTTACATCCAGAATGAAGACTTGCCCTCTGGGAACACACTCATATTCTTGACCGACAAATTTATTCGAGCTACAATTTTGTTTTCATTATGATCTCCAAGGTTAACCAGACAATTTTCTGTTTACTTTGTATAAGTAGGAAAGGTTGGTTAAGTCTAACTTTCTACAAACAAAATATATTTTTCCCATTCGCTCGGTTTATTGTAAAGAATACAATGAGGAAAACATGGCAGTCGTTTGAGGAAAACATAGGATTATTATTGGCTTTAATAGAGTTGAATTCTGTTGACGAACGAGTCTTATAGACGCAATTTTTATTCACTTATTTATTATTACTTAGCATTTACTACTGCGGTATAAAAAAATTAGGTGAATGTATCCATTGGTCTGCACGATTTCGTTCTGGGCGCATATCTTTGGAAAACAAATCGAACGAGCTGACTCAAGCCAACGGACGCATCAAAGAGGATGAGATTGCTCTCCTGACGAATATCTCTCGTGGCAGTGACCACATAATATCCCATCAACACTTTCAGTGCTGAAAAGAGTTTGCACATTAAGCATAGCGCTGTCTTATGCCCAAGCAGAGGCGACACTTCCGAGATAAATAAGGCCTGCGTACTGAAACGTCACTTATTGTTACAACACACAAAAAGGCCACTGTTAATCGTATTTTTTCTACCAATAAGAAGCCTTAAATTTGGCCGTTTGAAGATGACGTAACAATGTATTGGTCTTGGCAGAGGTCTGATATTAGGGCTATGGCAAAAACTTTCGACGGTACCATCAGTAGGCAGTCCTCTGAGAGAAGTCAAAAGATTTCTGTTTAGAACGTTCCAGCGAGAAGGTAATGCTGGTGGTGTCTTTTGACCAGAAATGCGTGGTGCATTACGAGTTCGTACCGGAAGGGATGACAGTGAACACGGAAAGGTACGCATAGATCCTGACTCGCCTCCGTGATACTGCCCGCTAGAAATGCCCAGAACTCTGGAAAAGCAACGATTGGATACTGGAACCTCAGCTGCACTGGTCGAAATTGGAACGTCAACCCTACTTCACCCTACTTACTCACCCAATCTCGCCCCATGCGACTTTCACCTGTTCTCCCAACTGAAAATCGAACTCAAAGGACGCCGTTTCAAGAGTGCATCTGAGGCTCAGGAAGCAGCGACGGCCGCCACGAAGACCATCTCCTCCAAAGGCTTCCAGCAATGTTTTTCAGCAACTGTACTCGTGTTGGCAGAAGTGCATAGTTGCATAAGAGAAGTACTTTGAAGGTGGTTGCGTGTAACATCTGATAACAACACATCATATCCGTCAGGAAAGTTACTCTCCGAAATTATTAATCGTACTTCGTATACCGTTTTCGTAGTTTGTCTATTTGTCTGTCTGTCCGTTTGTCTGTCCGCAGATTGTTGGCATTGCGTTGCAAGGGCGAGAATGCGCTTAGTGAATTATTGGAAGAGACTAATCATCCTCGCGTTGGAGAAAACGCGCGCGCACACTTCGTTTCAGCTCTGCACAATTGCTCTGTCTTTTGTTTGGGTGATTCGCGCGCGCGATGCACGTAATAGACGATTTTTGAAAGGGGAGACTGTTGCCTATTGCCTAAACTAAAAGAATTTATATATTACGAGGAGAAATCAAAAAGTAATTCAGTAAAATTTTCACGTCATGTATATCCATTTACGGTGAATAGTGATCTACTTCTCATCATAACCATTCACTTTTAAGCATTTGTCCCAACGTGAGACCAACTTTTCGATGTCCTTAGCGTAGAATTTGTTCGGCTGGAAGTGAAGCCATGAAAGCACAGCTGTTTTCACCTCATTGCCGCTCTGGAAGCGTGTGCCAGCAAAGTTTTGTGTTAGAGGTCCGAACAGATGAAAGTCCCAGGGCGCCAGATCTGGATTGTAGATTGGATGGCGTAGGACTTCCCATTTCCAGGACTGAAGTTTTTGTGACACTGATGCAGCAACATGGGGACTCGCATTGTCATGCAGAATGATGACCTCGTTCATACCCTTCTGCGGACGCTTTCGGCGCAAAGCAGGTTGTATCCAATCCAATGTGGCAGAATAAGCAGCAGCATTCACCGTTTCTCCTTTGGCCAAAAATCAGCAAGAAGAACACCCTGGCTGTTCTAGAAAGCAGTAACCATGATATGTTGTCTTGAATTTTTTTTAGAGGGGAAGACTCGATGTGTTTCCACATTATACTCTGTCGTTTCGTTACGAAGGTGTAATGAAACACATTTTTCATCTCCGGTGACAATATCCTCAAGGAATAAGTGTCCGCCCTTGTGGTACCGAAGCAAATGCTCCAAACTGTATACCAAGCGGTTTTTCCATGTGGTGTGAACTGCCTAGGGACCCATCTTGCTGACACTTTCCGAAACTTAAGATCTTCGTGGTTGTAGTGGTGTGCAGTTCCGTATGAAATGTCCACTTCCAGCGTCACTGCTTGGATCGTTACCCGCCGGTCTCGCTGAATCACTGCATTCATGGCATCATTTTTCTCCTGTGTACGGGATGTGCGTGTTCCAGAACGTGGTTCATCGACGACACTTTCGCGCCCCGCTGTGAACTTGGCACACTAGTTCTATACATTTGTCAATATCATACACGTATCATCGTACGTTCCACACAACTCGCGATGGATTTCAGAAGGATTTTGTCCCTTTGACCACAGAAACCTGATCACACTCCGAATCTCCACAGTATCGAACGTCTCCAGCTTATCCGCCATTTTGGAACAGCTGTAGCTCTGCATGCAGAAAGCGTACACGCCTGCCATCTCTCGGGGTGATGGAGAATTACATGCTCTTCAAAATGTATATAATGATTTTTGCAAATACCTCAAGAATTTACTCAATTACTTTTTGATTTTTCCCTCGTATTTGAGAGCTTATCATTTAGCGCGGTAACTTATAAATAAACTAACCTTTTCAAATTCTGTTTTCACCAATCGATAAATATAGGACACAGCACATAAAAAATTCGAAGATGAGATAGCCGAAATCTGTACAATTGCACGTGTTCTAATAGTACCATTATGACATCACCTTAGACATTTTCAATGCTATGATATGACAATTAATAGAGCTAGCAATAGTTCCATATTAGCTGTTGATAACATTAGGCCTAAGAGCACTTTGCTTTTTGACAGCAATTAGCTACTTTTTGATTAAATTAGTCCTATCATCAATTTGCAAGCAAAAGGTGATCATTAGCTGTTGATAACACTAGGCTTAACGTGTATATGCAATTGAGAGTAATAAACTGTTAATAACATTGGGTAGAAATCAATTTGCTAGCAGATCTTATTGTTTTGTAAAATTGTTTTGTACAATCCATCCATTGACAACCCACTTAAGTTCCTAGTTACTAGTACAGGGAATCTTAATGTTGGCTTAATGTCATATCTCTTTTAAATACTTATCTCCCAACTTCCGAATTTGAGGCATTACAGATATGCTCGGGGGTATATTTAAAATTTGGCATAAAATTCTTTTATATATATTTACTAAATAATGTCTGCCTAATAAAAGAATAGAGACTTTGATCTGTTTTTAGCTCATTAATAATTATAGGGGAGATGTCTTTTAAAATTTTTATAAGCGTGAAAGCGTTACTAAAAATCAGCTTTTAAACGTGCAATCACGAAAATTAAAAGGGAGAAAGTTGATCTTTAAATTTAAGAACGGAAAAAATTTAAAATCTTACTTCAGTTTTTTTTCCGTTTGCATTTACTGAATTTTCCCCCCAAAGCTTTCTCTTATTAGAGGGAAGGAGCTTTATATCTCATTTGCTTCCTTGTAATTATCTTTGGCTAATTATCGGCAAAACTCGGAGCGCGTTTTTCTTTATCAAGTTTCCTTGTCTCTATTAATAAAGAGTTTTTTTCTCTTTCCAAGTTTATTCAACATAACCTTCGAAGAAGTTTTTTCCCCCTTCTTTTTCATCTCCAATTTCATTTTCTCGTGATTTTGCACGCTCCTGTCTTGATGATAATCTTCAAACATCGTTATCCTTTTGAGCGCAAACGTTTTTACTTTTAGGAAAATTATTAAAGGTTCCTCTTTCCTTAATAGGATTTAATAGATGAAAACTATAGATTATATGTTTGGGAGTGCGATTTTTATTAAACGATGTACATGACGCACATAAAATGGTGTTATTTAACTCGATTCAATTTTTATGCTACTAAAAGTTTGATTTCATTTCTAAACAGGACGTAGAAAAAAGTTATTATCATAGCTAGTAGCGAATCATCGATTAGATCTCCCCCTCCCCCACTTCTCTTCACTGAAGGTTTCTCGAAGCTCATTCCTGTTGTTACATATTCAGATGAATTCTGCAACCACTCCTTGTAGAAGAAGAGAATTGAAAAATGTTCTTCCCCAAGCAGCGTGTAAAGTCATGACAAGACGAGGAAGAATGGAGGATGGCATTTTAAAGACCATCTGCTCCGGGTTAATCTCAAAGCCATCTGCGACCCCTGCGTCAAGTAATGATGCAATTTTGTCCTTAAATTCTGCCCTTTTATGATGCCTCTATTAGCAGCGAACCTATGAGCCAATAAGTTACTAGTCATTAGGGTCATGTTTTTAACCCTTTAAAGATAAGCAATAAAATGTCTTTTTTTCAAAAAACAATAATAAAACAAATAATTCTTTTAAACAGACCAAGGATAGTAAGAACGAGTGTTTGCATAAGAGATTTGATATGGAAAAATTTATTTACCAATTTGAATACTATCTGGATTTTTTATCAGAGCTATAAATAATTCTTTAATATGAGATTTTAAATTAATCTTTAATTAAAGCTTACAAAAATGCGTGGAATATTTCTTTGGATAAACAATTAAGGATACAACCAAAAAAGTGAAAACCTCCAATCCACAAGGAGGAAAAAGGAATTACCTCCTTTCGGGTATCATATACCCATCTTCAGCGGAGAAAGACAAAGGACAGAATATACAGACAAGGAGGGGCGATTCCTTCCTTTCCTAGATTTAAGCATTATTAGAGTTAATGATAAGTTAGAGTTCGACATTTATCGAAAACCTACCAACAATAATTGCTATATTATGAACGATTCCGTTCACTTTGTAGCCATAAACGCTGACTTCCACGCTATGATCCACCGCCTTCTTAATGTTCATCTATCCGACCAAAGGTACCAAACCGAATTGTGTATCATTAAATCTATAGCAAGTTTGAATGGATATTTCGATAACTTTGTCGACAACTTATTCCGTAGGCAAAAGCTTCTTTTATGTAGAAATGATTCCACGAAGTTAACTCCAGGGACCCCAAGCCGTGAGTTTATTACGAGGGTTGTTTCAAGAATTTTTGCCTCCTGATCCGTAACTTTATTTGTTAATCGATTTTCAAAATTCTTTTATCCTCTTTGTAATGCACTATTTACTTTTAGACATAGTCCCCATCCCTTTTCACGCAATGCGCCAACGCGTGACTAGTCGGGCGAACTCGTCTGAGAGGAATTCCGGGATGATTGTCGACACCAGGATTGAATGGTAGCTTTGGACCCTCTTCTGCAACACGATAACGCCCGCCCGCACACGATCGGCACACATCAGAGGCGTTGCAGCGCCTACCGTTCAAAGATTAAAAACTGCAGTTCAAAGATAAAAGACTTGGCACCTTGCGACTTTCACCACTTCTCACAGAAGAAGAAAGAGCACCTTAAGGGACATGAGTTGCGTTCTGACGACGAGGTGAAAGATGCCATTCAATCCTCGTGTCTACAACAACCCCGGAATTCCTCTCCGACGGCTTCACCCGACTAGTCACGCGTTGGCGCAATGCGTATAAAGGGATGGGAACTATGTCGAAAAGTGAATAGTGCATTACATAGAGGACAAATGTAAGTATCAGATACAAAAAAGGATTTTGAAAATCGGTTAACAAATAAAGTTACGGACCAGGAGGCAATATTTCTTGAACAACCCTCGTAGTATTGCTTATCATCCGCAACTAAGGCCTGAAAAATATTTTTAGCGGTTGCAACTTAGGGATTGCATTAAAAAATTGGAATATGTTTAAAGCACTCTTCGAAAATTCTAAAGATACCATCCCATCTCAGGAAAAATCAAGAATCTTTATATTTTACTGTGTTTTTAAGAAAAACTATGTCGGGCAAAGCTCTAGAAGTATTATAAAAAGCTGGAAAACGTCTTGTAAGTTATGGCAGATCGGACAGATCGAGCATCACCAAACATATTTTGGAAGCTGGTTTTATTATTAGTTTAGATAACTTTAAGTTGGTTTGGTCTGTCAATTCAAAAAATTAATTAGACAGCTTTGAGAGTAAAGAAATCTATAAAAGGGATTCTGAAACGTTATTAAATATGGACAAAGGGCCGATCTCAGAGATTCTGTTCTATTTGATTTATTAGATTGGTTCTGTCTCTTCCTGTTTTCTTTTATATTTTTTTTTACTATTTGGTCTTTATTTTATCTACTTTTTTGTTTACTTCTTTCTTTTCCTTGTTTTTTAAATGCGCGATTTTAATACAATATCCCCCTCTCCCCCCCCCCCGAATTTGAAAAAAAAAACCTTGTATAATTTTCCAGGCAATTACAATAATTATGATAGTAAATTTTTCAAAAAATTTTGAAAAATTTGCTTAACACATCCGGGTTAAGAAACTTTCATTTGATAAAAAAGTTTTATTGTTTATGAAAGAGTTAACAACGATGTTCACAGTTATTCAAACCTTTAGCGTTTACAAAGTTATAAATATCAAAACGCTTGACATTTTTTTAAAATTAAAAGCCATCATTATTTCAAGATCTTCAATCTTACATCTTCATAACGTGTCACTACAAGCTTTACTATATACAAATACTGTATATGAAATATACTTTTGAATTTTCCAATTAAACGCAAGTGTCTATTCGGTTTTCTATTCAGAAGGCTTTTACCCTGATAATAGCGGTATTTCAATCTGGTTCCAATAAGGAGTAAAAGAAAGAAGAAAATTCTAGAAGCTTATCCATGAATATCGTATATGTATTAAGTTCTTAAGGATCTACTGTCATTGTTTTCAAAAACTGCACGTTGTAAATTATTATCTTTGGCTGTTGATGATTTTGTACAAAGCAGTTGTGAGCCACAGGGGCGTAGGAAGGAGAGGGGAGGGTGGGGTCATAATTAGAAAATATGGAAGTGTAGCACTCCGTATATGTAAGCGATTAATTGTGAACACGGAATTTTAAAATAAAGACAAATTAAAAAATTACACTACATGAGCTACAATTTCGGTCGAAGAGGGAACGACAATTCGTGCAATTGAGAACTCCTGGGAACAACAACTCATCCCAGAAAGAATGAAATACGGTTTTCTAGTAATTAGAAAAGTATTAGGCTGTTTATTTACAGCAAGGTACCCAATACTATCCTTAATCCAAATACAGGATGTTTCAAAAGAGATGGCTGAAAATTCACAGCATGATTCTACGGTTTCTACATGATTCTAAAGAGATTTTGGAGTAACGAAGAAATTTTAACAGATTTTGTTACCTAACAAAAATTAACCATTTTCTCTCCTTCTTTCTAACTGACAAAAATTAACCATGCCGTTAAAACCGGGTCGACCTGATAAAATTAATCGGAGTTTTTAACAAATTTTGGGAACATTTTTACCACTATAAACTTAGGATTTCAATATTTTCAAAGAGGAACCTTTTGCTTATTTTTGCCTGTAAGGAAGTATGGTCCGGAATCAGTCAAAGTTCTCTTCGATGGAGGCTCTTGGAATGAAAACTCAGATACGGGGCTATAGTTCGGAACCGTGGCAATCTGATAGAGCACGATCGACATTGGCCTGATGGCTTCAGCTGAAGATATGGGCCCACAAAATTGTTCATTCTTAACGTAATCTATCCTCTGTATACGGGAACAAGAATAGATAACCAAACTTAGACCTTCATTTTAGCCATGTTCTTGACTGCCATTTTAGCCATGTTTGCATGCTCTTGTGCAAAGTTACCGCCCGGGTGTGCAAAGTAATCCCGCTTTACAGTAATGGTATTTTTAATATCATTGACCAGGTATTAAAACTACAGTCCTGCGTTTCGGAACAGAAGTTTAAAAAGTCAAATTTTATTTCATTGTGAAAAGAATAAAGAAAATATAACTTTTAATTAGATCTTAATTATCAGTAACTATTAAAATCAGTATTCTGGAGAAAATGAATTTTTACAAAACAACGCATTAAACAAAAGTTAAAATGGAAGTCTCATCGTTCTCAGAAGTATCAATTGCAATTTATAAAGATTATTGTGAATTGTTGAGATTCATGCGATTTATAATGAAAAATTTTTCGTGTAATTATTTCAAAATCCGTTTGGTCCGTTTCACTCAATAGAAATAAAGTAAAATTTAGAGAAACTCTGAAGCTTTTTCCCCATAATATATCCTGATATAATGTTCCTGAATTTTATCATTCCTGGCAATTTTTATTAATTTTCTCTCTTATTCGATACCTCAATCACATTTAAACTAGATTATGAATAAATGAAAAATTATGGTGAAAAATTAACAAAGTCGACGCTTTTTCAACTACGCATCGAAATATTTTAATATGAATTTACATCCGATGGTTCGGAAGTGGCTTCTGCTGATAAACGATACTTTTAGAAATCAATAACGCTGAAACGTTGGTGGAAATTTAAGTATGTCGATAATAAATATAGAGCTGTTTCTATACATCGCCTATAGGATATGTGTTATTATTTTATTCAGAAATGTAATTCGATCGTTTCAATTTATAATCATTAATTAAAATACACAGAACAAAAGTTAGTTTTAATCAAATTTAAAAATATAAACTGCTTGTATGAAATTTCATCGTTTCTATATTACACTTAAAACAGAGCATCAAATCGAAATTGCATGATAAAATTACACATTTTTGTTCGTAGTAGGGAGGTCCTCCATCTTGATGAAATTGGAAGTTCCTTACATTCTCTTCTGCTTGGGTTATAATTTTTAAAGGACATAATCTGTAATTATTATACACGTAAAATGTATCTAGTTAACGGATAGCAATTGCAGTCTGGGCATTCTTTCGATAACGCTTTCAACTGTTTAAAATTTAGTAGAGCTCTATATTAGTCAAAATATTTGACGCAAATTGCGGCATTCTAAAAATCCGCAGTTATAAAATTCTAAAGACGCCACCGAAATTTTTCAGCAAAGAAAACTTCAGTTTAATTAACTCATTTTTACTGTGTGAAGAGGGTGTTCTTTTGCGATTAAGTTTTAAGAAAGCAAGTCCCCAAGTTAAGGTTTTTCTTTATGGGGTTCCTTTTAAAGGAAGTGAAACATCCCTCCTCACTTAATTAATATCCGCATCATTAATTTTATTTATATAAAAAAAAAACCGTTATCATTAAAAATTCTTTTTTATTTCCCCTTTCCCACTCAAATTCTCATTTCATATTCTCCTATTTCTTCTCTTGAATATGCTTTTTATAGCTCGCAATTAAAAATTTACTTTTCCACTGCAAATAAAATTTGCTCACACAATTTAAAAGCAATTTAGATATTTGTGGGCCGAAGCGCACCGCCTATAAGCTTGTTGAATTGATAGAAGGGAGAGGTGGAGGGAATATCTAATTTTTGCACAGATAATAAAAAATGTACGAGAGAAAGTTTGGGGGGGGGGGGTTGTTGAAGCGGGGGGTGGGAAACGGTTCGCCTGGTGGCGGCTGATATCGATGCCCTTCAACGGTTCATTTGTTTCCTCGCTTTCTTCTACATAATCAACTCCTGCGGCGATGAACAGCCAACCAGAAAATGATAATGGAAACTGGTCTCTAATTGAAAAGTTGCTGAAGAAGAGAAGAAGGAGAAAAGAGGAGGAGGAAACATAAATGATGGAAGTGCTTTTATTAACACGAGTTGGCAAAATTTCCGATGCGCTTTGTAAACGTGTAATCGAAGGAAACTCAATCTCTTACATAAAAATCCCCACGGCTTTGTGCTACTGTAAACAAAGTCATTGTAGATTTTTAAAGGTATTTGGTTTTATTATCAGTAAACCGTTTAATTGTTCATTGAAGTTCATCGGGAATGGTTGAAAAGTACTGAAGCGCTGCGTAAAATGTGTATAAAGCACTAATTACACAAGAAGGCTCAAAAATGCATTTCTTTTTTATTTACTTTCTTATCTTTAGCGACTTGCTCAAACTAAAAATTTTTTAATTATAATTGTTCGGCATGAATTTAGATACATTTTTAATAAAATAAAATCAGACGATCTTTGCCGGTTTCTTATCTCAGAATTTGCAGTGTTAATGATAGTATTTTTTAGAATTTGTCATCGAAGCTTTCTTCCAGTAAACATTTTCTTTTGGATTTGGAAGAAGTTTTTCACTTAATAAGAAGGAAGGTTATTGATAATTATGAAATTTCAGAACTTTGTGGCTTTCATTCCAGAGTGTTGATTTAAAGAAAAGAGTTAAAACCAAAGTAAAAACCGTTTGGCCATTTTTCAATTTCGTATTACGTGGAGAAATTATCCTTTTTTAGAAATGCTACAGTTAAACTGTCTATAAAAAAACTGAACTCTTAATTAATGTTATACTGTGGCTGTTTGTCCTATATTAAACAGAGGAAGGTACTTTTGAATGAGTACGTTTGTTAAATTTGCATTATGTGATAATGGTTATAGCTTTGATCATATTATAGAAAACCTCTACATGTATTTTTCTTAGGGGATTTCCACATTTGTAATTTAAAGCCTTTAAAGAATCCCAGATACAATTTTTCATGTAGTCTTCAAAGTAACCCAAAATATTGGACAAAACAGTGACTTCATCATTATTATTTTATTATTAATTTTGATATTAAGGAAGTTATATGTTTATATCGTATTTTCATTTAAATAATAAAAAAATATTGCTATGTGCCTGCGCAGTTCATATCCCAAGCTCACTTCGACTGCTACTAATCTAGTGGAAAGCATGGCGAACGTAAAATTTCCTCAGTGTTATTTTAAGAAGTATGCTCAGGGAAAATCTCTTTCCAGTTTCAGCAAATAAATTGTTTTAAATGTTTACAGCACTCTTCGACTCACTTATCCATCTGAAAGCATTAATAAGATTATTGAAAGAGCCCAAGAGACGACTGGGGTTTCAAGAACGATCATTTACTAGATGAATAAAATCTTGCAAACCTTCCAAAAAAGAGCTCTCGCTGTTGCGTAGAAGTAATGTTAAATTCGAGAATTTAAAGTCTAGTTAAATTACTAATAAACAATAAAAATTCATTTAATTCTTTCCATATTTAGTCTATTTTATTGCTCAACGTATTATAATTATTGAGTGATTGAGTTATTGAGCCTCGACAAAGCGATTATCATGTGTCAACAATGCTTAAAAGATGAACAGAAAGTTATAGTGTATTCATTCTTGACAAATCGATTGTTATAGGACATGCCATTGTGGAGCCTTCAGCCCTAGGGAGTGGATTTTACATCAAACGAACTAGGGTCCCCAGTTCCCTGTTCACTCTCCCTTCTTTAAATGAGAATGAGTTTTTCCACACCACAAAGTTCGTCGGGTGTTTCTCCCGATCGTTTTCTAACGTAAGGGGGTAGGATGCAAATAAGACCTCCAAGGGGTTATAAACAATAACAATCTGATTTATTTACGATGTATTTACAATTACGATTAATTATATCCAAAGCTAAATCCGTGTGATTTGATTTGATTCTACTCCGATTAGATGGACCTAGGAGAAATGAGAGATATGAGAGCGGCTGTGTGTTACCCAATCTAACGTTCTCGAATGCGCCTCCATTCTTCTATTTTAAATGATTCTCAATAAAGCTTCAATGTTAAATATTCTTCTATTCAATACTAAGTCAGGATAAAACTATTCAAACATCTGTTCACTCTATAACAGGCAATATTGACTACTCCTACAACTATCCGCATCTGTCTCCTCCGACAGGTTCTACATCGACTCTCAACACTAACTACACCTCGTCTCCTTTCCGACTGCTCACCGACTACTTCTCCCAAAATATCTGCACCAACTACTCCTTCCTATCTCCTCACACCAGTCCCTAACTGTCAACCGCACAACAGTGTGTAAAGGACACTCAAACAGATGATTGGTGGAAAGAAAGGTCAACACCTCCTTTCTAAATCATATCACCATCATTTACATGAAAATCAGACAATGCGTCATATCTGACTCAAACACTGTCGCTAACATAACACCTAGTAAACCTAGAACCACATCCTGTGTAATCTAAGTACTAACTCCAATCTAAACCTTTACTTCAATTGTATTAAACTTTTATAAATAACTAAGATAAAATAACTATGTAACAATTAAATAACGACTGAATTATAATTCACGTAAACTAGATAGATGTTTAAATAAACTAAATAATGGCTAGTCTATCTTCTCCAATATTAAACCTCACCTTATAAACATTATAGTAATAATCACTAAGTGTTAACTACTTTAAATGACTGACTAAGATTAGAAGTTAATTAAAATATAATAATAATCTAGAAACTGTCTTTAACTTCATAAACTAAGATCTCTCCTGTATTACACTAACAACTATCACTAAAATAGCTGAAAAATCTTATATTTAATCATTATAGCTGCCGCCACATAAGTTGAACGACAGGATGACGTCATTTCTAACGCCAGTCAATAGACGTTAACGGGAAGTAAATCGCTTAGCTATTCCATGAAACATCCGCTTTCGTTTTCGAAACATTATTTTCGTATTTATATTTAGTTTCTATTTTCGTTTTTTCTTTTAAATAGATAAATGAAATTAATAAATTAATAAATTAAAAAATGACGCAGAATAGTCGACTCGAACTCAATTTGTTTTATATTATGACTTTTAATAGGCTTTCCATGCTTCAACGATATCTCCACCATTACTATAGTAGAACAAGTGCATCATGGGTAAAATCTAGCAAAGCATATTTATGAGATGACTTACTGCGCATGTCGAAAAGATCGTTCAACTTACGTGGCGGCTGCTATAATTCTTTTTACTAAAAATAAGGATGGGGGTTTCAGAATCCCGGGGCCTCCCACCATTATCTTAGTATTCTCTACGGTCATTTTAGCCTGAAAAGTTGATACAGCCGAGCTAAGTTCTTGATGGTCACATGTCTGAAAACAGAATTCGAAAAGATTAATCCGTTTTCAAGTTATCGTGCAAACGGCGGACGGATGGACAGATAAACGTACAGACCAAGCGTGCATTCTTTTAAGTAGGTTTTTGTTAACGCTGTGGCTACAGTCACGGAACCGTGTACGAGTTTTCAGTCCCGGAATGACGTCACTTCCTGCTACGTGAAGGGGAAGAGCGGTGCACGGCGGTCGCGTCGAATGTTCAAGTCACATGTGCGATGGATTTTAAAGATGAATTTTCATCATATAACGAATTATAAAGCTTTGTTAAGGATATTCTAAGCAAAATTTTGTTCAATTGTGGACATGTGACTCTAGAACAATTGAAGCGGCCACAAAAAGAGGACGAAAACGACACATAAACGACGAACTTCGCTTCCCTATTGCTAAATAGAGAAATAAGGAATTAAAATGACTGGAAAATGGTTTATAAACGATGAGGGTAGCGAAATTATTCCTGCATTTCCTTTGCACGATCACAAATTTTATTACAGCTAAACAACGAATGAATTTCCCTATTGTAACTAAAAACTTGAATGACCCCCTATGCCTTTCACGGCCGCAGATCCGTGAAACAAATCTCGATCACGATCCCGTGGTCGCCGTGCACCGCTCTTCCCTTCACGTAGCAGGAAGTGACGTCATTCCGGGACTGAAATATCGTATACGGTTCCGTGACTGTAGCCACAGCGTTTTGTTAAAGCTCCTAATAAGGAGCTACAACGAACAGGAGAGTTAACATCGCCGACCAAGGAGCGACCGAGAGGAAGCAGAGGTAACAACGAGAGGAAGCAGAGGTAACATCGAAAGGAAGCAGAGAGCGACTACAGATCTTTAAGCAATTTCGACAAATCTTCCCTTTCTTCTGTAAGAAGTATCGTTTACAGTTAATTCATACGATATAAAACAATACAGGAACGAAAGAAGGACAGTTGATTATTTCGATACGAAGTGAGTGGTGGCTTTGCAGTATAAAAGATGGACAACAGGATTATCGTCTATTTTCGCCATTTATTCCCGGCTTCTTCTTGATCCTTGAAAAACACCGGCCATACAACAAATAAAGTCTAGCAGGATTCAGAGTCATCAGCAAGCATTTCTTTCCGGACTCTCACCAAACCTAAGAGACCCAATAGAAAAATTATGTTGGGTACACTTATGAAGTGAAGAATCAGTTATGGGAATTAGACGGCCTCGTTGAATAAATGTCATTCGCTGTCAGTCATTCAAATTCATCGGAAACGGCTGGAGAAATAAGTGGAGTTAAAGAGTTGTTGTAATTAAGAAAAAAAAATTACGGAGGCTCTAGTAATTGCCAAAGCCGCGGGTTTTTAAGGCATAGAACTACTATTGTATGTTATTATTGGTTACTGGTTTGGTTACTGTTAGTGTGTATTTTTTGTCGAAAAAAAACCAAAATTATACGATACATTACTTTATTCAATTACATTACAATATTGTGAAGAATGGGTCTGTGATATGAAAAGTAACAAACAAATGACAAAAGTTCCGGAATTATATTTCCCAATGTACTTGGGTAGTTAGTAGGGGTCATGACTAAATAATGTTTCATAAATTCAAATGCTCCTTCGTTTCGTTTGGCATAGATATTAAAATCTCCCGTCAATATCATAGATATATCCGCATCCACCTCAAACTCTTCATCTATTTGCTTGCAGTTCTCAGTGTATTTCAAAAGTCCAGAATAAAAGAAGATTTTTAAATCAACGCGTGAAGTATCTGTATGTAAATATCGAGCCAATATAAATCTTGAATAATCATTTAAGGTAACGTCCACTAAACATAAATCGCCAACTCCATAGTCAATCAATCTCCGTCTTACATTTATGTGATACTCTACAGGTTTACAGTCTGCTACACTATTTAAATTTCTATAAATTGCCACACACACGCTGCCCATTTGCTATCTTAGATCGAAGAGTATTTGTTCATGAATGCTTTTAAACCGAACCCTTAAATAGATTCGACGTCGTACATCCAAGTTGCACTCAATGCAAGAAAACCCGACTTTGAAAATATCCCCTTTGTCTCGATATCTAGGTGATGTGCAATGCAACTCTGAACATTTAAATTTGCAACTATTATTGTAACCTGGTCTCCTGCGTCATTGGTAGTCATAAATTTTCTAACTTGATCGACAAGTGTTTTAAGTTTATGATTTTCTAATCTAGCATATTCGTCTGATATCTCTTTGATATCCTTTCACGCTCCTCTTGTTTTCGTTGTTTTTCTTCTCTTAATCGTTCACGTTCTTTTTTTTTCTTTTTCACGCTTATTATTCAAACGCAAATTGCGAAGATATTTTTGATTGTACCCTCTCGGCATCGTACACACCGCCACCAAGCAAGTTTAACGATACACTGCAGTCTGGTAGCTAGCTCCAATTAAGGCCGGTTTCCATTTAGCGTCGGTTCGGCGTAGGTTAGGCGTCTGCGTCTTTATTTAGAATTTTTGAAAAACGCACTCGTTTTCCAATTAGCGTCGGTTCGGCGTCGGTCACGCGTCGTTTCAAGATCTTTAGGCGTCTTTTTCAGGTGTATTTTGATCTAGCCCTGGGGTGACCAACCTGCGGCCCGCGGGCCAAATGCGGCCCACCAAAAGAATTTATGCGGCCCGCGAAATGAACTATTTACTGTAAAATTTATTAACGAGTAAGATTGTACGTGGTTAATGTTTCATAAAATATTTGAATGTGATTTGAATTACAAATGGTTGGCCCCCTGAAAACCTTCAGAAATTTATTTTGGCCCGAGACAAAAAAAGGTTGGTCACCCCTGATCTAGCCAATCAGGTGCGATCTACTTCGCTATGGATTCTGGGTAGTTGTCTTCGCCGATTCAGATGAAGAATCATGGCTGCCGTAGCTGCTGTTCGCCGACATGGGTTCTAGCGACTTTTCCCTCGTGAATTTATTAATAAGCAATTATAAAAATTTGGTGAATCATTTATTTATTAAGTATATAGTAATAAATTCAAAGCGTGAACTTGAATGGAGTGGTTGATATCTTCTTTTTCCATCACCTTGAGAGAGCGACAATTGTTTGCAGCGACTCGACCAATCAGATCAGACCAGATTCAGGATAACGGTTGAAAGTCGCTAAAGGGAAAACGACCGCGCTCGCGTGCTAATCAGGGCGCGTCTCACGCCGACGATTGCAAAAAAGGATGCCGAAGCAAAAAGGACGCCGCACATGACGAGACGCGAAACCGACGCTAAATGGAAACTGGCCTTTGGTTCCAATACTCGCCCACTCGTACAGGCTGCAGCAGCTCCACTTCGTTATTATGCACATAAAATTCACTTAACTTTAACTTGCTGTAACTTTGCACCCAGTGGTCCATTTTGTTAAAATTTTGATTATTATTCAAGACCTGACCTTCCTCTTTCCAACGAGATATTGACCCTAGTTATAGGATATAGTGATGCAAAGATATAGACTGAGATATGTTACATCATTTTTTGAACGAGAAACCGCGTCTGAATATTTCCTCGGCTGCACCTCTGATAGACCAAAAAATCTTCAAACCAGATCATAAGATAGGAATTTCTGTCTATTTAATCTGCTTCAAACGTATCATAATTTCAAAATAGAAAAGTAGAAGAGAAAATTCCACGAACTGGACTCATTGTCCGCTGTAGATCAATTGGTTAGAGCAGTGACAGCGAAAATTGTGATGCCGGATTCGAGTCCAGGTTGCGGAATTTTTCTTTTTTTTTTCCTGCTTTGAAATTATGATTGTTACAATAACTCGACGATGAGATATTGATTTTTAAAATGTTTAAACCACCTCATGTTATGTCCTAAATTTTGTAATTTACTTTTATGCACCAAATTTTAATAATAAAATTATAATTTTTTAAAGGCTGGCCTAATATATGGAAAGAAAGAAATTTTCTAAATAATTAAGAAATGATCCTAACCTTAATATAATTTCAATTCTTCTTAATGTAAGCAGCCAAATACTCCACAAAGAGCTATTTTATTCATTTTAGTAACAAAAAAACAATTGTTTCGAGAAGTGGCACATGATTAATGCATTGCTAACTCGTTACTTTCTTTGCAATTTTTATTTTGCACGAGACTTTTCAGATTTAACCATAGTGAACACCGCTTTAAACTTTGGCGAATATAAATCGTGAAAAAGTTAAATTTTTATTCCTTGTTCCTGAATGGCGTTTCTCTTCGAAATGCTACTACTGAATCTATTGTGACATTCTTCACAAAGTTCTAGACAGAAAAACCCGACAGCATTGGATCAATTGATACTAAAGAGAAGAACTCGACAAAGGACCAAGGAAATGTCAAGACGAAAAACAATTTATCAGAGGCACCGATGCAGAAATAACATTCTTCCTTTCGCCGATGAGAAAAAGAGAAAGAAGTTAGAAATCTATATATTGCAATGAAGTTTGTTGCATATCTTTTTGCAATTCTAAAAGGAATTGAGTTACCTGCAAACGAAAATGTTTGGCACTTCATGAAGCTTTTCTAAAAGCTTTATCGATTTCCGTCTATAGGGTTTCTAAGGAACACCATTTCACATTGACATAGGTGGCGTGGCCATTTGAAAAAAGTTTTGCATTTGTCTCATTCGATTTACAGATGTTAAGGATTCCTTTACTATTGGAAGATGCGCTTCCAAGAATGACTCCCGTATGGATCCAGAGACGTTGTTCGGCACTAAGAGCGTACAGGGAACTGCATTCAATTACCTTACCCCCTACACTTTGGTTGCTATAAAATTAAATTCCATGCCAGAAAAAGAAGTAGTAACGCGATTGTCGTGATCAATAAATAAACGACTACCCTTCCATTGGCACCATGTTTTTTTCATGCCCGGAGGGCACTCTATCTGGGCTGACGCGCTTTCTTTTGTAAATCTACAAAACAGCGACAACTTCTTTCAAATCCAAAGGCGTCGCCATGGAAATGAATGTGATTGCTCTTTACGTTTTGTGTACACGCGTGAGCAGGAAACAAGCCCGGCTTTAAAGAAAAACCGCCTTTGGCTTGAAATATTTATTCTACGAATGTCAATTTTGAGAAAATTGAAAAAGTTTGTCGTAATGATATTGTTATTATAGGGGAGCCTAATCTAAACTGACGGAATCGTGAGTTTGACAATTTACTAATTGAAAACCCTGAATTTTAGATTTTGGAACTTTCAAGACGTTGTTTTTAAGATAATCGACGTAAGAGAAGAGTTGCTTCATGAAGATAACAAGAAGTTGTTTTTGCTTGATATATTAACCCCTTGGGGATTCCATCGAAAATGTGCCAGCATTACCTCTTGATAACGAATAGTTTATAGCAGAATCTCTCAAGTAGCTACACAAAACCTCTTGATTTAAGCGAAAATTGCAGTTGTAAGATTCTTGGTAAACCGAAAATATCGTAAAAGGTTACATTAAAGCGGCTTAAGAATGGTATAAGATTATAATTGCACTTTTTTGTTTAGCGTTTGTTAGACCAATCTACTTGATTCTTTCTCGCTCAAGTGCCTTTTTCAGGTTCCTCTCGGATTTTTCTAATCGCTTAATTAAAATTTAAAAAACGCGCTTAACGCAAAATAATCGGTTCACCTCAATTGAATCTGTGTAAAATTTACTGGAACAATGTTAGAGTTCCTTTGACATTCTTACCTTACAAAAAAACTGGTGAAATTTCGGCCGACGTAAAATTTTAATGGTTATTAGGTAAGCTTATAATTTTTTAAAAATCTATAAGTTGGTCATCTATTTCGTTATTAACAAGGGTCATTCAGGTTGAACTACACTTTCGCGCAAATATAAAATCGAGAAATAATTCTAGAATATTACATTTTTTTCAGGGAATATTTTAAATATCCCGCGATCGGCATGACTTAATTGACGCATGCCGATCGCGAGATATTGATAAAGGATTGCATAACGTTCCCTGAAAAATGTAATTTGCTAGAGCTATTTCTCGATTTTATATGCGCGAAAATGTAGGTCAAACCTGAACGATCCTTGTATTACAAATAATAGTTTAGAACGATTTAAGTACGAGCCTCGTATATGTTTATTTCATTTATGTATATATTGTGCTAACCATACGGAACATTATTAATAACTTCGATTATATTAAAGATAAAAACTTTCTGTATAAACTAAATCGGAATAGAAGGTTATCTAAGTTTTGAATATGATTAAGAGAATTTATGTGTATCGTAAATAGTTTCTAATGTTTTTACTTTTGTTTTCCCGATAAATTATCTTTTTCCATCGAATAGAAGAGAACATGAATTGTGATCGTACTGAATGCTTTAAAAACCTCTTTATTTATCTCCTGAATACCTTTTTAAAACACATTCATTTCATATTAAATAGAATTTGTTAATATCATAAATAGCAAAAGGATTTTTCTTTGTGGACAAGAGGTTTACCCAGTTATTATGGCGCTATCCACAGTTATTTCCCGGTTCTCAAAAGGGTTTTTCATGGATTTTTTATTTTTTGTATTTGAGTTTTTTTTTAATTTTTTTTAAAAGTTAACAAATAATAAACAACTTATTTGCCATCCTTCTCTTCTTGCCTTCTTTTTTTTTCTTTTCATTAGTTCTCTTCCTCAATTTTTTTCATCTATAGAAAGTTACCAGAATGTTATAATGACTCTGTATAGTAAAACAGTAAACCTTTACCAGGGAAAACTGATAATTATAAAGATATGCTTAAGAACTTTCTTGGGCTTTATATTTATTCTTTTATCTTGTTGAGTTTTATATACAAGATCTTTCTATTGTTTATTAATAATAGTTATTAATTAAAAATACAAATTAAATAAAAAATAAGATATAATAAACAAAAATAATAACTTCAGGATAATTCTCTAATATTCTATTTGCTTTTAGAGAATTATCCTTTTTTGCTTTGATAAAGGATAGTCTCTATCCGAAACGTCAGCTTTTTATTTTTATTTTGATTTTGATTAATTATTTTGTTTATTAAATCTTATTTTTTATTTAATTTGTATTTTTAATTAATAACTATTATTTATTGTATTCCAGGGTTCTTGTGTCTCGTCCTTCTCTTAATATATATCCGTCCATTATTCTTTATTAAACATTACTTTATCTTCAACGTATCTTGATATCTGTTAAGAAATTTCATTAAAACATTTTTCTAGTCATATTTAAACCTGCAGTTTGCGTTTAATAAATGTACCATTGAGCTTGACTATAAATGTACCAATTTGCGATGGAGTTTGGAGCAGAAATGGAAGCCAATCAGGACATTCTGGACAGCCTGTGGGTGTCAGATGAGGCCTTCTTCCATCTGTCAGGTGACGTTAATAAACACAACGTTCGTTATTGGGGTTCCCAGCACCCTCATGAGATCCATAAGTCACATCTTCATCCACGAAAGGTTATGGCTTGGTGCGCGATTTCCAAAAGAGGCATCATTGGTCCGTTCTTTTTTGAGGGCACCGTAACGTCACAAGCTTACCTTAACATGTTGGAAACCTTCTTCATCCCCGAGCTGCGAAGGAGGCGTATACCGCTTCGACATCAATGGTTTCAACAGGATGGGGCTAGGCCTCACACCACTAGTGAAGTGCTAGACTTTCTCATTCAGAAATTTGGAAATCGTGTCATTTCAAACAGATTTCCAGATCGATTCGGGGGTGGCTTTCTTTGGCCCCCTACGAGTCCTGACCTAAACCCATGTGATTTTTATCTCTGGGGGTTCCTTAAAGACAGTATGTTCACTACAGCACCAAGAACCCTAGACCAGCTGCAACAAAGCATCGTCGACTGCTGCACCCTTGTGGATGCAGAAATCCTGGATAGAGTCATGAACAACTTCACCATTCGGCTGCGAGCAGTTCAAAACGTTTCTTGGTGGCCACATTGAGCATATCATCAAGACTTTTCCACGGGAATAATAACTCCGAACTGCCTAAAATATCATACTAAAATGCTAAGTTTGTAAACATTAATGGGTCAATAAATCATAGTACTGAAATGGTCAGAAATTGACTGAATCACCCTGTATAACCGTTCATTTACTGTCCCTGAAAATTTATGCAAGCTTGCTAACTTTCGTTTTATTTACATAGTGGCTGTACCAAAGCTTATTTTCGATGCTAGGATTGCCAGACTCCGCTACTTTTATGAAAATTTAATGGCACTATTGAATAGTTGATTGCGCTAACTTTTTCACTTTATCCTGCAGCGCATAGCTTGTTGCTGCCACGCTCAGCAAACCACAAAAATGTAGTATTACACTGAATTCTGAGATCGTTGTAAAGCAGTATAAGAAGAGAGAATTTTAGGTGAGTTTCTAGATTTGATCATCCGAGACCCATAGTAAATCTTGGTGGAGAGTGACTATATGAGAATTCGGATACTCATCTTCAGGAAGCAAGAAAGAAACAAGTTAATAAGATACCGATGATGATAATGAAAGATCACTTAAAGCAGATGTGAATGTCCTTAAAGACTGCTCCTATTAATTAAATGCTTCCTTAAATTACCGGTATAAATATTTCTGGCGTCCTCTATACAATTTTTTATTTAAAAAAAGGTTTTTCTCAACAAAAAGATAAATCTGATCACATAAATTCTGAATATGTAAATCCAGTCGTTAGAGGTTGCCTTTTTTAAGTTTTTAAGCCAGGAAACAGATTTTAAGAACACAACTTTTCTTTGTGCATCATAAATATGAATCCTTCAGAATAAGTTTCCATAAATATTTTTATGCTTTTGTATTATTTTCTGATATCATTTTATATTCACGCAAGTTTTCCTAAATCTTCAGTGAAAAAAATGTTTATAATCTTTTTATTGTATTTATTTCCCAAATGTTGAATTTCGAAACAAAACTCTTCCAGGCATTATGATAACAATGAATTTCCTTTGGCTTTCAACATGAAATTCTACTTACCCATAAAAAATTGTCACATATCAAGAATAAATATTGATTCAAAAAAAAGTAAACAAAAATTGCGATAAAAATGGAATGGAAAAGAAGGAGAGTGGAAAGAAAAAAAGTAAAATTCAACCCAAACCGGAAACTCTTCTGAAATCAGTCGTTTTTGCAAGTTCCGCAAGAGTAGTTTGTCTTGATCAACAGAAGATGCCCTTCCTCGTTTCAAGACGAAGGGACTCTAAAAAAGGAAGAAAAAATGTCCCAATCATATAAGTTGAGTAAGGAAGAAGGAGAGACAGAAAAGGATGAAAACCTAAAGCATGAAATCCGGTCGAATCGAGTTTTTTTCCTCCCTTAATTTTTTTTTTTTTCATTTTTTAGACCGTTAAAGGAAGAAAGGAAAAAATGTCGAGTGCATGAAACAATCTTTTCCACGGCCTTATCTATAATGATTAGAAGCTAATGCAATAAAAAATTATTCAGTGACCAGTGCAGAGATAATAACGTTAAAAAAGAAGGAAATAAAAATCAAACTAAATATCAGAAAAAGACGCATCGGTGCTTTTAGCCAGAAATTTATTTATTTGGACGTTCTCCCTTTCCTGACATTTCCCCCTGCTCGGAGTTTTTATTTAATGGAAGAATGCACATCTGGAACGTTGGCGTTTACAAAGGCAAATGAACTGAAGGAAACTTTAATCATTACACTTCTGTAATAATTACAGTTAAAACCATATTTGGATTTATATCCATTTACATTCATTTTATTCGTCAATATTTATTTAATAACAGTTGATTAGCGCAATGACTGCTAGCGAATCGTAATTGAATATCTAGGCTCGTAATTCAATCTCTAGATCACTTTAGAGATAATTTAAAAACAAAGCTCTTAATATAATTCTGGTCCTAATCATAATAAAAGTATTCACTATTACTTTATTGAAAAAATTTGCAATTTTAAAGCTTCAAAATAAATCCTTTTTTAAAAATCGAATAAAATTTTAACGAATGAGAATATCGACAACCATTAGTACAATGGCATCCTTTGAATATGGTAATTGATATAAACACTCTAATTTTATTAGTTGTGATGGAATTTTCTCCAAAATGTATCCAATTTAGAAAATTTAAACATAATGGAGGCTGAAATGTAATGCACAGTCGCTCATAACTCGCAAATGAAAAGAGATATTCAAATGAAACACATTAGTAATGAAAGTTAGCTCCAAAATTTACATTTATTTTTTATAGTCTCTATATACAGATACACATTTCTCCGAACGGTGAACCAGGTTTTTTTTTTTGTTGTTTTTTTTAATCCCGTCAATGAAGAATTCCGACCGTCTTTTCGCAGTACACGTCCTCATTGCGTCTTTACTTCATCATCCATGGTGGAATGAATGTCCTTACTGACTCCTTTTAAACGTGAGAAGAAATAAAAATCGCAGGGTGCTATATCTGATGAATATGGAGGATGTGGAATGGGCTCGAATTTTAGCTTCACTGATCCTCGGCGGTTTTAGACTACGAGTAATGTGCCTTGATAGAATTTTAATTATAATGTTAATTGTAAATTTTAGATTATGGCAAAAGACTACGAGCAATTTGCTCATCTATTTTGGTACTAATTAAAAATATAATTTAATTTATTAAAAAAAAAAAAAATATGAAAATGCGGAGTAGGCAAAGAAACAGAACCTGTTCCGTAAAGCGCTTCAGTAGAAGTTGCAGAAGGAATGCAGTGAAGGCAGCTTCCATCTATTGATAAGAAATAGCTACTTTATAGTTGATTCAATATGCTAAAAGCAAAAAAAAAAATTGTGATACGACAATTACAAGACAAACAACAGCTTATAGAAAAATACTCACTACAGCAAATATCTATAGCAAATATTCACTATATGGTCTAGAAAATATTTTATTTTTACATATTTCAAATGATGTTTTGCAATATTTGATCCTGGATATACAAGGTGATTACACACATAAACAAAAAAAACTTTTTGTGGATATCTTGGTATTCAACAGTTGTTCTTAGGTAATTAAAACATGCTGATTAATAATACGCAAAACGTTTCTCTCTATCACCTCTCGTTTTTTAGATATTTGATATGAATGGTTTATATAAGTCTACCATTGTATGAAGGCAATAAACTGACAGACAGAATTTTAACTAGAAAATTTATTGTACCAATGAGTTCTAATGAATCTGACTTATGACATACATGGTGTTAGAACAATATTAATTTAATTTAAGATACATTTGGTTTAAATTTCTTAACTGAAGACTTGGGTTTGTGCTGAATATTTGGTTAATAAAATGGCGATATCTTCAAAACCTGAGGTGATAGAGACAAACTGTTTTCAGATTTGAAATCAGCATAACAAACTCCAATAGAAAAAATTAACACCATGTCAGATATCTACAGCTTGTTTACGAGTGTTATAATTAAAGTTCAAAATTACAAAAAGCTGTAAAAACAGAACCAATGGTCAAAATGACCTGAAATTTGACCTGAATACGCGAAGAAGGAGGAATTGGTATGGCATAAGAAAAAAAATATGCAAGATGGCGTTCCTCCGCACATTGCAAATCCAGTGAAGCAGCTGCTTAACACGCATTTCGAAAATGATAGAATTATCAGCCGTCATTTTCCTGGCCACCAAGATCACCTGATCCTGATCCTTGTGACTTCTGGCTGTGTCGGGTTATCTGAAAAATGTTGTGTTCAGTGGTCCGATTGCAAACCAGCGGGGTTGAAGACACGCATTGTTCAACACATTCACAATGTCACACATTCACATAGATACACTCTGATCTGTTGTGGAACACACTGTTTCTTGGCTTCAACTTGTGCTAGAAAACGGTGGACACCACATTGAACATTTATTGCGCATGTCTCGCGATATATAAAAACCGATATCATTGTTGCTTTTTGGCCTCAGGACAATTAAAAATCGATTTTTCCCATCCTAACTTGGAAGTCATTTTTTTCTTATGCCTTACCATTTCCCCCTTCCTCGCATATACTCAGATCAAATTTCAGGTCATGCTGACCAGTGATTCTTTTTTTTTATTTTTTTTTTTTACAGCTTTTTGAAAGTTGAACTTTAATTTTAATCACCCTGTACATGACAACTAACCGGGTGTCCCAAGAATGAGCGAAAATTTGAAAAATCAATTAACGAAAAACGGAAGGCGATAGAAATATACGGTTTGCTGCGTTCTGCTTTGGAAACCAGGAAATTTATTCGCACAAAGTTTCAAAATTAGTTACAAAGTTCGTCAACAGATGGCGCTGCTGACAGGGAAAAACTATAAAATAATGTTTTCAAAATAAACATTCATTGTCTCCATCTTAGTTTTAACAATCAGTGTCTTTTCGTTTGTTGGAAACAATGAAGGCTGGATAAAAGAACTATGGTCAGGTGACTTTTGAGTGCCCAGGCCTATCTTTTTCGCAGGTTACGTATCAAGGCATCAGTTTATGATAAAAAAAATTTTTGAATTTTTTTAACTAAGATGAGATTTTTTTATGGTTGTCTCTGCTTAAGTTTTTATAATAACTTTTTTTTCAAATTTATGATAGTAAATTAAAAAAATCCATTTCGAACCTATTTCAAATTTTATATTTTGAAGTTACGCATGCCGTCTGCGATTATCAGCAATGGCTGCAAAATTTACTTCTTGATGGGAAATTTCTCGAATAATCGTCGCGAATGCTGAACCCGGAATACGCAAGAGAAATGTAAAAGCATTTTAGGGATGCCTTTATTCTCATTTTAATAAGACGAAGAGAATTCCTAAATCACTCTAGCTAATATATTTTTAAATATTGCGTCGAAAAGGCGAATTTTTTTCCGCCCTTTTCATTGGCTTTTCTCAGTGCTGTAAATTTTACTTTAATTAAACTTGAGAGGATAAACACTCAAGATAATTACTTCGTTTGCTGTACTCTCAATTTACGTTCTTCCTCTTTAACAGAATACTAGCTCTTGATAAGCCATTAGAAAGCGTTAATGTATAAACTCTATAGGAATTAATTAGCGATGTTGATAGTACAATTAACATTTCTGAACGGAATGCATTATCTCCTTTAAAAATCAACGGCAATTCACCAAAAGATACAAACTAATTTCGAAAAAAAAATGGAATTATCTTGAAGAGAAAACGACTACATAAAAAGTCTATCATTTTCTTATCGCATTCTATTATGATGCGTTTCCATTTTCGAATTATCACTCCCGGATGGGGAATGAATGTATCGACAGTGAAATATTCTAAGTCGTCTCGGTCTTTTTTTTGCATAGGGAATTCCTAGACACAACTTTAAAAAAAAAAGAAAATAAAAAAGATATCGCCAAGTGCAAAGTGAGTTTTATGTTGGAAACGGAGAGAAAGCGACGTGGTGGTGTTTGCCGATAGAATGTTTGAAAATGAGGAGTGGGTGGGGTACGGAGAAAGGAGGATTGTTGGAGGTAAGAAGTAGGGAGAGTAGTGAGGGGGAGGGGGGGAGTAAGCATTCGAGGGGAGGGTTAATGGCAAACGGAACCTTCAGTGCTCGACTGAATGACAGCGAGGGCCCAAGTAAAGGTGCCATTTACATTCACGGAAGAAACGGTAATTCTTGCTTTCCGTTTCGACGTCCGATTCGGTTCAAGGGCCGATTTAAGTTTCTTAACTGTTATGGTCGATGGCGAATAACGTCGTTTACACTCAATTGACACCTCGTTTTCTTCACAGCAGAAGAGAGAGAAAGAGAGAGAGGGAGACCATGTTTCATGGAGTTTCTTCGCTTTCTTGATTTTTGCGTATTCTCTCCCTTCTCTCTCTCTCTCTCTTTCTCCCTCTCCCTCTCTTTCTCTCTCATTCTTCTCTGCTCCCCACTTGCTTTGCTTTCTTCGTCTCTCTTATTTCACTTACACTCCTACTCACGCTCCTTCCGTTTAATTCAAAGGACTTCCCTTGCTTCGCTTTTTTTTATCAACTTGGCAATAAAATGACTGAAGTTTGCACTTATGTTAGTCGCTTTCGTGCAGATCACTTATAGATGCAGCTAATGCAGCAGAATGTGACGCTAAGCACTGAAATTGACCATGGCCATGATTTCTCTTTGAATTCTAGAAACTAAATAAAAATGAGCTCGTGGAATATTATTGCGCATTCTTTTATTAGAGGGTTATTTTCATGGTTATTTTTTGCCTATTATGAATTTTCGTTTTCAGAGATTACTCGTAAACTAATTTAGAAAAATGAATGGATTATTAAAGTAGTTTTAGATGCTCACGAGGATCTTTTAGTATGCGTTTCTATGATTCTGGAATGGCGTTGAAAAATGCAGTTTTATTGCGAGGTTTGTAGGGTTTAATTTCTGCTTCAACATCTTTCCAGAATATTTCTATTGGATTTAAGTCGGTTCATTGAGCAGCCTTGGGGTAAATGTATTTTGAAATTCCTATAACTTCATTATATCGAGAACACTCATGATGATAACCTTGTTATCGACAATGTGCATTTCTTTCTATAACTTCATTAAATATTGCGCAAAATGCCTGAATTTAAAACTGAAGAAAAATTTGCATATCATAAGTAATATACACTGGGCATTTTTTAAGTCATGAAAACTATTTTATTCTTATGAACGTGAGCACATTTAATACATTTACTTTAACATATTGTTCGTAACTATAAGGGTCGTTCAAAGTTGACCTAGACTTTCGCGCATACCAATTCGAGAAATAACACTACTTTCGCTCGTATCAAAATATTTTTCAGGGAACGTTACGTAATCCTTTTTTGAGTATCCTGCGATCAGGATGACGTATTTGATGCATGCGCAGCAGCTCTAGCAAACATTGTGGTAAGCAGTGTCTCTGTAGCTATGGGACAACGATTCGTCCGTCTAGAAATACAGATAATTATTAAGCGACCCAAATAAATGAAAATCACTTTGAGCCAAGTCTGGAATGTAAGGGGTATGGGGCATCACTTTTCAGCCCATTTTAGCAAGAGTTTCTGCTGTCAAATTTGCCATGTGAGGCCGGGCGTTGTCGTGGAGATGAATGCAATTTCCGAAATACATCTCGGGTCTTTCTCGCGAATGGCGTTGCGTACAGAACCTGAAGCAATTTGAGGTAATACTGAGTGTTAATTATGATTCCTTTATCAAGATAAGAAGTACGATGTTCACTAGTGTGACTGCAGTCGAGCAAACGTGTCCATACATTGCGTTTTCACTATCTTTCGTCCTTTGCCAAACTACGAGGGGCGATTGATAAATAAGGTCTCCATGGCTGTAACTTTTTTATTTGTTAACCGATTTTCAAAATTCTTTTTGTATCTTATACTCATATTTGTCCTCTATGTAATGCACTATTCACTTTTCGACATAGTGCCCATCCCTTTCCATGCATTGCGCCAACGCGTGACTAGTTGGGTGAACCCGTCGGAGAGGAATTCCGGAGTTGTTATCGACACCAGGATTGAATGGCAGCTATGGACCCTCTTCTGGAGTACCATAACGTCCGCCCGCACACGAGTCACCACACACAAGAGGCGTTGCAGCGCCTACAGTTCAAAGATGAAAAATTGCAGTTCAAAAATGAAAGACTTTGCACATTGCGACTTTCACCACTTCCCAAAGAAGAAAGAGCCCCTTAAGGGACATGAGTTGGTTCTGACGGCGAGGTAAACGCTGCCATTCAATCCTGGTGTCGACAACAACTCCGGAATTCCTCTCCGGGTTCACCCAACTAGTCACGCGTTGGCGCAATGCGTGGAAAGGGATGGGCACTATGTCGAAAAGTGAATAGTGCATTACATAGAGGACAAATGTGAGTATAAGATACAAAAAGAATTTTGAAAATCGGTTAACAAATAAAAAAGTTACAGCCATGGAGACCTTATTTATCAATCGCCCCTCGTATCACAACAATCGGACATTCTTGCCCGTATCTTCGTTTCTTGCTCATATTGTGCTTAAAATTTTCCTAAAATCTCTGCAGGTTTAACCTTCTCATTCACAAAAAAATTGATCATACACCGCTGCCACACTGTTGCAAAATCTTGCTTAATACAATGTTTGTTGCAGATGCTGCCCATGCGTCAAATCGCGGGAGACTCAAAAAGGATTACGTAACATATTTATTTCTAGGTTTTTTGAAGATCAATTATATATGTGAAGACCAAAATTCGATCAGTGATATATTACCTGCTTTGTTTGATAATTTTTCTCCATATTTCAGTGACCTTCATAATTCCTCCTTCATGTAAGAACCTGTCTTTATCGACGAAAATCTGAACAAGGTGCTGATTTACAGCCCCATCTAAACTGAACGTTATACCACACAAAGAATTTTGAAGAGAGCGAAACAAACGGAATTCTGACAGCCTAAGGACAGGCAAGTACGGAGGTTGCGGCAACACTTCTAATCCAAGATCCAATAATTTTTGACGGATGATCAAACTTTGTGTAATCTCGCGTTGTCGTGATGGAACACAACTCCTTTACAATTAATGAGCTCTGGGCGTTTCTGCGTGATGGATTCGTTCACTGATCACATGCCGGCAGTACACATTCGATCTGGTTGTTTCGTTCTGGGGAAGAGCTCGAAAAACACGACACCTTTAAATTTCCACCACATTGAGATGAATATCTACATTCGACATCGAGACGAATCATTACGGGCTTCTTGTAGACCGTTACACTGTGGAAAAATAAGGTCTATTTCGGACCAAAAATCGATAACTTTTTTGTTACAAAAGATAGTGTTAAAATTTTGCACAAACATAAAGTAGTATATGACGCTTCTAATGAATTGCTTTTTATTAGAATTTTTCGTAATACAAAATTTATAAAAAATAAATAAAAATCAAAAACTTAAAAATTGGTATTTATTCTATTTTTATCTAAAAATATTACTTTCAAAGTGTATGAAAATACCTTAAAATAGCGCAGAAAACGAAGAAAAATACATAAAATGCTTACTACTAATTGTAGAAATTGGTAGAAAACAGAATATTATAAATTATTTTTACTACTGTTGCTTTGACATATATAATGTTTTGACATTATATTTCAATTTTATTTAATAATTTAATAGTCAATCTTTACTATAATACAGGAATTTCACATAATTTTATGTAACAA
This sequence comes from Rhysida immarginata, assembly GCA_023313115.1. Taxonomy (NCBI): domain Eukaryota; kingdom Metazoa; phylum Arthropoda; class Chilopoda; order Scolopendromorpha; family Scolopendridae; genus Rhysida; species Rhysida immarginata. Next base: position 3,887,327 of record JAHWFO010002284.1, read on the forward strand.
GAAAATGTTTGAAGCCTTACTGTTTATTATTTTTGTGGATGTCCAATTCAAAACTGTTCGCTTCATCACTGTAAAAATTAAATTCCTTTGAAACTTTATAGGATTAGTTATAAAGTATTATACAATCCTGAAAAGCCCATCTTATGAAGATTTTAGAACAATTTTACGTTTTTAATTTTATGGTTCAGTTTAAAAGTAATTAATTGAATAATAAAATAAGAGAAAAAAATATTCGTCAAGTTCATCGAGACTTTTGGCAGTCACTCACGCTTTACATTTATGGTGCCCGGCAGGAAAGAAAAAGGAAACTGGCACATGCGTAAATGAAAAAAAAACTCGTTCACAGTCAGAAACGAACAAGAAACGGCGTATTACTTATTCCTGGCATCAGTAATAAGTAACAAATAATGCTCCGTTTCCTTTCCCTTTTTGAGTAGCTGAAAGAGTTTATTTTTCATTTACGCAAGCGCCAGTTTCCTTTTTCTTTCGTGCCGGGCAGTATAATATTGGTTTGTAGCCTAGGTATTCATTAAAACATTTATAAAAATTAGCTGCGGAAACGTGCGGTTTCTGAAGTTATCGGGAAAAAAGTGATAAAAGTCAGAAAATATCATACAGCATTTTGCAGTACTTCCTGTCGGTCAACTCTCAGAAGATGCCCAAGAATCCCTTAAAAAGGATTATAAAAACTTTCGCCTTCATCTTGCCAGGAAGTGCTCTCGATCAAATCCAAATTAACCTAACCTAAACTAATCTAACCTAAACCTAACCAAAGTTAACCTAAGCTAACCTAGCCTGACCTTTAATCTTATACAAATGAGGATGTATTTTATACTCTTCTGTACACTTCCTATCCGTACATCACCACCGTTAGAAAACCGTATAACAAATATGAAGATATTCTGCAGCTTTTGAAAGTCAACGAACTGATTTCAGAACCTGAAGGTCCCCATGTATAATATAGTACCTACAATGTACCTATAGAAACAACTGTTTAAAAATTGTTATTAACCAACTAGTCAAAATATTTCTATAATTAGTAGGTAAGCAGTTTATGTATTTTTTCGTCGTTTTCTAAGCTATTTTAAGATTTTTTATAAACTTTGAAAGTAATATTTTTAGATAAAAAATAAAATAAATACCAATTTTGAAGTTTTTGATTTTTATTTTTAAACATTTTTGTATTACAAAAATTCTAATAAAAAGCAATTCATTAGAAACGTCATATACTACTTTATGTTTGTGCAAAATTTTAACACTATCTTTAGTAACAAAAAAGTTATCGATTTTTGGTCCGAGACAACCTTAATTTTCCACAGTGCGTTGTCACCGTAAACTTTACGTAACTTTTCACAAGCTGCACTCGCGTTCTTCCCTTTATGGAAGTAAAATAAGGCAAAATGCACAGTTCGGTCTTCAACTTTCTGTAAAATCTCCAAAACTCAAATTACTTATTGTTTTTAGAATGAAGCTAGAACTATTAGCTATC
>JAHWFO010002284.1:3897865-3955117 GCA_023313115.1 Rhysida immarginata
CCCCATATTGCCGTAATTCAGTGACAGTCATTTTTTGAATAACTTCCCATAAAGTGGTGAATGGTAAAAAGAAAAATATATATTCTCTGGAGATCGAATCTTGAGCTCCTGTATCAACTTGTTTCTACGCACGACATCCGACGCATCATCGATTACCAGAGCAGTAGTGAGGTTACGGCAAATGTCGCCATAGGCTCTAATTTTACATAGGCGCAAAAGTTGAAATTTTTTACTACAAATGCAGTCTGGCCCGTTAATACGTTATCGCTTAATACGCGTTTCCTCCCTGGGTTCCGTCCCCGTGAAAGCTATGTATACACAACGTCAAATACAATTTGATTAGCTATGCATCTTTCTATTTCCACTTTACTGTGAGTCGCATTTTCGAGATATTCGCCATTTTCGAGATATTCTATTTACTTCGGAAATTCGAATTTTTGCCGAATTCTCGCGAACTATTGGTCCCACAGAAAGTTGGATGGGTATTCGTGATCAGTGATGAAAGACGCGTTCATTTCATATATCAGATGTCCCGCATCTTAAAAAAAGTGCGGTACAAAGTTTGTTGAAAGTTACTCATAATAATAAAAATGTCCAAAAAAATAGAATGCATTTTTTTGTGCAAACATCATGAATAGCACAAAAAACAAAATCAAAATCATTAAATAATCTAACATATAAAGTTTATAATCTAAAAAGAGAGAATAGTTTGGAATATTAAATGTGACACAAAATCAAACTTAAAACCAAATCCGACCAACATTATTAATAAAAAATAAGATCATTAAAAATGTAAAAAAAAAAACTTTTAAAACATACATTTTTACTTTTAAAAATTGCAGTAAAAAATAAAAAAATCAATTTAAAAACAAAGTAAAAGTGTGGTGGCGCGTTTATTTTATAATGTAGTATTTTCTTTTTAAAATTTAATATTAAATGCATGTGTGTGTGTGTGTGTTATCAAAAGTTTTTTTTTATATTTTTTATTTTATTCTTTTTAATCTTTATTAAAAAAAAAAACATGTTTTTATATGATAGCTATTACATCAAAAAACCTTGGAAGCCTGCCCAGTCGGCTACGTCTTTATCTCGGCAACACCACCTCTACTCAAAGCCTGAGCGCGAAAACGTCATACATTGTTACATCACCTACGGTAGGGTATTGTTAATCATATTTCTACCAATAGTAAGCCCGAAATTGTCCCTACCGAAGATGATGTAACAATGTATATTTTTTCCGTGAGCAGGCTTTCTCTATAGGCGGTATTGATCTCGGGAAAGCGTTTACAATACATCACGCTGGCTAATCATAAACAATCCTCTCAATAACTTTGCTAGCATTGATATCAAATTAACAACAATTACATGCAACAATTAACAACAATACAGGCAGTCGTTACGTCATGATTGCAATGTATAAATATTAAATTTAAATATTAAATTACTTACGAATAAATGAAAGACTAGTGAAACTAACGATTGAAACATGCATTATCATCGAAAAGACACCACTGGGGAATGTTGCAGAGCTGTTGGTAGTCAGGAAGTGGGCAAAATATTGATTACAAAATTTGGGCACAAACACAACCAAGTGATGCTCAATAAAAGTGTGTAAAAAAAGGCGTCGCCAATAAAATGTTTTCAGCCAGTTCTAGCTATAGGAATTGTGAAACATCATGAGAAAACTTCGACAAATTTTTCAGAAAAACATGTGTTTTCTTCAATTGGGATAAATACGAAGGAGGAAGAAGCTCAACATGATTGATTCATAGGACTGAAAAAAAAATACTCCTTTATGGCTCTGTGGATGCTTACTCAAAAAAAGCAGAAGAAACGATACGCCACTTGTTCAAAAAAAATTTTAATAAACAATGTATGTATACATTTCAGTTGCAAGACAGTCCTCGTTTAGTACGATTCCAAAGCGAAATGTATACTGATATGGTGCATTATTATTTATTTTTTGTGGACAAGTGGTATATCATTTGTTCTCCATTCTTCTATGATTGCGTCATGTATGCGTGATGTTTCTTAAAATATCCCCTGATATTTCCAAGCTGTCTGTTTTTTAAGCGATTATAAAAATCAGTATAGAAGTTATATTCTGATTGTCATCTTGACTGCGTTCGCAAAAGAAAACGGCGTTGAATTTTCGTGCGGATAAGTCAAAGAATGGAAGGCATCACTTTTTTACCTGAAGAGCTTTTTTGTAAATTTCCAAAATATAAGTTATATATAAGTTATAAAAAGGACCTATATAACTTGATAGGTAACATTGAAGTATTTACCCGAACCAAGTAAGAAATCTATCCGAGATCAATGTTGCAAAACCCTCGCTAATAATATCATTAACATGTCTCCATCTAACCCGCATTAACATGTCTCCATCAATCCCACGTATCGCTACCGTAATGCGTTCTTTCAGCTCGTCTAGGTCACGGGGAAGGGTTAGGGTGAAGACCTTGTCCTTTACACACCCCCATAAAAAGAAATCACAGCGGTGGATTGGTCGAGCAGACAATTACCTGGAACTTGCAAAGTGGCCACCGCGGAGCCCCGACCTCGCACCTTGTGATTTCTTTTTATGGGGGTGTGTAAAGGACAAGGTCTTCACCCTACCCCTTCCCCGTGACCTAGACGAGCTGAAAGAACACCTTACAGTAGCGATACGTGGGATTGATGGAGACATGTTAATGCGGGTTTGGAACGAATTCGACTACAGGGGGGCATATTGAACATCTTTAACTTGTCACAATAAACTTCAAAAGTTTTTCTTTAAGAATCCGTATGTGGTGTGTCTATATTCTGAATAGCTTTGATGTAATAAATTTTTAAAAGTGTGAAGTTCTTTTATAAAACATTTATTTTCATTCGTTTTCTCATTAGATCTTTACTTATGCAGGGTGCTTTTGAAAAGGATGTCGCGAGATATCTTGCGATTTCTGCTCCTTAAAATAAACACATGTTTCCTCATACGTTTTTTCGAAATTACATTTCTTAAATGAGTAAACAGCTCGTGAAGTTTGGTTAAACTCCGCCCATAACGTAAACAAAAGCGAATGAATGACGTTAGTAAATCATACAGTTCGCTGAACACTCGCTAATATGAATGTGCGTCTTACAGCAAAAAGCAATCCAGCCAATGAGAAATGTAAACTGGTTTAAGGAGACTTTAATACTGTATCTCTCGATCATTTATCCACTTGCACGTCTTCACTAATTTGTTGACAAGTTCATTTCTGAGGTCTAGTAAATACGAATCTTTCAGTAAGCTGTGAGAATGGTCGAGTTTAGTGGACAGGTATTTCGCAGAAACCTATTAATGGAACACGTGGTAGTGTTCAGTTTTTTTTCATGTGCTTTTATTTACGTTATGGGCAGAGTTTAACCAAATTACACGAGCTATGTACTACTTTAAGGAAGGCAATTTCGACAGAACGAAAGAGGAAACTTGTGTTTATTTTAAGGTGCAGAACATTGCTAGTTATCTCACTACATTCTTTTCAAAAGCATCCAGTAGATCACTTCTTGAAAACATACAATATATTTGCATTGAAGAGCAGAATGATGCTGTAATGACACCATTAATGATACGATTCCAACACGTACAACTAAACAAATATCGAGTATCATTAATTACTCCTTATATTCAGTCATGACACGTTGTTACGAGTTGATTGATATATTACATACCATATCTTACCATTGAAAGTTACAACAGTACCACAGGATACCATTAGGGCAAGTGCTACTAAACAATTCCCAGTATCATTATTTAACGCGTTATATTCATTTATGAGATCCTTACACGTACACGTGTCACTAGACGAATGTCTGCTATCACCAGTTACTCTTATATATTCATTCATGACACGTCGTGACGAATTGTTTGATATACTATCTGCCAAATCTGGTTATAGGAAATTTTTAAGGGTGTATCATAATTGTATCATTAGTGCACGTGCCATTAGAGCGCGTACCTATTCATGGTATCTCATGTTCGATCTTGTTCGTGCTCTGTCCCATATTAATGGATTGATGAAAACAGAGTGTGGTAAAGTTAATTCGTTTTCAAGTTATCTTAATAATTAAGAAACTTCCTACGAGTTTTCCCGAAGTTTAGTTTTTCCTAGTAAAATAAAGAAATCCGAGTCTTCCCGAGTTTTACCGGAAAACGTTTCACTTCCGAGCGTGACGGATCAGACACTTTCACTCTCCAGCAAAATTTTGTATGCGGTGCGCCTATAGAAGTTTTCACTTCAATTAAATTATTTAGATATTTTGCAAAACGTTGCTTCATAGACATTTCATTCCGGAGCTATGGCTATGCTTAGTTTACTTATCATTTTACTTAAATAAGGCTTGTTTTGCTTAATTTACTTGTAAAGGGTTTTCATTTCGTTTTCACTCATTGGAATTTTGATTATAATGTTCGGACTCACCTGTATTATAAAGGGTGTCGGAATAAGAGAGCCGGATTTAAATTAAGCGCCATTGTCATTCCGTTGTTTGCGGTCCTAACAAGTTAACATCTTTCATCTGCTATTATCACGATCGTTACGATTAGTATATGATATACTGATGGCTTATGTTATCGCAACATAATAAAGGAGTTTTGTGGCTTCAATTAGATGGCATGGACCTAGAAGACACGTGGTTCCATTAAGACGGCGCAGCCTGCCTAAAAACAACTGAGTTGTTGAGGGAAAAAATTCCTGTCCATAGCGACCAAACTTGGCCATCAAGGTAGTGAGATTAGTCAACATGCGACTTCTTTTTTTGGGGGTTTGTGAAATCTCGTGTCTATGCCAACGAAACCAAACAATCCCTGAGCTCAGGGCGGAGATTCGACCTGTTATTGGCGAAATTGTGCAGCAGCTATGCGGAAATGTTATCGGAAATTTCATCAGCAGAGTCGTGGAAGACATTTGTCGAATATTGTGTTCCACAAATAGTCATAGCATTCGTCTTTATACTGAAAATATAAATGGCAGCATTTTTTTTTGAATAAATGATGCGTTTTATTATAAAAAATTTCCGAAACACTTAATGGGGTACCCTGTATTAGAAAATAATGGCATAGCTCCTGAATGAAATGTCTATGATGCAACATTTTGCGATATATATCAAAATAATTTAATTTTTAATTAGTGTACTGCATTTATCTTCTAAACTTCTTCAACGGAACTCATCAAAGAAAAGATAAAGACTTTAGGATATAAAAATAAACATTTATCAGAATTTAGCAAACGTTTATGAGATATTCTGTGTATTGACATATGTTTATTTATTTTTCTTCAGATACAGTTTAATGGGAATTTGTTGATCTCATAATCCATGCTGTTTAAAGGTTCAAAAGAAAGACCATTTCACGCTTCTTTGAAAGAATGAACATAAAAAATTCTAATAAATTGTGGTGTTTGTACGCAACTTTAAACATTTCTGCGAAAAATCTCCCATGTTATTTAAGTATCCATCGTATTGAAGATGAGAGATTGTTGACAATACAAATGTTTTGTCGTTCCGAAATCTATGTTAAAATGGATTCCGTTCTGTTTTGAAAGAGAAGACGACTTCAAAATTCCTTTAAATTCTTCATCTAACTTCTTAGGATGTTTATAACTTTTCAAAAAAAAAATGGCAAGGCCAAGCCCGTGTATTCATTTCAGTAAAAGCAAAGTTTGCCCTTCTAAATTTAGTCAATTTGTTTTCGCTAAACTTTTCCCTTTTAGTGTAAATAATGTGCGAATGGGTAATGAACCGTCGATTTATTTCAATGAATAAATTATTACTCGCGAATGACCAATTAATGGGTCAAATTAACCGTGAAATTACTTGATACAGATAATATCGATCAGTTACATAGTCAATTCACATTGACGTGACAATTTTTTAATGGCACTTTCACTCTGATTTTTTCGAATGGGTTTGAAATGTAGCAGAAAAGCAGATAACAGCTACACAAGCGAAATTAGATTTTACACTAAATAACGAAAAGCGTGTCGTTAGTTGGGGGTGACTTGGATTTTGGAAGATTTCTGGTCATATTAATTGTAATTTGAAAATGAACAATTGAATATACAGGGTTCGCGCTTACTCGCAATTTACGCGTCAAATAGGTATTTTTACTAAACATTGACTCTTGATTTTTTGATCAGCGAGTCAAAATTGACTTGTTAAATTTGAATATCATCTGCCCATATCTTTCTCATCACATTTTAAACTCACTTCATTTTGACACTTGTGGTCTTGTTTACATTTCTAATTAAATATGGCAGCAACTATAGAGATTGTGGATGCATGTAAAAAATATGGAAGTTAGAAAGAATCTAAATTTTGACTCGTATCTTCTGAAATTTGACTCGCAGTTTTCAAAGTTGGGAGTCAAATTGACTCGTAGATATTTTGTCCTAGCGCGAACCCTGTGAATATAGTCTCTGAAGAATCGACATGATAATAATTATATAAACAGAAATTATAGAATACGGTTGCAAGAATTAAGTAAATTTATTTGTGGGGAAAGTCCAAAACACAGGATTATTCTGAATTAATTATTTCAAATTGACATTTAATAACTTCGAAAATAGTATCTCACAATAACATCAAATTTAATTATCCGCCAAACTTGTTATTCCCCAAAGTCCACAGAGATTCGCGAGACCAACTACTTCCATCGTTGCCGTCATTTTCTCTAGATCTCTTCCTTTGAGGATTAATCAAAGACCAAATTCGGGCACTTATTGCTACCATCGACTAATCTTCCTGAATTACAACTCCGAATTGTTGCAGCCATTCAGTCACAGAATGAGGGTCGGAGAAGTGGATTTCCAAATGTATGTGCCATGTCGACAGAGAATCGCACATTGAGCATTTGTAATGCAAGTTGAATAAAACTTGGATATGTTCTTCTTTCATTCATTGTCCTCATACAAATTATACTGATAGTCTTTATAATTATATAATTAATTTCCTATGAGAAATTATAAAACTGTTAAAACTGCGATAGTCTTTTGTGTAAACCTTGTACAAAGGTTGGGTAAAAAGTAATGGCAACAGAGCTATATTTTTGATAAGGCTTAATTATTAGAGAAAATATCACTTACTTTCTTCAATGTAATCACCATCTCCTATGTTAAAATCCTTTGCCACACTTGTGGAAGGTGTTGTACACCATCAACGCGTCCATCTCTGTTGAGGTCTCGAAGCGACTTCCCTACAGTATAACATGGACAATAGCGATTTTTGTGTTGCAGTGGTTCCTGATATATAAAAAAGTGGTAGCTCTTTCATTTTGGCGAAGTGATCGAAATTAGGTGATTTTGGCGGAAGTTCCAGCAGCGCAGGAGACCCGTCAGGTGACTTCTCGCATTGTCATGAAGATGGTATTGAACGGACGGTATGATTTAGGTAGTAGTATCTAGCGTCTGCCTTGGTGGGACAGCATCGTGCATTACTACCCCATGGATGTCATTAGGGCGTTTGTTCAAACATCCAATACAGCCTGTTTCCTATTTTGGTAGACAGATAATAAACACTCAAACTTACACTTAGAATTCTGCATTAAATATTCACACACAGATTATAATTATGTTACATTATGTTCGCATTGCACTTTGAAACAAACGAACGCATAATTTCAGGTATTAATGAAAAACAACCAAGCCTTTTTGGAAATACACTAGTTTCCTATTTAGTGGACAGGTACTTCAACGTGAACAAAAAACTATCAGAAATTGCAAATGAAGTCAAAGGTTGGTTCCATTATGCTGTGGAGAATGTACAAAAAGGTTTTTACCTAGGTCTAAATTGTTCGGTTTCCTTACAATACTTCAATACAATGAGATTGCTTTTTTCAGATGTCCAATCGAACACGCTTACTATGGAACGATTCCATTATGTGTTTGCTTAGCGTCGGGGTAGGCAAGTTTTACATCACGTGCTCAACTCTGTTGACAAAAAGATTATTTTGGCTGTTCTGTTGAGAATTTTTGTTTTATTAATAATAAACTAATCTACTTGGTTAGTAATGTAACATAAATGGTGCACAGTATCGATATAATTATATGCGTAATTAAGAGATAAGCTGATGCAACGCTCGTTATGGTCTGATGCGGAAGTGACTTACATGTTTAAGTGGAAGCTATTTTCTTTTCACTTCTCGAAAAGTTAAAAGTCTCATTTTTTGTGTGTATATAAAGTAAAGTCCGAGAACGTTCCAAAATGATTATTTGACATTTGATTTTGTTTATACGGCATCGACCCCACCCTGGAAGCCAGATTTCAGGGTTATTAGATAGTAAACTGTATTATTTAGCAGAATAACGCTAAAAGTATGTAATTCTGCAGTATCAACGACAATTATGCCAAAACCAACCGAAAAATTTTTTAAATTTATTATACACTAGCTGATATACCCGGCCTTGCTCGGGCTATTTTAAGATGAAATTTTGCGCTATCTAATGAGAATATACAGAAAAAATGAAAACATGAAAAAAGCTTGAATTAATATAGTAAAAATTCATATTGAAGAATCGTAAAGAATTTTTTTAAAATGCTCCCAATGGATGGCCTATCCAACTACCGACCCTTCAGCAGTTCTACTCGACTTCGCTCGTTTTGGAATGTTCTGTATAGCTGAATGAGTTTGACGCATTGCCGGAGAAAAGTTTGGAGAATAATGATTATTTTTTCTGTATATTCACATTCAGAAATTGCAAAATTTCAAAAAAAAAGGCCGAGCAACGCCGATGATATCAGCTACTTCATGAAAAATCGAAAAATAGTCCTAGATACTTGAAATAAATTTTAAATCAAAGAACAAAATCCATATTTTATGACTAGTGTAAAAACTAAGCTTTCAACATGAAAAAGGCTGTCCTGATATCAGCCTGAAAAATTCTACGGAACCAGTATCCAGATGCGCCAGAACGCTGGAAAAAATGTGTAGAGAAGCAAGGAGAGTTCTTTGAGAAATAACTTGAGCGTGTGTATATGTATGTGTGTGTGTGCGCGTGTGCATGCGTGTGTGTGTGTGATTTTTGTAGTTTCCTGATTTTATAAAAAATAAAGAAATAAAGTCCAGATCAAATTTGAACGCCTCTCGTGCAAAGTGAATATGATGTAATATGATAATTAACTTGTGTGTGAAATTTTATTGGAAAATTCTAAGTGTACGTTTGAGTGTACACCTGTCCACTAAAATAGGAAACATACTGTACTTAAAGGTTTCGCAGTATTTGACTGAATATCGTACAACCATTACCACTCACTACCGTAGCTCATCTGACCTTTCGTTCTCAACTCCACACTACCCCAAGTTTATGTGACTCACGTAACTGCCATAACTTTGTTATCCAATCCTTGTATAAGACAAATTCATCACACTTTGAAATCATTTAAACCACTGAAACAGTTTCCTCTAAAGAAACAAACGAAGCGATGCCACTAGAGTCTAATAAAGGCGAACCTTATTCCATATCGAATCTTATTTGTTAAGTAATACCATTTGTACTAGTTTTTCCAAAATTAAATAAGTTTTAAATAAAAATTTGGAACTCTTTCTAATTCAATAAGTTGGAGTTTAAAGAGGTAAAAGCACACGAGAGATGAGACGAGCTACGAGAAAATTTCGTTCATTTAATTCCGCGCATTTTCTAAATCCTCGAGCTAATGCACAACATCAAATTCGAACGTGTTTACGGAAAATTATTTCATTAATAAAATTACGTCAAGTGCAAAGCTATGCCTGCTTTTAAAAACCAACACCTGTACTGTTTCATGCGCCACGATTCTGTAAAACGTCATTGCTTTATCACTCTCTCTTTCTGCATTTGTTGCGCATCGTTATTGTTGAAATTCGAGGCAATAGCCTTCAGAGAAGACAACTCGGAGGAGGTAAGGAATAATTTTTAAACGAAAAGTTTCAACCTCGCTGCCTATGAAAAGGGCATTTTCAGTGGCGACGAGAATATTCACGAAACCCCTTTTGGTCAAGGCAGTTGCTAGATTTCTCGTCACTCGACCGATGAACATGCAACCACACGGTAGAAAGCGACTTGGAATTGAAAAATTACGACTTTTGAGATAAGGTCAGTTTGTTTCCAGGCTCGTTGATGTTCTTTAAGTGCTTTAAACCTTTAATAGCACGTACTATTCATAATTATTTCCCAAAGAAAGAAAAGAACATTTAAAAGCGTTAAAGAGTCGCCTTTAAAGTTGCTGATTGTGTATTTGGTTAATTGCAAGTAATTCACATGAAAATTATCAATGAAATGCAGGCAGAAGGCATATTGCGTTTTTATACATTTAAACATGATTACAAGACAGTTTAATTTAAGATTAAGCGCCTTAAGTTATTGGATACTTCTATTTAAATAATAGATCAATATAATACAAGCTAAAAATATTCACTAGCTTATAATTAAATTTTATTTATGTATGACTCCATTTCCTCGGGAGAATAACAATCACAAATGGATATTGTTCGTGTGTCTTTGATTAACCTAAAAAATCCTGAACAGCTTAGGCAAATAGCGACTACATCTTTGATGATGTTGTTTGTATAAGCCATTCTATAGCATTTCTGTAATCTTTTACAGAATTCTTAAACCTCGAAAAGATTATAAATAATATCATGACACCTGAAACGATCTTTCAAGAGGCAATAATTTTGAGGCAATAATTATACGGGCAATTTGCCATGATTGATATAAACTCTCTGAATCATCTGCATGAAGTTTTTAAATTCAGCAAATGGCTCCGACATTATGGCTTTCTCACAATGTTTTACTGAATTGCAATGAACTTTAGCAAATTCGAATTCTAAACAACAGCCCGTGGTGATTCTAGACTGTATTGATTATCCAGACATCAAAACTGACGCTATGCGATTCGTATAATTATCAGAGCCAGTGTTTTCTCTGCTCTCCAGTTGCCGACGTCATTTCAATACCATCCCTCAATATAATGATGTAGCTTTAAGAAGCTCATATATTATGCATTTATAATTTAAGGCAATCCATTTCGCAAGGAACTACATAAAACCAATGCCATTGATATAATAAGTATAATATTTTAATTTTTCAATACGTAATTCATAAAAAGTAGCAAATTGCACTAGACTTTCTAACGAGAAATTGGAAGCTCATTTTAAATATTTTATTATGCTTTGCAGAATTGTCGATTCAATCTAAATTGTTCTGCTTTTGTCTTTACTTTCGGTTCGTCTTCATTAATTTCTTATCGCTTTTCAATGCTGCCAGGATTTTCATCTATTAATTATTGGCATTAATGAATTTGTCTAGATCCGGGTTTTCAATTTACTCCGCAATAAAACGCTTCTTGTGTACATGTCTTTCTAGTATATATTTCACTTAAAATTTATAGAGGTGAGCTGCCCAAGAAAAATTATAATTGAGGATGCCACTGTTAGGAAAAAAAAGAACACAGTATTTCGAATTGAAACACGTTATCGAGTCCCAACTCCCAAGTTTCTCTTCTCAGTTGATTTATACGAACATTATGTTATTTATAAAACATAATAGCTACTACTACAGTTAAAGATATATTCTAATATAAAGTTGAAATCAAGTTAATGAAATCGTTGCAATCCTGAGAGGAGATTAAAATAAAAAGTGGAGACTATTATACAGGGTGAATCAATAGTTTTTTAACCCCCCCCCCCCCTTCTATCTTGAATTTTTTTATTTTCATTTATTTATTTTTTTATTTTCATTTATTTATTTATTGCACCCCATAGAGTAAACATACAAAAAAACGTATTATACAATTAAAAAAAGAACATTAAACAAATATAGGTTACAGTAGATCATAAAAATTAAAAAAAAAGCAGTTGATTATTTAAGATATATTTCTCTAAAACTTTTATAAAATGGTGACAACGGTATTTAAAACTGAATTTAGAACAAGAGTAGATTTTCGAATGGATATTATAAGATAACAAATTCCATGTTTTACACGCGTTATATGGGAAGTGAGTCAACAAGCTAAGACATACAGAACAACGAAATCCCACAGTAAATTCAGAGTAAGTGAGTCAACAAGGTAAATCTCCGAGTTTTTCAGTAACGGACATCTTCACAAACCATCGATTAACGAAGTGAGCACAGTGTCGGAAGATCTGAGGATATCAAAAATTATTATTATCTGATGATACACTATTATTATTATTATTATTATTATTATTATTAAATTGAAGCATCCTATAGGGATAAAAGCGGGTAAAAACACTAAACATGGAATACAAAAAAACTAAAAACTAAAATTTTTTTCTGCAAACCCATTAAGAAGGTATCCAATACTTGAACGGCATGATAAACGTACTTTGTACATGTAGATGAATTACATTTATTAATTTTTTGTCTATTACATAGGGAAGATTATTCCAAATTGGTATGGCATTATAATTATACATGGGGATTGATTTCAACTATGTAAATTAGGACAAATGCAAATCGTATCTTCTAAACGTTAAGAGATACACAAAAATTTCCAATTACAAACTTGCTCAGCATTAGATTCCGAACAAACAAAAATGTTTTCTAAAATCCGAAAAACGGTCAACCAAAATCATATTGCAACCCCTGCTGTTGAATAACTGCGTACTCAGCTTTTAGTAAAGTTTGCTTCTCTGCATAGAGAAAAACTCTCCCTATTCTTTAGCATAGAGTACAAAAATAAAATTGCGATTGTAAATGCAATTATTATTGAAATGAAAAAAAAAGCAAAATGGACCTAAAAATTATTGTGCTCTTTCTAGTGGTACCAATAGTTTTCATTTAAAACGATCCCCTTTGGTTTTTTATACCAAAGGGAACCATTTAAAAAAATAAACTTTTTAACGCACAGTGTTTTAATTGGTACAACTAGAAAGAGCACAATAATTTCTAGGTCTGTTTTGCTTTTTTTTTCTCATTTCAATAATACTTTCACTTTTGTACTCCATGCTAAAGAATAGGGACTGTTTTCTCTTTGCAGAGAAGCAAACTTTACTAGAAGCTGCACACGGGGGTCTTTTACTCTTTGTAGCTTATGAACGGATATTTATAAGAGAAAAGGACGAGACACAAAAACCCTGGAATACAATAAATAATAGTTATTAAATAAAAATGAATTAGTTATTATTAGTTATTCTCTAATATTCTAATTGCCTTTAGAGAATTATCCTTTTTGCTTTGATAAAGGATAGTCTCTATCCGAAACGTCAGCTTTTTATTTGATTTTATATTTCTAGTTTTATTTTGATTTTACTTATTATTTATTAATTATTTTGTTAATTGTTAATTATTATTTTATTTTTCATTTTTATTTAATAACTATTATTCTTTGTAGCTTACAAACAGTCATTTGATAGAAATGAAGTCATTACATACAACATAAAATCCAGAAGGTGTTCGATGAGATGTCTACCTGCAACATAGCATATTTCTGTATATAATTTTTCTGATGCAATTAATCAACAAAGGTGGACGGTGTTAGGGATCTCCATAAATTACTTAACGCTTGAGGAGGGAGTGTTTTCGACAGCGTTACGCAGCGTTACAGAGGAGTAGGGGGAGGGATCTGGTGTTATGTAACGCTTTATAGGATATGCAGTATAATTAAGACTAAATTTGTGGGATGGTTTAACTTATCAAACAGAGAGTCAAGAAAAGTTTACTTAAGGCTAAGTTACTTTATTTTATTTTTCAAATTTTTTATTTAATTATAGAATTATTGTTAGCATGACCACAAAATGTAATGTAATTGTTTTATAACTATAAATTGTTCTTTATCCGAAATTTAAAAAGAAACTCATTTTTTTGTCAAGAGTCGAGTGTCAGTTTTAAGGATGGATTAGGGTAAAGTTTATTATACTATAAGATTTTGCAAAACCAGGCGAATTAGGTTGGTAAAAACACACAGCAGTCTCCCCGCACTATTCAACATTTTTGTAGAACAATGGCCACTCGTAGCTGGCGGACTTTTGCGAACTTCAGATTTTTTCCCATTAGAATTCCTCAATACATAAATTATAAAAATTAGATAAATAAGTTACTTATTAAACAGAGATGGTACGGAAAAAAATTCAATGCATGAATGCAACTGAGCTAACCAATATCATCGAGCTGATTACGTTAAATGTTGTGACCCCCACCCGGACTGATAGAACAAGCATTCCTGTAACAGTTCTGTCGAAGTTATTTTTTTCTTACTTTTTGTTTTGATTTTGTGTACAAATGTTAACTGAACAGAAAATAGATTTTTTTTCACACAGAACATTTCACATATTGTGAAATTTCTCAAAACAAATTTTTTTCATCTTTTAGACACATTGCAGGAGTTGCAGATTATTAACAAATTTTATTCCCTGCACGTTGCGCAGTTCATATTTTCTTCAATTTTTGTTCAAGCCAATTTACGCCTCTTGCTGCAAGACAGTTATCATTTGGTACTTTGAAATGTCTTTTTCTTTTAAAACTAGTGCTGTGAGGACTTTTGCATTCGTTTTTTTTTTTCATTTGCCATTAGAAAATCATCTTTTAATCATCATGAAGGATGAATAATTCACTTGGTCATATGCAAGAAGTATTATTTCTATCTTATCACATATTAGTACACCAATTGATGTTTTCTGTTGATAACTGACACTCTTTCTCATAAAATACGGTTTCTTCAACAGCTGTCCAAAAGTTAAATTTTCCTGTGACAATAACACTGCAGTTTCTAATATAATTCCAAGGTGGAGGGATGAGTTTAAAATGAGCGAATTTTGTGTTACGTAATTTATGGACGAACCCTTATTGCTCTGCATGTTTACTGAATCTGTTGTTACCGATCATTTTCTAAGAGGTCGCAATGCGATTTTTGGGTGATCCGCTGATCCGATTTTGAAAAACGTTTGTTCGGTTTGTTCTGAATTTGATGCTGTTTGTAATTTGAAATTTTTCTATCTTTGTCTTAAGGTTTAGAAGATAAGATTCGCATTTATCCTAATTTGCTTAGTTGAAATCAATCTGGTGTACCATCAGAAAGGTCATCCTTAACTTCCTATTCATTACCTTTAGTGGAATTTACTTATCTATGTTTATATCCAAGATAGGAGGGAAGATATCAGACTTTTGATTCACCGTGTATAAATTATGAACAGAATTTGAAATTTATAATTAAGAAAACGGCTAAAGATATTTACAGAATAAATGCGGCATATTTTTATCTGCTTTTTAGAGATTTTAAAGAACGTTTTCGAAAACATAAAGCGAAAAGCTCATAAATATTGACATTATTTACTTAAGATTTTACCCGTGCAGCTTATGAAAATAAACTTTAAAGTAACAATTTAAAACTGAACAGCAATTTAAAATATACGGTATATATTCTTGGGAAAAAATAATTTTTTTCTTGAATCATAAAAAGGGTCTATAAAAGTCGTCAAGAAAATGTTGGAAGATGGAGGAATGAAACTGGAGAGTTACGAAGATAAGGAGAACGACCCGAGTTTCCTTGGCTGTCACCCGATCGCCTCGCCAACTACAGCTGACGCTCAGGAGGCGACAATGTCGCTAGATTCCCATAAGAAGATCGAATTACAGGTTAGTGCTGCGCTAGCAAAACTCCATTTCCCTCCCCCTCTCAACTTCCTCCTGCTTCCTTTTGCCACTCTCACATCGTGTAAATGACGAGAGAAAGGTGAAGAGATGAAATTTCGAGAAATTTTCACGTCTTAGTAAATAACCTTCTTGGGATTAAGCGATGCAACTGAAGAAGTGTGGACGAGATTTTAAAGGATCTTTAAATAAGACGTCGCAAAAAATTTCTTGGAAATGTGCTTTATTTCACAAGTTTCTGTAACGCTTTCTCGGAAGAAATGTGGAGATTGTAGATTAAAGTGGAGAGGAAAACGTTAAAATAACAAAGTGAAGGGAAAAAATCAATAAAAAAGTGAACTCTAAAAATGCTGAATCAGGTTGGTGATAATAGTTCGTACTGCAAACTTTTAGACCTATTACAAGACTTGATACACAACTCTGAAAAAAAAAGATTTCTTGGGCTTAATCTTTATTTAAGCCATGCTGTTTTCAAAAGAATAACCCTGACTTTTTTTTTATTGTAATCATGTAAAACTTAACTGTAGCGTTTTTTGCCACATTTCAACCAAGTTTTTGCAAACTTTTCCGTTCATTTGAATGTGCAAACAAATTCGTGTTTTGAATTATCCGTTATTTACTTAATAATAAATAATTAATACAATAAATAAAGTATTAATAATCATTAAGTGTGGAAAAGAATATGAGCCATATGAAGATGTAGACTCTTACAGGTTGGCGCTCACATATCGAACGAATGCTCGGAGAACAGTGATTGCTGGAGCATATGATAGGAAGAGACTTACAACATCAAGATACCTTTAAGAAACTATTACTGGTGAATATATGGCGCACATAGTTAGAATTATCTGTTCTATACTATATCTGACATTGTGACAGGAAGAATAACGTTTTTCACATCGGTCCACGAAGCATTGGATACAGAATTGCTGCTAGTATGCTGAGAGGTTCTGTCTTTAAAGCGGATGAATGTTCCTATATTAAACATCCTTTGAGATTGAATTCCTAAATTAATTCACTTGAGCCTTTGTTTGAAGTTTGTAATTTGCACTCGTATAACATGATTGTTCATTCATTTAAGTTACGATACAAAAGAATAGAGTTTTAAAAAGTATTTTCTTATAAATAATTTTTACCTATCGTCAATAAAGCTTGCGTTTGAATTTTCTCTGAATCACAATTAAAGAGCCTTCCGAGAAGATAATTTTTAAAAGAATTCACTTATTATACCGGGTGCTCCATTTTATGCAATGCAGCTAAAATCTCGAAATCGAAAAACACGAAGAAAATTATTGTTCCATTCAAATTAAAATTGCAGTATGTTTCTTTAGGTTTTTTTTAATTTCCGAATATTTAACTGCATTTCTTAAAATGAGAAACCCTATATGTATATACAAAGGGAAATGATCTTCATCTTCTAATTCCGTTTGTACCAAAACGAGAGTTATAAACATAAAACTCATAGCCGAACTGCAATGTCCCAGCCACTGAAAACTCAATGAGAATTCAACACTGAAAAAATATTGTTTAATGAAATAAATCCTGCATTGATGATAAATGAAAATACGTTATGCTGTCCGACGAATAGAAATTTGCATTGCTCTTTACTACTGGATGATGAATCACCTAAGGAAGCTTATGTCTGTATAATTTCGATAGTGAAGCACGCTGAAGGTTGTTCAGACTAGGCATGTCGTTTTTTTTTTCTGAAGGACGAATAACAGCTTGAAAAGCAGAATAACAGGCAAATAGTATGAACTATGGGTAGACACCAATTCCCACAGAATTTGGTATTTCCAGGTGGGTAATGCCCCCATCCAATGCCGCTGGCAATCTCCAATCTTAATTTGAGGAGTAAGAAGACGGTACCAACCTATTCACTGAATCTCAACATCATCGATTCACTCATTGAAAAATAGAGATAGTAAACTTTACCCCGTCCCCTATCTTTCAAAGCGTTTCTAAATGATGAATGGTATAAAAATTCCATCATTGAGGATGAAATGCTTTCGCTCCCATGCCAAATGTAATCATATACAATGTTGTGCTTACTTTACGATTTGTTTATACACCATCTGGTGTGGAATTATGAGGTGGGGGTATTTCACGTACTATAGCGTTGGGGGTCTGGTGGTTGTTCTAGGTAACATGAGCTCACAGTCATATTGTGATATTCTGGATAATGAAGTGCTTCAAATACTGCGATGTAATTACAGAATGAATCCCTGTTTACCATGCGGTGCTATAAAGAGAACAATGTTCAACGCTTAGACTGTCCTGCACAGAGGCCATACCTCGATCCAATTGAGCATTCTCCGGACGACTTGATAAAGCTGATAAAGCCCAGAAGCAGCGAGCAACTACCATTATCTTTTTGTATGAAATTTTGCAAAGAGGAATGACGGAAAATGTCAGTAGATATCCTCCACAACTTAGATTCGAGCAAGCCACTTCAAAAATTCCAAGCAAACCTTTTATGTAGTCTATTTCCCATTAACTTTTTGGCGGATAGCAACCTTCTGTACATGTACATAAGCTAGATATATCTTACGATATGTTATCAATTTGCCATACGGATGGAAGTCTGCTTTATGGTTATTTTATTTTTTATAGTATCAAAATGTAGAATATTCTTATTGAAGAAAATCAAGATAGAATGTCTACCTTTAATAGATTTACTTGTTTTTGGAAAGTAAGATAGTAAAGGAGTCTATTTCAATGACATTACCTTTCCGGCAAATTGTCGTTCTTCCTCTGTTTTCGTAAATCGTTTTCTTTTTTTTTTTTTTAAATAGTAATGTAGTCATTACCACATAATGTCGGTAAATGTTGGCGCTAAACGTCCTCCGCAAGACAACGATAAGAAATTTTAAATCAATACTAACGATTGATCACATTCGTTTAAAAAGCGGACTAAAACGAGGACATATTGCTTTATTTCCGCGTTTAGAACATTAGATGGCGCTTCTTTCATCCGACGAGAGATCCGATATCTGATGAAGAGAGACCGACGGTAACGAAAAACGAGGAATAAAAAGCGGAAGAAAAATAGAAAAGGAAAGGGTGGGGAGGAGGATTGGGTATACGGGGTTCGAAATAGAAAGCGAGTGAGAGAGAGAGAGAGATTGGAGATTCCTTGACGGAGATGAAACCGACGGAGTGGAAACAAGGATTAACCAGATTTCAAATATGACGCCACTTCAAATCAGATGTGAACAGGGGAGATGAAAAAACGAACCAAGGAGGGGGAGGGAAAAGAATCTTCAATCAAGACTTTTTTTGGCTTTATTTATTTTTATTACAATAAGAGAAGAGTGCAATGAGGGAAAGGTACCGAGTGAGGTCCTAAAATTTAGATGACAAGGAAGAAGGCATTTAAAAATAGAGAGTAACGAACTTTTATTATTGAAATGCAAGATATTCAGCTCATAAAAAATTATTTTCATTAAGATTCATTTATAGTTCTAAGAACAGATATTCAGATTGCCGGTTTCAAAGTAAATTAAACTTTAGAGAAGAAATACGTATAATAAAAACACTACTAGGAGCAATCGGATACAATCATAATGAAAACGGAGTTCAGTCTCTAATTGTTTCTGAATCCTTTAACGGAGCAAAATTATCATGCCCGTTCCTTCAGGTATTTTTAATATAGACCAATTTCACATTACATATAAAACTTGAAAGAAAAGCATCAATAAGAAAAAAATCGTAAATCGGAAATTGTGTGTGTGTATGGGTTCCGCTATCTCCTGTCATACTGCAAGTGCTCACAAAAATTAGGAGATATTTCTAAATGAATATGAAGCGATAAAAAGAAATATTTGATTTTTGTTTATTAAACAAGAACGTCAGAAAAGCAAATGACAAGTCAAAGAAAGCCAATGCCTCGACAAGCGCCACACATTGACGGTTCAGTAGGGTGTATGGTCACCCTGGACTGTTAAAACACACTTATAACGATGAGGCATGGAGAGGATCAGATTGTCCAGCAGTTCTTGTAGGATCATCTGCCACTTTTACTCCAGGGCAACTTCCAGATCAAGAATCGTTCTGAAAGGCATTGGACGGTTTGCCAGAATTTTCCCAGTACATTTCAAGCATGTTCAATGGATTCCTGCCTATTGAAGCAATGGTGGGGCCTTGTATTAGCATGCATAAAGAGAAACAGGTTTCCAACAGCTCTACCATACGGTTACACTATAGGGTGCAGGATCTTATCTCCATATCTGACAGCAATCAGCGATTCGACTCCTGGAGGTCGGTATAATCACAAACGTTGATGCCGGCCCGCACCATGACTCGCGAAACCAAATGACGAAGCTCATCAGTCCAACTTCTATGCGTTCTACGGTGTTCAGCAGATAACGGAATATACAAATACTCGCCAGCATACAGTCTAGCACGATGGAGCCGATTTCGCATGATCTGAGTGCTTATCTGTCACCCAGTGGCAGCAAGAAACTGTCCCCGCAGCTCTGACTCATTGCTGTGCCGGTTCCTTCTTACCAATAACGTCAAGTAGCTGCCATCTCTTGCCGTTATGGCATATGGGTGATTCTGCCCTCGTCTTCTTCGTCCTGTGTCTTTCTTACACGCAATTCCAGTCTGCTAATCACGCTTTGGGATGTTCCAAGTGCAGCAGCAACTGTCGTCTGTGTTTGACCAGTTTCTAGACCTACTTTGGCTCTCCAGCTTCGGATTCGGGCAAATCGTGTTGCAGGGACATTGCAAGAGCAAGGAATTGTAGGATGTGCACTTTGATGATCCTGGAAAGTGTAGATATTCCAGTATTGACACCTCTGTGTAGTACATTTTGACCAATGAAATGAAAGTTTGGTTTTCATCTCGTTTGCACAATCGGACAACTTTCTTTGACTTGTCATTTGCTTTTTAATTTTTTATACAAAGCAATATTAGCTGGGAGAGAAATTTCTATCAACTTTTTAAAAAAGTAGAGCCTTGATAAGCAATTTTATTAATTTGAGAAACTAGGAAAAGAATATTTGTGCTTTAGAAGAATATTGAGGTTTTTTTGATAAAAAAATTCTCGTTTACAGAAAGAGAATTGAAACTCTCTACAAATTTCATTGTCAGAAAAGAAAAGAAATTTTTCATAGGAATATAAATAATTCTTATGCTATTATTTAATATAGACGCTTTCTCTTGGGAGCCACTTTTCTAAGCAGGAGATCTATGAATCAAAATTATGTCGATAGAAAATGGGATCCAGTTCACACAGCATTTTTACACTCCATGCTTTATATCATCTGATCCGAATCGATCGCCGTGATGGTGAGTAGCTTCAAGTTCATGATACAGTGTTTGAATCGATGTAGTGTTTTTGACCCATGAAAACCGTGTAGCACTTGGTATCTGTTCTTTTCCCACTCATTATTAGATTTCCTCGTTTTAGAAAATGGAAGACTTGAATTTAATACTGGTGCCATTTAGCTGGCTAGATCAGAATGCTAACGTGATTAAGAAAATTTCACTACACACAGATCTGTTGTTGATCATTATACAAAATCTCTCTTTAAGATTTCTTGTTGCATTAAGATTTACCGGTAATTATAATTTAATATTTGCAACAAAACTTGTAGTTCCTTGTATTAAACTGAAGATGGTTTACAGAGGGTTGTTACTTCTTTCACCACCATCGAGTATGTTCAATCTGGTATCATGCATCGCAGATTTCACTGCAGGAGGCTGGAATGCAGAACACCAAGATCAATTCGTAACCACTCCTGTTGACACGCTTTCCAAAGATCTTCCACTGTTCGCGATTGTCTCTTTCCGAGGGCCCGTTCAAATACGCCAAAACCGCAAAAACACATAGTGGATCCATCCGGCGACTTTACGGGTATATCACTGAATGGAATGAAGCGGATTTCGGTATCTTTTTGCATGCGTTCCAGGAACAGGCGAGTTGAGCGGCAGTGTGACTCGACGCCTTGTCTTTGTGGAGCCGTACCGTACAAACCGGGGGTGTCACAGGTAAACATGGGAGTTAAAACGATAGTCTGATAGTACATGGCCTTGACTTTGGTCTTTGACTCAATTCTGTGTAAAGTTAACTTAACTTGCCGTTGTAGCTGTATCCCGCCACGATCATGAAATTTTTTGAAAATGTTTCCTTGCATTCACGGTACCATTTTCAAAAGTTCTTAAAACTCCTTGGGCGGTAAAAAATGGCTCTGTTTTTGTTGCAGTCGCTTAAATAAACAAACGCCTCATCTAGTGTGACCACGTATTTCCAGGTATCGTTCATACAGTTTACGGCAGTTGATCCGTCGCTCTTGAACATGGCGCGGCAACAACTTATGAATGTGGCTATTGTGCCGCGTCTCCATTTGTAAGTCATGGTTGATAATTGTGTTTCCTGTGTACACAGATGTACCTAATTTTTGTGCAATAACTCGTTGTGTTGTTGGGTTACATCCGCTTACGAGAGCCTGAATCCGGACTACGTCAGAAGTACGGCTAGCAGTGTTGCCAGACGTAGCATAATTGAAATTGTAGCATATTTTGCGATTTTGTAGTACTTTTGACAAAATCCAGATGCCAGATAAATGATACGTCATTATGAGTCACCAATAGTACTATACTATAAAGCACTTAAGCCAATGGGCTCTTATAGGCAGCATGGTTTGCAGTGATAATAGCATATATAAACCTTGAAATCTCTACATGGAATTCAGTCGGGACCCACTGCTGCTACTGTACTGCACGACGGCTTCACTCGACGGACGATTGCCCATTATAAATTAAGGTAAGATCATGCCACTAAGTGATTATTTTTTTTTTTGAGAGATTATTTAATATGCTTAGTGGATGGTTTCAGATTGCTCTGCTTTTTACCCTCAGGAATGGCTCCGCCATTGTTTTGTCAATGTGTAACGTAACTTTTAATGAGTGAAGGTGGCAATTAAAATTCAGGTGTGTTTTTTGTGCTTCAGTGTGATAAGTGAAATATTCTATGGCCTGTTTAAAATAAAAGTGTTTTGTGCCCAAGTTTGGATTAAAAGTGTTCACAAGTCTGCAGGTGTCTGAAACTACGCAATTGTAAGTAGAAAAGAGCTTTGATATGTAAAATTTCTTTGGTTGTCATGACAAAGGTATGATACAGAACAATTTGAGAGAACTTCATTAGAATTGTAATGCTATCTCTATCCTCAGAGCGATTGAAGAGTTTGATTTACATTATTTGAATTTTAGCATATTTATCATAGTTGTAAGTAACTGGGATTTAGATTAACTTTCTTCTTTTGTGCTAAGAACTATCAACTTTCTTTTCTTTAGATTTAAGGCTTACATTTAAATTTTTGTATCTCATTGGTATTCTTTTAACCTTGAATAAAAGATTTTTATTTAATTCTAATCCTTGCTTATCTTATTGGAATAAATAAGTCACAACCTGCCACTTTTTAAAGAACCCAACCTTTGTCCTTGATTGAGTATTTTCTTGTTTCTAAAGGATTAATATTGAGCTAGCTGTTTTGTTGAATTCATTGCATTGGATTCTGGTGCTGATTTGAGAATAAAAGGGGGGGTGGTCCAATCAATGGGATATTGGATACATTGGCACCCTTCATGTAAGGTGATACAATCAGGAAGGAAGGTTACATTACAACTCAAAGTCCTTTAAACCCCTCCTTAGGTGTGTTTCAAAAAATTGCAAAACAATTCGAAATACATAAAAGGTAATATTTCAGATAACAGAATTAATAAAATATTACTTGAATTAAGCGCGTTAACGCTATACAGTTATTAATCAGTAATTAATTACAGTTTAATATTCGAACAACAGTCGATATTCACAATGACTTTGCAACGGCGAACCCGTCGCGTAATCCTTTTGGCGGGAGGATTACGGGAACCCAAATGAAATAGTCGTCTTTCAGGAGAAGCGACGCTCGGCGTGTACCTGAAGGAAAATATCAAAATTAAACTAGGGCGGACTGCGACTCGCGAATCGCTTTCTTGACCAATAATTTTGAGCGAACCGTTATTGATTGTTAAGAAAATGACTAACTAAATTCTTTAAATTGATATTAATTTTTATTGTTGAAACAATTTCATTTTAAACTGCGTAATTTGGCAAGTTCTTCACGCCTAACCTTCCACGATGCATAGTTGTTGATATTAATCAACCGCGGCTTTGCAAATGCCGGTTCGATCAATAAACCGTTGATGGTCTTCACTCGTGAAAATGCCACGTACGATAAGCCAAGTCCAAATTCTGAATCACCAATGTCTATGACTGCTTTATCAACAGTGATTCCTTGTGCTTTGTGTCTGGTGATTGCATAGGCTAACTTAAGCGGAAATTGCTTACGCGTACAAGATACTCCTCCTTTTTTGAAGTTCTAAGAACTCGACAAAATGGTCTCAAAAATCGATGGTGCAGAAAAAAATTTGCGAAGGGCTTCGCCATATTTTCTATGTTGAAAAATCTATTAGCGCGTGCAATTGTTTGTTTACATTTTTTTCAATGCATTTTAATGGGAACAGCTAAATGGTGATTATTCCTCGATGGCTGAACCGATTTTTAAAATTTTTATTTAGTGACCATCAGGATGGTCATGTCCAGCTGTGTGCAAAATTTCATTTGTGCTTACGCTGCTATCTCTTTCCAAGGAATATTTGGCCTGCACCACCTTCCGACGCCTTCACGCTCGTTTCCAACGCCGCGTTTTCATCCAAGGCCGAATCATCTGCAAGCTTAGGAAGAAGCGCTTCTATACGTGGCTCCGCATTCTTGTTAGACCAACAGCTTTTGTCGCGGGCCGCTTTTCGTGCCGTCAGCTGCTCTTCCCCTTGTGGTTCTCGGGAAGGATACGCTTCTCGTTTCCCGCGAAAAACGCGGCAGTGAGGTTTACTCGCGGCTTTACTACAACGACAAGTACTAAAAAGCCTAACCTGCTGCGCGTGCTCGCTTAGAAGCCCCTCTTGACTCCGAGTCCCCGGGAAGGTAGCCTATACACCTACGCTCCGATTTTTCTTCCGTCTTCGTCAAAATCCTAAACTGCTCTCTCCTTCTACTCTCTCTTTCTTCGCTCGTTCTCCGTCTCTCCTTTAGCAACCGCTATTCCACCAATCTCCTTCCTTCTCTTTCTGGGTCCTTTTTGCTTTTCTTTCAAAACATGCGGCGCTCTGTCCTCCGGACTTCCCTTCTCTTTTGTCGTCTGCTTTCCTTCTCTATCTTTCTTTTGTTTGCCCCCTCCTTCACGAACTGTGATTTTAATTGATGTTAATTCCTTCCAAATTTTGTGACACAATGATATGTAGTACGCTTGATATCTCTTTCTTGGAAATTACGAAGCCTTGCTTCTTGCATGTTTTCATAATGTTCAATGTTTTTAGCTCGCTGTTCGAATGTAACTATTTTAATAACTGCCCTAACAATATTCCACGTGATAGCTCACGTGAAATGAACGCGCGCGCCAATTTTAAATATGCTAATTGTTACCATAGATCCCTAACAACCCTCTGTAAGACCGAAATGCGTTTTCCTGGAATAAAAGGCTTGTTGCAGATAGGAAATTAGTATCATCTTGTAAATGTAAATATTTTTACAACAAACAAAGTTGTCATTATCGATTACATTGAATTTAATACAAACAACACGTGAAATAATTTTCATTATGTATTCTCTTTAAACTTAAAAACAAGTAAATATTTTAAACACTCAGCAGATATTTATGTGTACGTACTAAATTTGGAGTGAAAGTATACAGCTTCATTTGAATTATCACTGATCGCCTAATTCTACTTGTTTAATGAAGGGTTTCGCGTTAAACTTGAAAAGCGTTGCGCGCTGGAAAAGTTAATTAATGATCAGGGTAAGTAGAGTGATTTTATATTTAAGTTTATGAGCATTTTCATAGTAAATAAAAGCAACGGAGAAAAGTAAATCAAATTCTTGACGCTAACGATGAAGCGGAGGCGGATTTTCTCCCCCGGCGGCCATTACTTAATGTAAAATTCAACAAAAGCTTCCGGAAATCTCCCTTGGTTCCCAGATAGGAAAATTGATTCTACCTCCTTATTATCTCGAAACTTCCTCCTGTAAATCTGGCATTGATATGATTTTAGAAGAAACTTGCATTCCTCCGTTCTAAAAATCATTCGCGAGTGGTGTAATCTTCATACGGGAAGTTCTCCCATATACGCTTTGTTCGCTTTCGGGGTAATGACTGTAATATCCATAGGCCCAAATGTTTTCTTCTTCTTTGTGCGCAAGAGAACAAAAGGACTAAATATGAAGAAGTTAATAAGTTTTGCAGTTTCCTTGTATTTATAGTGGTTTTAATAAGGTCAATGAACAATTAAATATTAAACATGAATATACATTTAACTTATCAACACTGGTGAAGAATATAGAGCATAAATTTTTCCTCGGTTGTGGTTTGTTTCATTTAATAACTATTATCAAATTATTCTGATATTAATAAAAATTTGCGCAAGTACAAGAACAGATGCGCGGAAAGTTACGCTAAAGTAGTGGGGAGTTAATTATATAAAGCTAAATGTTCACATATGTGCCGAATTCCGGTTTCAGGTGATCATAGGATGTTATTTTGTATAATATTTCTGGAAAAAAAACGGAAAAAAACAAAACTTAAGAAACTTCACCCAAACCGACGGAACTTTACGGAATATCCGTGATAAGAAACATTAGGGAAATCCGGTTCTTCCTCTGCCGTTTCCATCGTTGCTCTAGTAGGAAATGCATCTGGTGGCTCAGTTATGATAGTAATTACCCGTAGAGAATTGCACAGTCTGAGATGATAAAGCGTACCGCACATCACTAACGCAAATACGAAGCAGTTTGGATTACATAGTGTATATCTCCCTTTTGGACCGTAGACAAGATACTGAGGTTTTTTTCTTGTATGGGACTCGAGCTGATGATAATCTGGATATCTCGACCTTGTGGGCAATTTGAGCTTACCAACAATGTTACTTTATTATGGACTGACTGTTAACTCATTACTGCGATCATGCTCCTTGCCCCACTGCGTGGCAAATGCAGACCAGACAAAATTTTTGAAAATTATGTAGAACTGTTCGAATGGCCGCTCAATTTCTAAACTTTAATCCAACAGGACGCGTCTGTGTTGAACAGGAGCCACGGTTTCGAAATCTTTGGCAGGACGAATTTCACTTTTATTTCTGGCAAACCATTTCTGTGGAGACTTCCAGGAAATTAGCAGGCCGCTTTCATACAAGTAAAGGGTGAGCTAACTAATTAATCGCCATAATAAAGCTATTTTTTATAATACGTTGAGCTGTCTGAATACCTTTGATATCAAAATATAACGGCTGTACCGAATAAGTAATTTTATCATATAAAATAGGAAAGATTTGTGCGTGTGTATAATGAGTTGATTTCGTCTTCGGTAAATAGTACCGTACTTTACCCTTGTTTCTTGTGGTTAAGAATCATCTTTCAGTATTGAGACAAGTCATGGTATCTCGTATAAGGAATGCGGATACCATTCTTATAGATAACATCCAGCTGCAATTGAGTCTTCAGTCTCGTCTGGAGTTCATTGTTAGTATCGAAACATCAAGCCCCTTCATCGCTTTTTTCAACCACCCAAAGATATGAAACATTAAGGTGAATGTTTGGGACTGTAAAAAGCATGGTTAAAAACTTCCCAGTGGAACCAGTTGAGGTAACTTGAACGAGATGCTTTGAAAATTTCCTGAGCTCTGGGTTTCATCACTGAAAGCGGCAGAATGAGTTTTCCTTGGATGAAGCTTCAAATTCATGCTCATGCAAATCGTTTTCAGAATAAGTTCGTTTCAAATCTGCCACATTTCGTTTCCGATAGTAAGGTGTAAAACATTCATATCCCCTTTACATCTTTTATATGATCCACTTGATGATGGGTTTTATGCTGATTTTCAATCCTGTATGAGTATATGCAATAGAAATCCACAGATTTGTGAACAGCTCCTTTGACATTCTGTTTTGCTGTATTTCCCATTTCCAGTTCCTTACTTGACTGTAAGTTCTAATTCTTTAAATTATTTTATACATTATACATTTATCATAACGCCATGAAATTATTTTCGAGATAACTTTAATTTAAATTTATTACAAATCGATTGCCTAATTGGATATATCTATGTGGTGACTGTTGAAAATTACTGCTACACGAAATAAGACCCGGCGCGATGAAACCGAATCTCAGCACGTAGTGGAGATGCGAAGTAGATGATCGATTGTGCTCAACAGCTTCAGAACAAATTCTTGAACCTAATTTGAAATCATTCTTTTAATCAAACAGCTCTATAATGACGCCACTTAGCAAAATCCTGTGGTTAATGAAAAACTACAAGGTTCTGCAGCTATCAGCGCGCGGTTACGCAATGCCATCCTCTGAAGTTTGACATCGTATAAAATATTAAATTTAAAAATAAAATCTCCATAGAAACTTCAGTATCTCAGATTTCATACAGTGTTACTGCACGAAAATAAAAATACCTTTATCAGTACTGTCTGCTCTGGACAAGAACACCTTTCAGTTTTATACACACAACAACTTTGACTCAGAATATTAGAATATGTCAAATTTCCAAGTATATTAAAGAGTGTAAGTCCCATTTCCTCCTAATAAAAGGGGAATGAAGCGAACTTGGATTTAATAATGTTAATTGTCGGCATATGAATTTCAAAGTAAAAATTAAACATTTTAATTTATTAAAAATTGTATGACTGGAGAAAACAAATTCTGAAATAACGTACGAATTTTCATTGAGCTCAAAAGAATTAAAATATTTCCTTAATTGGTTCACGGTGTTAGAAAATCCAATGAACACAGGAATGAATTATTAGATAATGGTGTCAATATGCATGGATAGAATGTGCGCGTTAATAGAGCTAGCACCATGGGACGAAAAGCTGACATTTTTGTCAGTATTAAAGAAGTAATCATTGCCCTGCCGAAAACACGACATAGCCAGAAAAAATTGCTGAATAAGTCGGATACTCCCAAGAAACTGTTTCAAGGGTACTGAAACAGCACAATGACAACGAATGATTTGCAAATAACCGAAGGAAGCCTTCCACCACGGCTCGAGTTGACCGGCAGCTTATGAAGATTGCGAGACGGAACCGTTTCAGAAGTGTCCGAAATATTCACCGAATATGGACACAAGCTGGAGTGCATGCAACACGCTCAACACTTTGGAGACATCTGCGTCACATGGGGTTCCGATTACGAGCACTGAGGCCTAAACCACTACTGACGTGTAAGCAACGGCGAGTTCGAATAAGTTAGTACATCTCCAAAGTCTGTGATTTCCTTTCCTCCAGCAATTTCGTCCTCCTAACTTCCGACCCCACTCCTAAATACCATAGAGCAATTATTTCAGTTACTAACAAATTCCCCCGTTTTAAACACCTTTGCCGCCTTATTCGTCCAAATCCCCGCCCCCCTACTCTTAATTCCCAACCTTTACATAGGAATACAGGGTGATTATAATTTAAGTTACACTAAACAGACCCTCTCTAAAGTCCGTTCTGCTGATCGGATTTTGATGAAACTTGGAATATATGCTATATAGACCATGGAAAAGAGATTTTTGCAATAAAAATTCGTTCAAATTTCGATCTTTAGGTGAAAAAATGTCGCATAAAGAACAAGAAACAAATTGGAAACTCAATAAATTATTTATTCACAGCATTTGTTCAATGTGCATTCCATTTATCTCAATCAAATGCTCAAATCACATTATAGCGTGTTCAACAGCAGCGCGAAGGTTTTCTTGAGAAATTGTGGTTACATGGGGTGTTATGCTTGCTTTCAATTCAGACAGATTCTGTATGCTTCCTCCATAGATACGATTTTTCACAAATCCCCACAACTATAAATCACAGGGATGCAGGCAGTCTGAACACTTCTCGAAATTACCCGATCATCTCCAAAGTGGATACGAAGCAGTTCCTTCACTTGTCAGGGAATGTGGGATGTTGCCACTGAACTCTAAAATAACTGGAATGCCGATAGTTACCACACGCTAGCATACTGTTGTGAAGCCTACCAGCGCCATATTGCTGGTCCCATCTCTACTCAGGTTATCTTAGGAATCTTTGCTAAATGGGACAGTTAAAAATTCGTTTTGGCGGTAAATTTAATATAAACGATTTTTACAGAGTGTTTTTAGAATTCTAATATTAGATATATACAAGGTGATTCAGAAGGGTAGTCAAGAATGAAATACCATGTACACTTTGTAGCGGGGAACAATATTTTCCCTATAAACATGGGTCCGGAAATGCATCCTTATAGAGGTAATGCAACTTGTACGAGGTAGGAAAGGATGTGCGTTACCCGGATGGCAATGGTAGGGTCCATGTAAATCAGGATCTAAACATGTAAATTGTTCGTGTTCTCTCCTTTAAAAGAGAGGAAACGAAACATGTAACTCCATTGTCGTATAATGGATCGCTTGACTAATGCGGAGCTGGCGGACATGCATCTCGTCTACGGCGAGGCACAGGGTAATGCTACTGAAGCGGAAAGGATTTACCAACAGCGTTTTCCAGACCGTGATCACTCACATCGCCGGGCGTTTCAAACGCTAGACCAATGACTTCGAGACTCAGGGTCGGCATTTTGAACACCTACTGTAATGTCATTCCTACCTCGTACAAGTTGCATTAGAGACTTTTTGCAACCTCAAACGATATGCGAAATACGAAAGGCGAAATGCGAAAGGTGACATTTCGTCTTTCTCCTTTCGTATTTCGTTTTGAGAGTTTTTGCACCCGCGAAATAAGAAATGCGAAAAAGAGCAATTCTAGATTTTCGATACTGCCAACATCAGGTTTTACTTCTACACTGCTCAGCTCACTCTGATGTCTGATCTCTGATATCTGATTCATGGCAGCAAGGAGAAGTAAGTACTATTAAAGTTTAAAGCTCTAACTCGTGGTGGGATTTAACTCGTGTTAAAAAATTGCGAAGCAGTGTCCTCGTCGGACGCCATGTTGGTTAACGCGAGGAACTTGCTGTCAGAGCGTGGAGGTTGCGCGCACCACGCATGCGCGACGACAAATTTGGTTACCAAAGGTGGCAACGAAATTTTTTAGAATTTTCGTATTTCGTTCGACAAAACATGGCATGACCAAACGGTACATGGCAGTCACATGACCAAACTGCCACCTATCGCATTTCGCCTTTCGTATTTCGCATATCGTTTGAGGTTGCAAAAAGTCTCTAATATCTCTGTAAGGATGCATTTCCGGACCCATGTTTATAGGAAAAATTTTGTTCTCCGCTATAAACTGTACATGGTATTTCATTCTTGACCTACCTTTCTGAATCACCCTGTATAAACTTGACAATAAACATTCTGTATACTTTCATTTTTACTTAAATGGTTAGGTTATCTCTCATGATTTAGCTATAAATAATTCGGTCTCACAACGCTTTCTACATGCAGTTATTTAACTATGGAAAGTCTTCCCTCATCCATTTTTGTTCTTATTTTGGCAGTAAAGTGTACTGCAGGTGGGCATGATTCTAAACCTTAAAAAATCCAAATTAAGTTATTTTGTTTAACAATGTTATATTTATAAGTTATTTAATGTTGTGTAAAAATGTTATTTACAACACTCGGCTAAAAGGAGCGATCTAAATCGATCATTTAGCGTCATACAAAATCATTAAAATTGTTAAAAAAAAAAAAAAAAAAAAAAAACAACACTTGTTTTAAGGTTCAAAGCCTAAAAAGTTTAAAACAAATCAAAATTACAGTTTAAAGCTACTTTCTTGTTCGATTAAAAATGTCATTTCCTCAAAAATTGCTTTGAAACAGACGAATCACATTTCTGTCAAGGGACCAGCAAGATGTGATTCGCCTCCTACCTGGCTTCACGTTGTTGTATAGCTTGCATTCCAGTTGTTTTATTAGAGTTCAGTGGATGTTGCATCATCTTGCATGAAGACAGTATCTCTAAACATTTATTTATTTATTTATTTAATAAGTGTGCATCCAAAACCGGATGTAAAAGAAGAAGAAACACCCCAATCAACTAACAAGGGAATCCCTCGAACATGTATGTCACAGATTTCCACCATATTGAAATATGTTACTCATCTGAAGCTACTATAGATGCTTGCAAAATAAGAGAGTGCGAAATTTTGTTTTTATCAAAATAAACCGCGAAAACGAAAAAATTTGAGCATACATAGCTATACAAAGACTCCATTGTTAAAGCGGATAGTCTATGTGGGGTTCCCTTGTAAGTGGAATTGAGGCCAGCATGTATGACTTGGATTAGGATATTATGTACGTGAGTATTTTGACAGTCTTACAATTTAAAATCAAGTTACTCAAGTCAAATGACAAAGTATTCCACAGAGAGAACGCGTTATATGGAAAAAATCTGGAAAGAAATTCGATATGGGGCGGTTTGGTACAATCTTGTATTTTTGAGTGTTTATTGTTTTAAGAGAATCTAGAAGCCAGGATTTAATAAAATTTAAAGGATATTCGGTATTAGTTAAAGAATGGTAAACTTCTTTAAGCTTCGCATATATAATAATATCTTGTAAGGTAAAGATCTGAAATTTAGAACACACATCAGCAAACGATGTATACTTTGATAGGCCCATAGCAGCACGTATAACGTTATTGTAAGTGACCTGAAGTATTTTGATCTGAAAATGTGAGGCGGCGGACCAAAAAGTAGCACCAAATTCTACTTTAGTAATTAAACAAGTCTTGAGTATCTTAACTATTTCTTCACAATTCTTGTGAGATCGAATATTAAAAGATTGATAGCATCAACAAAAGATAGTTGATTGTCAAGAGTTATACCCAGGATCTTACAAGATTGACGAGTATTTTGTTTTTTCCTATCTATCAAAATTACAGTCGTTTTGTCCTCGTTAAAGGAGAGACCATTCTGGTTCTTATAAGGCAGAAATGAGTTGATGCTGCAGAAGTTCACACTAAAGGGCACCCGTGATGGAACATCTTTTAATGAAACCGTACAGTAATGAAACCAGAATGCACAGGCTGCTCATGCAAAACATTAGGACTTCACTGCATGCGACAGTTCTGAGAATTCACTGCTCGTCTGGCCACAAGGCCATGAATTGTCAATGGGTATTCTGGGCAAAAAACGGCAAGCAACATCAGTGCGTTGATCCGGGTCTTGAGGGAGCAGCGTTTGTACCACATAGATCTTGTACGGATATCACTTTAAAATACTTCGTGCATCGTAGACCAAGGAAGAGACAACTCACGTGACATTGCTCGAGCACTTGTTGAAAAATACTGGGAATCTTCGGACGCTTTTTCAACCACAGCGACAGCGACTTCTTTTGAAATCCGTATCCGTCCAGTCTCTTCAAAATTAGTAATCATCTTTTTCAAACCATTACTTTTCATAGCTCCTTTTCCCAAGTCTTTCGCGCAGTGCAGCAGAACCATTACTACAATTCTGATAAAACAACTTGACCGTAAAGCTTGATCTTTCTTATGTAAAATCATGCTGATTAATGACATTTAAAGCTTTTAAAGCCTTCCTAATTAGCTTAGTACCTTTCTTACATGATAATCTCTACCTAGTTGGTCGAAATTTGAACTAATTTTTTATTGCAAAAATCTCTTCCCCATAACGTATATTCCAAGTTTCATCAAAATTCGATCAGCAGAACGGGCTCTGGAGGAGTCTTAATTGTGTAACTTAAATTATAACCACTCTGTATCTTACTGTACAATTGAAGATCTTATACTTAACTAAAGATCAATATAAATAAAAGTTTGATTTCACACATGAAGGCCTAAAAAATAAATCATTTACTCAAGTGAATAAATTTTCTCCTAATAAGCCTCGAGATCGTAGATAGTTTGGGAACAATGGCGCCTCTCGCGTCAATAATTAAAAAAAACTGTAGTGATAACACATATAGGTTTCACAAGCACGAAGTATTGAGAAATATTTTTTCATGGCATCGCAGAGAGAAATTTTTGTTGATATCAACAGAATTTTTTGCATCAATTACTTTAGAAATTGTACTTCCGATAAAGCCCTCGACTTATTAGAGAGGGGACATGTGTTTAGTGTCAAAGAGAAGAGAAATGCCGACACAGAGTCTAAGGTACAGTCAACCAAAGGAAATAATCCACACGAGTTTAATACTTAATATTACATTTCATGCTAATGTGTTGTTTTAATAGCTTTTTTAATTATAATTATTTAAATTTGATAATCTTAATAATGTTAACTCTAAATGTAATATTAAATTATTAAACATAAATTAATATTGTAACGGTAAAACTTAGAGTAAGAATCAAGTGTGCTCCCAACAGAAAATCCCTCACACATGCACACTACCCCCACCTGCCTGTTTCCGGCCCACAGTAGCTTCCTGCAGTCTCTTTTCATGGCGTTCACGACGCACTCGCCATCGCCCGTGAATCTTGTGGAGCCAAAACCTTGACTTGTCGGAGAAGGCGACCTTAGCCCACTCGTCTGTGGTCCAATGGCGGTGCTCAAGTGCAAAGCCTAGGCGACGTTGACGATGACCCCTGGTCAACATGGGTGCAGCAACCATGCGTCGACTGTTCAGGCCCATCCGTACCAGAGTGCGTTCAATGGTAATGTCGGATACACGTCTGTTGGCACCACTGTTGAATCTGGTGGTCTGTTGATGGACTGTGGCTCTCCTGTCACCTTTTACGAGTCGTCGTAGGCGCCGCTCACCCCGTCGGTCGATGGCTCGTGACCCTTTACAGTGATGGCGTTGGGACGCGATTTCTGTCCCTGCTGTCCACTTTTTGTACACCTTCACTACAGCGGACCGTGAACAGTTCACAAATCGCGCTGTTTCGGAGATGGTGCCATCCTTGCTGCGATAGCCTATTATCACACCTTTTTGGATGCCCGTTAAATCCATAAGTTTACCCATCTTGAGGCTCGTGCACCTGCCGTTTGATGCACCAGCTTTAAAGCTTTCTCAGCCTGTTATGCAAATTTTGCAATGTGTAATCGTTGTTGGGGCGAACCATGCGTGTGCATTGAAGGGGTGCTGTTCATAATTCATTGATATGACAGTGTATACGTGAGTGTAAAGCAGGGGCATCACAAAAATGTAAACATGTAGCAGAAGTAGTTTATTTTTATAAAACAAGAAAGAGATCATGGGAAACTCATTTTCCACTATGTATCTTCCTATCGGTTTTTCTTCGCTTGGTTCGTTTTACAAGGCGTGTATAACATTGTTCAGCTAGAAGTGAGAATTCTTTTATTTTTTTTTTAATGGATAAATATTGTGGGCAATTGATGGATGATTTGCGTTGTCACTTTTCTTGTTGCCAACGAAATGTCTGGAGCAGATTTTCGAGTATTGTGTTGGTATTTAGTCTGTGGGATCATGAAATGAAATGAAATGAAATCATACATTAAAATAGCAATTTAATTAAATATTCAGTAATATAAAATTTAGAACAATAAATATTTTCTTCTCTCGTTTTACAGCTTGGATCCACTTTTTTCTTCTGTCTTGATGCCATTTCTCGTTTAGAAATGAATAAAATGATGCCTCCGAATCTTTTCCTTACGTGCTGCTGCATCCATAAACGCAAAAAATGGTCCTTCCAGCTGTCTTATTTTTTTCATAACTGATTAGAAGAGATTACTACACGATAACCTATATATGCTTATCACTAACATTTTTTACAAACAAGCCACTAGAGGTCACTACAATCTACGATCTCGAGGCTTATTCTGAGTCAAAATTGTACATTTATGAGCTCAGCATAAAGAAATTCCGAGAAATAAAGAAATACCGAGACTTTAGGCGGATGTTCGTTTCTAATTTAATTTGGAGGTTAATTTTACTTAAAATTACAATAATAATAAATTTTATTAGATTTTATTATTGTTAATATAAAATGTTTATTTTCTAACAGGAAACGTAATATTTTATTCAAAGAAGTCAACATCTGGAAAGATTGTGCAAATTAAGAAGATTAAAAACTCTAAAATAGCTCTGCAATTATTATTTAAAAAAAATTAACTTCAGCATAATTAAAATCGATTTACTTAAAGAAAGATTGGGTTTGTTTTAACATATGTTTAAGAAAATATACATTCAGAAAGAGTTGATACATTTTCTAAAATGTACATTCAATTGATACATTTTTCACTGAAGAAGTTAGAAAAACACGAGAAAACCATTCTTTATTGTTTGTTTAAAAATTCAAAATATTCCATCCAAATTCGAAAATTTAATATCAGCCTATGAATCTTGAAATGACGTTCTCCAACATCTTTTTTAATCTTAAATGCCGTCCATGGCGAAATGGAAATGTTAATTATAGCCAATAGCAATGCAGATCATTCTTCAAATCCGATATTTTTTTTCTCCTCTTTCGTTTTCGTGGAATATTCCAAATCGTGTCCTTGTTAAAGATTCAGAATGAAAGAAAGTTGATTGGAGGGGGAGAAGGGAGAGTAGGTTTTAACCCGTTTTAACAGTGAGAGTCGCCTTAATGCTCGGAGACTAATCAGGCGAATGGCAAGAGCAAAAATTGGTTCTTGCATTGCCCGCAGGTTGCTGCAAACTCTTGGGGAAAAAATACGGGTCCAATTAATTGAATTAAGATTAAAAGAAGGAAAAAAAATGTTCGATCTGGCAACTCCTAATCAACGTTGACAGCACTCAAAGTAATTATGATTTGTAATCGTCTAAGAAGGACAAGGAAAATCCAACAACCAAGATAAAAAATAAAGCAAGCGAAAGAAATACATATACAAACAGTCAACTTCATTTAGAAAATTCTTGTTCTTTTATATTCAAAAATATTGATTGCAACCTTCATGCGATTAAAATATATCTTTCAGAATTTTTAAACTTTATTTTTAAGCTGATTAAGTTTACAATTAATTTGCATTTTATCTCCAAGAGACTTGCACATTTGCAATTTCAATTTATACTTTAGACAATACGCATTCATGTTTTATTTTATTTAGTCTTCGTTTCTTTGCTCTCTAATTAATATGCATTTGAGATTAACAGAAATGTAATTACCGAAGGTAATATTCTGATTCATCGCCACTGTATCCGAGCAAAAATTCACTTAAGTGAACATCAATGCAGTTTGCACTTTCAATTAAACCCAATCAATGAATTGATTTATTTGTTGAGTGGAAATGAGAAACAATAAATCTGTGCGATAATCATCAGAAATAACCTAAGAAACGTTGCTATCAGGAATTTCCTGATATCTTCTGTGTTGTTCTGTATTGCAGCTGATGTCTGTACGTATGCAAATTTCAAATTTCATCTGCCGAGATTGTATTGGAATAGCGAAATTAAACCATTAATAAGGTTTCGTTAATTTTGGAAAACTGGCAATTGTCGCTTCGCGCTCTGTTTAACCTTGGAAAACCCGAAGGAAATCAAATTGTGGTTAATGACAATGTAATATATGAAACAAGAAACTTAAAAAATGCTCATTACAATTTATATAAAGATCTATAAATATCTAATCAAAGCAATTATACAATTATTTTTTATTAGTATTCTTTTTTCGTGTAGCTCAGTTTGGGAATAATTTAATTCATTCCCCAAATTAGCAATTACAGTTTAATTTTACATATACGATGAATCCTTTTTAGGACAATTATATCGTCATCAATTTGCAATCGCCATCAATAGGGAACGTTTCCAATCGTATAAGCGGATTGCAAAATCGGACTTATTGAATTCGATAGAGCATATCAAAGAAGATTATTCGAAAATTTTTTACATGTAATGAACCGGTGAACTCTAGCCTTGTGATGATTACAAGAATATGGTTATGTTCATATCGATATGGTAATGGTAATTGATGATGTCAAATGTTGGCATCGTGATTACTTTTTAAAACTCTAATCATTCGTGAATTACGAATTCATGGCTCTAGTATTTCGAGATATGATTAGGTACGCATATTACAAAAGCGAGTTTTGAAGGCGGCTTATCCGATGACTGCACTGCAACTGACTGCGAACAGCCTTCTTTTTAGGGTTTTAGCATTATTAATGACGGTGCAGATGTACGTACGTATGTGCTCTGTAATGTATGTCACACGCCATAACTTTTGAAAGGATTGCCTAGAGGCTTGAAATTTTGTACATACGTAGGTCCTATACAGAGGACGGTGCGAAAAAATATAGCAAATCCTCTAGGGTGGCCCGGTGCCTCTCAGAGGCCACTTGTATGAATTTCATGGTTCTTTTTTTATCTTTTGAACAAAGAGGCCTAAAATCCTGAAATTTCGTAAATTTGTAGTGCGGTACTAAAGAAATTAAACCAATGTACACGAAAAGTGATATAAGGCTCTAGGATCCCGCTGGAGGTCCCGAGGCCCCAAATACAATTGAAGCTATAACATTTTGACATCTTTAACCTATTTAACTCAATTTCTATGGCAGGCCCTCTTAGGTCTACCGTATGTCTTAAAACTCGTGGTGTTTAGGACCACTGTTTTTATTTAATTTTATAATTTTTATTTATTTTATTTTTCTGGAGCGGCCGCGGAGCACATGCTCAGAAGCATCTGTTTTTCAATTCAATGGGTCCAGTTTTTCAACGCGCTTGTGTGATTCAAATCGCTGTCTTCTCATAACGATTTAGATAAGTATCTGGTTGATGAATTACAGGAAGAATGATAGAAATACCGTACATTAATTTAAAAAAACATGGAAAAATTTGTAAAAATTGATTTTGTTTCCAAATGGCAACAGTGCGCTAAAAAAGAAAATGCCAAATTGAACAAACCCAACCTTTATTTCATAACTCAAGATTCTAAGTATGTTAAACTTGTTTGTATATAAAAGGTTTTATTTACATATTCTGGCAGAGTCCACAGTTGATTCAGGCATGTCTCGAAAAGTATCTGCAAAATGCTTTTATTCACAAATTCTTTTCTCCATAACCACGTTTTATTATCCACTGTGCTTGTTGATTAGCCCTGAGTACGATCGTTTAATTATAACCAGCCTGTATTCGTGTTGTTACATCAGTAGGAGTCTCTTTTAATATTTTTAATTGTTGAATCACTATTATACTCATATCCGATCTGTATATGCAGTAGCGACGTTAGGTCCGGAAAAAAAGAAAAAAAAAGTCCACTCGAAGGTATCTTCATGAAGTTTGCGAGATATGCGGGTCTCACATACCGCCATATGTTTATTTGCTATTATTTTATATATCCATATGACATTGTTAGGCAATCATACCTATCACTAATGCTATCAATTTCACTTTCAGTAATATTTAGGATCGGCCATTCGGCCGAAGATTAGACTAGCCTCATGGCAACTCTTACAGGAAGAGAATCAGACCTTAAGCATATGCAAAAGTCAGTGATAGAATGATAGACATTTACTAAAGGTATATAGGCCTAATCTTCTAATATGCAGGCAGAAAATAGTATAGCTTCCTAGTCTGTAGGGATGTTTGTTGATCGGCCATATGTCGGTGAATACTAAACTCAAATTTGCATTACCTTCGTGAATTTATTTTAAGCGCACGTCTATCCAAGTTCCCGACAGACAGTTCCCAACAGACAGTTCCCGACTTAAGTAAGTTCGACATAAAGGGTAATTCAAAAAGAATGGACCGATTTCCAAGCCTTATTTCTCAGTCCTCAAGCAACTTTGCGGAATGAGTCACATACCATTACAAAGAGCGTGTTTCTAAGTTTTGATTATTAGCCAGCAGAGTGCTGTGTCTCGTCTCCCGCCCCAGAATAACAACAACAATCAACTTAGTGGATCGTGAAATGTTGCAACGCATTTGGATTTCTCATATCGCCTTGATCTGGTCCGTGCTACAGGTGGTAACACATTGGACACCTGTAGGACAGGAGATAAAACTTGAGTAACAGAAGAATACGTGTGACTTGGTTGGAATTGTGTAATATTTTTTCTTTATAAAATTGAGCTTCATGACATCGGTTCATTCTGTTTGAATAACCCTGTACGTAAATTTTGACTGATAAAGTAAAAAATGTCTTCATTCTCGGTTTTATTGGAAAATAAAACTTTTTTTGTAGATATAGCATTTTTATTAATTCCCTAGAATATTACAAAAAACAAGTTGATCCTCCCGAAGAAGGTATAGGAAAGTAGCGGAAGCACTGAGATCATCTATTTTTTCCCTTTTCTCTCACTTTTTAACCCCCTCCTCAATTTTTTAAATCGAAAAATTGATTTTCACGAACGTAGTATTTAGAAAGTGAAAAGAGCTCTATTTTCTTTTGTTTCTCATCATTTCCGAACGAATGATATATCACATGCCCTTAGGTTGCCATAGTTCTAGAGACCAAGTAACGTCCACCACCACAACTTCGACCCCATTAGGACAATTTGGCCCAAACTTCATAGTAATGGAGATCTTGCTTAGAGGAATCTGCATATCAAATTTCACGAAATAATCAATTTCACGCATAAATACACTAGATCTTTTTGGTTCCCTCTAATATCTACCCCCGAAACTTCGATCCCAGTGGGCTAATCAAAACCAAACTAAATAGTGAAGTTGCACATGCCATAGTAAGCTACAATCCGAATTTGAACCTTCTACTTCAAAAAATGCGGAAATTATGAAGGGGACGGACAGACGGACATTGTGAAACCAATAAGCAGCTCCATTCTTCCGCTACTTAATAACATGTATACTGTTTTTATACGTTATAATTGAAATTTTTCGTCAGATTACCCTGTACATTGAAGAAGAAGATATAGATACTATTTACGTACGTACATAAGTCGGGAATTGTCTGTATTTCAGTTTGGCAAACATTGATCTAACTTCTATTGGATACTCACTGATCTCTAATTGATCTATCTCAATACTGGTATTCAGAGATTGATAATTTAAAAGGAAAACGAAAGGAAAAATTATTAATTATTATTGTACAATTTTAGAGCATTCTTTTCATTATCATGACCCTCAAGTTATCTATCATTACCCTCGAAATCGGTGGGACGGAGGTTGTGTCCTCCCATTGTTAAAGTTGTAAATAGCGTTGTACTTATTACAAGCACGCTATAAGATGAAAGATTGATATAGATTATAGATTTCGATGGACTTAAACATAAAACTTGGGGGTCATCTAAAAGTAGCTCCTGTAACACACCTTCATTTTTTAATAAAGTGACGTCAAAAATTAATGACTACGCAAATCCTCCGAGGGCGCCACTGAAAAAACTCACGCTTTTAACAGAGGAGTTTCCCCATCTTGTATTTCTTTATCTAAAGGTGCATTCACATAGCCAGTGAGAGCGTGAAAAACGCGCGTCTTTCGATCTCGCGCGAACTTTTCTCTCGCGTTGTTTGGACGCCAGAGCATTCACATACATGCGAGTGCATACGCGTGATTCGTTCTCGCCAGCTGCGAGAGCTTGAAATGCTCTACTCGCGCCGATCTACTGGCAACAGATATTTCTCACTCTCGCATAGCGTCTGGCATACGATCCACTTCCACGTGATTGGGAATGACCAATCACAAAAAAGGGTTGGCGCACGTGTTTAATTTTTGACCCTCAAAGTATAAATAATAATTTTAAAATATGAAAATATTTTTTAAAAATAAAATCAAAGTACCGGGCATTATTACAGATGAGCGCGGTTTTAAACGATGGGTTGTCCTCCATGCTTTATTTTAAAGCCAGCCACTAAAATCTCCCATGATTCCAAGCGCGATCTTCCACTCTCGCACGCTAGTATGTGAATGAAAATTGCGAGCGAGTGCATTGTTCGCTGTACGAGAGCGTGCTAGCGCTTGAGAAAAGCTTCTCGCATCGTGTAGCGTTTTCATTTCAAGCATAGTGTCTCTCGCTAGCGTTCTAGCTCTCGCTGGCTATGTGAATGCACCTTAAAGAGTGTTGATCTATGGCGAGGCCAACGAGGTAGAATAATAATCCATCCTTTATTGTTTCCAACAAACGAAAACACACTAATTGTTAAAATGCGGGATGGAGACAATGAAGGATGGATTGTTGCTCAGACCCCAATAGTCATGTAATTTTTGAGTGCCCAGGCAACACCTCCTAGAGAGAAGGCCTGCGCACGGAAACATCATACGTTGCTACATCATCATAAAAAGTCATAATTTGGCGCTTATTATTCGGTAGAAATACGATTAACTATGTCTTTTTATGATGATGTAAGAATGTATGACGTTTCCGTGCGCAGGCCTTCTCTCTAGGAGGTGTTGGTCTCTCGTTAGCCTCGATAGACTCGTTAGACTTAAAAACTCGTTTTTTAAAAAATATAAACAGCTTATATGAAACAAAGTCCAGTGCTTTCTTCACTCCGTGAGTTACTTTGATCTATCAAGCATATTGTGAATAAAAAAAGTATCTATAATTATAATTAGAAGTGCTGCGTAACTAGTAATATTTTAAGCTTCGAAAATTTTACTCATCTAACGTTGTTATTAAAACTTTTATTTTTTAATTAAAACACTCGCGCAATTTTTAACCATTTAAATAATTTTTAATGTAAACCGCTTAGTTAAGTTTCATAGAATTCACGAGTTAATAATTTTAATCTAAACACCAACAACACGCAGAGTAGCAAAGATAATTTTACTTTATCTCCCAACA
This sequence comes from Rhysida immarginata, assembly GCA_023313115.1. Taxonomy (NCBI): domain Eukaryota; kingdom Metazoa; phylum Arthropoda; class Chilopoda; order Scolopendromorpha; family Scolopendridae; genus Rhysida; species Rhysida immarginata. Next base: position 3,940,106 of record JAHWFO010002284.1, read on the forward strand.
GAGACTGACGTCAACTCTTTTACGTTCCTTCACAGGAAGTGTTTGGCTGAAAAGCAGTCGGGATTAGTGTCGGTAAGCCCCATAATGCCGATGACAAATGTTGCTCTCCCCTTTATCACCTGTCGAACACAGATCACAGTTGATTCACGATTGGACCCATAAAACTTAATTAGCCTTGTTGATACGGTGGGGAGACAAGAGTGTTGGAGTTGCAATCAAACATGTAAACGGCGCTCCCATAATTACCGGCGAAAATCCTGCCTACCATCGCCGCTTTTCATCGTTCATATTAAACTATATATTCACACCTGCAATAAATTCTTCCGGCCACTAATTGAATCTCGGAAAAGGAGAAGAGGTCGGAGTGTGAAAAGAACCCAAAAAACGGGTGAAAGGCGAGAGGGGAAAAAATAATAACAATAATAATAAAATAGGAAGTCATTCTGTTTCTCTGACACCTCATAGCCTTTAATGCGTCACGCATACTCTGCTCCGCTTGTCGCCTTCTTAATAGCTTTTGACAGAGAATAAATAACAGGTTTCAGGCGCCTCGTGGCAGCCAACATTACTGTCTATTACGAAGGAGAAAAGAGAAAAATTATGTTGTAAATTATCTTAATAATATTATCCGTAATCATGACAGCGGAGAACTCTAAGCTACAATGATAGTTTGCGAGAATAATTAATTTCCCTAATCAATACACCTAATGAAAGCAGGACCAAGGAAGGCGAAGATGGAAATGCGCCGAGACAAGGAGAGTTTTAAAAGACCACGCTCATGTTCCTCAAATTGCTTTTGGTGATACGAATGGATCGACATAGAAATTTATATCCAGCTTGGTGTTGATTTAAAAATTAATGGCCTCTGCCAAGGAACTTCGCGATTGAAATTTGCAGGCGATAAAGATTTTACTTTGAGTTTGTTTAATCTTGAAACTTTATGAACTCATATTTAATAAAGCTTTTCTCTTCACTTTCAATGTCAAATTCAGGCTTTGTTTTAATATAAATTAATTATTTTATCTTAAATTCAGTTGCATGAAAAATAATCTACAGCAGTTGTTAAGTGATACCAATATTTTAGTGGTTCGTGTATTTCACATTTTCGCAGTAGATTGGCAAAAGTATTAATCATCTGTGGGAAGGAATGAAAATATTTAATTTGAATAAATAACATCGATTTAGTAGTTAAAGTAAACATTTAAACGGATTACCTAGCTTTTGACTTAAAGCTATTGAAATGATAATAAAAGTAATTCATAGATTACGGATGATCCAATTTACGGTAATCCATACATACGAATAGTTGCCAATTCCCCAAGAGGCGGTATTTTTATTGATTATATTGTATAAATAATTCAAGGCTGACCGTTTAAAAATCTGTACAAAAGCGTATTATATACTCCTAGCGACTAATTAAATTACTAATTCGGGAGCTACATTCTTCCATGCATATTTAAAAATTTCGTATAGCCTAAGCGGTTCTTAGGCACAGCAATTTTTTGCTGGTAGCTATTCTCAATGCTTACTTCCTCATAGCATGACATTCTTCTTAACTTTTTTTTCGATTTGTGAATTCTTGATTGCTCTTATGACCATACTTCCAAATCAACCTTCACTGCACGTCCAAGCGTCTTACCGTGAAGAGAAAAGCGATTAGGTTTGGTTTATTTGGTATTAACGCCCTTTTCAACTCTATGGTCATTTCAGGACGGCGTTATAGGGGCCGCAAATTTTGCCTCGCAAGGGTTCTTTAACGTGCAGGCCGCAAACGACTACACGGGACCAACGGCATTACTTCCCTTCCGAAGGAAGTGCGCGATCTCAGGATTTTCCCCCTGAAAAAATCCTCGTCGTCCTCGGCCGGGATCGAACCCGCGTACAAGGGCATCAGAGGCGATCACGCAGAAAAGCGATTACAATGAAAAGAAAAGCAGAAGAAATAGCTCATTTCAAGAAGGGCTGATACCTTCACTCATTGGGAAAGCTATGCTTCACTCGCTCGATTATCGCTGTGCCGACTTGCGTAAAAATTCGACTTACAAAAGATACAAAAGCAAAAGCAGTCAGTGCGGTAATGATTTTTACTCCGCTAATGATTGTAAGTCCGGTATTGAATGAATTAATCAATTAACAAATGCAAAAGTGTGTATTGTTGTCAACTCGTGAAGCGTATGAATATACAGGGTGGCCCAGATTAATATATACAGTCTTTGAAAGCGCCGTGTGCGCGTTATGTGAGCAAGGGGATGCGAAAAAGGCGCGAATCATGAGGATCGTCCATATCAAGATGGCGGCGCAGCGATTGAGTCTGGAAGAGAAGGTAGATTGTGTGAGGTTGTACTCAGCGACCAACAATTACTCAGAAATGAAACGTCGTATGGCAGCTAAGTTTGGGACACCCGGACCTTCGTTGATAACGATCAAGAACGTAAACAAGAAGTTTGATGAAACTGGCAGCGTTGAAGAGCGTAAACGCAGTAGACCCAAGACCGTTGTTACTGACGCCAACAAAGTGCGCCTGCAAAATGAGTTGGCCAGTTCTCAAGAAAAGGACAAGTCGCAAAGGCGGCTATCTCCTCGGTTAGACATTTCTCGTACGAGTATTCAAAGAATCCTGAATGATCTGAAACTGAGGCCATATCATTCTCGCTCGAAGATGATCCCGACAGACGATTGGAGTTTGCCGAAACTTGGCTTGCAATGCTGGAGGACGATCCTGAGTTAACACGCCATGTGGAATGGAGCGATGAGGCAGAATTTCACGTCTCAGGATATGTGAACCGCCACAACGGCGTGTATTGGCGTGCAACCAATCCACACATTGAATTGGAGGTAGACAACCAGAGCCCTGGTGTCATGGTGTGGGCCGGCATAAGTTACGATGGACTGCTCGGCCCGTTTTTCTTTGAGGACACAGTCACAGGAGACAGCTACCGTGATCTTCTGGTGAACACTGTGTATCCCCTACTGACGCAACGCGATGATTTTGACACCATGTGGTGGCAGCAGGATGGGGCACCACCGCATTATGCTCTCACTGTGCGGAGTTGGTTGGATCAAACATTTCCAGGTCGGTGGATCGGCAGATGCGGTCCAGTTGAGTGCCCCCCCCCCCCAGATCACCCGATTTGACCCCACTCGATTTTTGGTTATGGGGATATCTCAAGGACAAGGTCTACCGCCATAGGATCCTTAACATTCCAGAGCTTCGGGAAGCAGTAACGGAGGAATTTCGCAAAATTCCCCTAGACATGTGCAAGAAGCCTGTGATAACGTGAAGTTGCAACTGGAAGTTGCATCGCCATGGAGAGCCGCATGGTGGGCCACTCCATGGAAAACAGAGTGTGACTCTCTTCTTCGATCCTTTGACAATGTATTCCACCATAGTTACATGCAGGTATTAAAATACTTAAGGCATACGGCCTTGTTAAAAATTGTATATATTAATCTGGGCCATCCTGTATATGTGCGCAGGAATCTAAATATTTTCCGTATAATGGATATATACGAAAACGAATCAATTGATGAATGCATGAATTGATGAGTCCAGTGGTGTGAGGTCTGGTGGTCGACCATTTCTCGTCAAAGCTGCTTCACCTAAAAAAAACAAAAAAACTTTGAATTTACTTGTCACATGCTAAAAACCGTTTCTTGTTGTCTTGTAAGTTTTGTAATTATTTAAGTCTAAAGTTGTAAAACTAATATATGGATTGTTTCTTTTTTATCTTTGGAATTCATCCAATTTCCTGCAGAAGTCGTTCGTAATCTAGACTTCTCAATTTTTATATGAGGATTTTCTATATACAGGGTGTAGAAAATATTCCCGAAACAGTCGAAAAACTTTAGAACAAACGGTGGTGGGGTCATAGAATTCAGGTCTGTCTATAAGAAAAGGTTCATGCCTGATTGAATAAAAGTATATTCCCAGTGCAACTGGGGCCATATCACTAACAACTTTACTAACTGAAGTCTTCCTTCAAGAAAGTTGCTGGTCTAAGCACTGAGAAATTACGAAAATTAAATTTTTAGCCATGATAGATAGAGAAAAAAATTCCAAAGTCTTAGAGCGTTACCGATTTAGTAGAAATCCACGCTTTGCATAAACAAAAGCATAAAACTCGTAAAACGGGAGAGAAAAATCCATGTATGGAACACCTCACGTTGCAATATTCACGTGTATAACACTAAACGGACGAAATCGATTTTAGTTATTACAGAGTCCGTAAAAAATGTATATACTCTTTGTCAAACTGTATCGGGATATTGATATTATCACATGGAGCTGATGAAGAGGTTTTCTACCAACAGGACGGGGCGCAATCACACTACCACCTACTGTAGTCGTACGAGCTCTTCTGGATGACAATCTGCAGGAACATTGGATTGGAGGAAGAGGGCCCATTGTTCCCTCCACAATCGCCGGATCTAACACCTATGGACTTTTTCTTTTGGGGAGCCGTGAAAGATCAAGTCTATCGACGTAAGTTGCGCACGCTGGAGGATCTTCGGCAGGAGATGCCAGCGGCATAAAGGGGAGGCCATGGCCTAGTGGGCTTTCACTAAAACACACCAATTCTGTGAAGTTAAGCAACTTCAGGCACGTCTAGTCATTGGATGGGCGACCATCAGTGACATTCGATCTTCATACCCCCCTCCGGCTGCTGCGACCATCATACAGCAGTCGTCAATCCATGTCCATCCCAGGGACCTAACTCGTCGGCCTCTGGCCATACAGGTCCTGGATGGATGCACTGGATTCTATTTAAATAAATAAATAAATAAATATAAAAATGTGCAGCGATCTTCATTGAAACATTAACCGAACTAGTTGGGGCGACCGCTCATCGTTCTGTTAAGTGTCTGGTCGCCAATGTCCAACATTTTGAAGATCTAAAGTAACTATGTGCTTAACTGAAGACCTTTCTACTTGTGTGATCAGTATTTAAAAGAAAAACAAACACATAATAAATAGTTTTCGTTCCTTAAATTGTGTATACATTTTTGGCGGACTCTGTATTTGCCATGCCACAATGGAAAATTGTCTAACATTAAGCAAAGCAATCATTAAATCCCACTCTGATCTTTACCTCCCCTATACATGGATTGTCTTCCCTGTTTTACGAGCTTTATGCGTTTATTTTCTTTACGCAAAGAGTGGATTTCTAAAACTGGTGAAGCACTACAACATAGTATTTGGAATTTTTTCTGTATTTATCATGGGTTAAAAGTTAATTTTCGTAAATTCACTAGTGTCATGCGATTTGTTATTAAAAAGAAAAACCCGCGACAAAAACAGCCCATTCCGAAAAAAAAAAATCTATTTGACGTGAAATCCGGATGACGAACGGATGTATTTCCGTGGCATTCATCAAGAATGTGTATGTATTCATACACTTGACCAGCAGCCAACTGAATTACCAGACTTTAATCGGAAGTTCGTAGCAGAATTTTAACGCCACAGTTGCTGGCCAAAACTTGGCGTGAACTGTCTTTTCGTAAAATTACCATTGTCTTCTGCATACCCAACACTTTTTGCTAATAATCCCCGGTGAACAGTTCGAAAGTTATGTCCTATTATTTTTGACCATATTCTAAAGGAATGCCGTGTAATCTACCATTAAAATGCGGCATGTCACTTCAATTGATTATTTTTGTTGTTTTTTTGCTGCAACCATTTTCTATTTTATTCTAATCTACAACCTCATCATGGTTCATTTTATTCCGTAGAAATTCCACGGGTTCCGCTAGTACAAAATAAGATCGTCGATACTGAGAATGCAAGAAGAAAGATATCCAATTTATAGAAACGTATTCTAATCATAGCTAAAGACTATGAAACAAATAGAAATTGAATTGATAAATAATAACGAGTAGTAGTGGAGCAACTTTTTTTAACTTTAAAATTATATGGACGTCTCTTTCTAAATTATGAAACAGCTTTTTAATGTTTTCTCTTTCATTATGAGGGTGAACATTACACACCTTTCAGGATACAATTTTAAAACGTTCACGTTCGTTAAAAATAGAAATATCCATCTAGTCCCAACCGGCTGGAAAAACTGTCAAAATTCCAATACAGATGATAGGCTGCCGTTATGTCTTAAAAGAAAACTAAATCCGGAAGCGAAACAATGATTTATGGCAGCAAATGGCGACCGTGCGGTGTTGGCCATGTTCTTAACGAGATGATGAATCCTTATCAAACTTTCTAATCTTGCTAAAAGTGGATGAAGGTTGATGGGCTGCTGTCACGTGTACATGAGCTGAGGGTCAAATTCGTGAAAGCATAATGTCATGAGGGTGTGAAGCAGCAGCTGCATTTGACATGATATTATATCAACAATGAACGCAGTCATGACGTATTGATGAAAAAAAGATTAAACACGCTTATATCAATAGCTAGGGCTTTCAACTCTCCCCATCTACACTCTTTTTTTACGATCAAAGCTGCTTTCAGGCTTTTAAATTCACGTGCGCTTAAAAATATACAAAAATTTTCTTGTCCATTTGAGTCGTATTGTGGGAGTTTTAAGATTACTTTTCGACGTCGTTAGAATCGCTCGCTTTTTTTTCCGTCATATTTGGAAAAATGATGTAAAAAATTTTCTGGAACTTTTTTTAAAAAAGAATTAAATTATCATTTTGTTAACGAATAAGAACATACTTAAACAAAATACCTAAAAATACGTAATATTGAGTAGGAAGCGTATGCGAGGGCTAAGACCTGTTTTAGGAACGGGAAAATAATTATTTATTCATACTATAACGAATGGATATATAAAATGAAGAAAATTGTTGAAAATTAATTACCGTAACTGAATGTTATTTATATCAAATTAATATGAATCCACATTAATAGAACTAATCAATATATTTTATTTAGTAAATGATAATGGTCTCTCTTTTTTGAAATCGTACCCAGAGTTATATCATTTTTTACCTGTTTGCGAAGACGATTCTAACCTCATTCTTTAAAAAGCCACAGTAATTTATAGAGTTCAGGTTATGAAACAATATGATCATTATCACAAACATGCACAATTGTTATCGGGGCTTTTATATCTCGCATTTAATATTCACAAATAATAACAATAGCGTTGTCTTATGTCTGTTCTCTCACGTAGTTAAGACTACGATATTAATGCCTTCCATAGAGAACACTTCTGATTCAGCTTTCGGACTGAAATTTCTTTCCTGGAATTTTGGTCTATTATTGGGGCTGCCTGGATCCTCCTCAACAACCAAGTTCGTGGCCGTAATCCCATGAACCTTCATACCCCCGTTGCCGAATCTATTGAATCTGTTGAATCCGCTTTTATAAGAAAACTTTGTGACTCTCGACAGTAAGGCTGTGTCTAAACGTCCAACGATGCCACCGCAACTGATTGGTCTTTTTTAATTTCCCAGTGTATTATTTAAAACAATGCTTCCTTGCAGTACACAAAATCGAAACTGCCAAGCATGATCGTGATGCGGTCAATTGCAGTCGGCATGGCTTGAACTTTTAAGACACAGCCTAAAAAATATTTTGTACACGATGTCTACGGATTCTGTGGATAAACTTTTAAGGTGATAGAGGATCTGTTTGAATAAATTTTGCCAATGGATCCGCAAAATGAATCCTGATTTTGTGGTCCGCAAATGAATCCTTGATAAACATTTTACATGCAATGGCTGTCTGAGACTTCCTCATAATCTTGTCTCTCTCGTTAAAATATTTCCAGAAAACGAAGAAATTTCTAAAAAAAAACTTGATACTGATGACCACAACGTTTTAATAATCAAATACTACTTGTTTGTAAAATTAAAAAAGGTGTTCAAAGTGTTGATAATGAGCAGCAATGCATGCCTTGCAGCGTCTTGTCATTGAATTTCTGACAAGGCCAAAAATCCCTGCAGTGTCTCTTACATGGCCACTTGCAGCCACAATATGCGCTATCAGCTCCTCTTCCGAATCCACATTCTTCATTTGTCCCCAGAATAAAAAATCTAAAGGATTTAGGGCTCATGATCAACAGTTTTCTAATTTCTCCATTTTCTGAAAATACATTTACGGGAGAGGAAGTCTCAGACAAGTGTTGTATGTACGATGTTTTCAATTTTTTTATGTAGCGTTTGAACCGTCAAGGATTCATTTGTGACCCCTAGTTTATTGGCAAAATATATTCAGAATAAGGTCCTCTACCATCCCTAAAAGTTTGTACACAAAGTTTGTAAATATCCTGTAAACATTCAAACTGTTTAGGAAAGTGAATCATTTAGTCATAAGAAAGTTTTTAAGTTGTATGCAAGATTTCGTGATAGTTGAGTACTGAAGATGATCAACAGCCTGGACCATCATTGACAGTTCGAATTGAAAAAAATGTTCAAAATGTGGCTAAAATTCTAGGAAATGATCATGGTGGGTCTACTGGGCCAGGATTCATCGGGTTCACTTGAATACCGGAAACAAGAGAGATGGTCTTTGTCGCACCGGCACTTCTTGGCCAAAAATGGTATTATGGTACTTGATCAAGATCACACCCTCCGTATTCGCCTGACTTGGCTCCATGCGACTTCTGGCTAGTCCCGAAACTGAAATTGGTGATGAAAGGAAGCGTTTAAACTCGATTTCAGACATCCAGAAGGGCTCGACGGATGAGACATCTCCGAAGAATGAGTTTCGGGGATTGCTTCAGAAAATTTTACAACCGCTTCCATCATTGTATTGATTTACAAGGAGTCTATTTTTAATAAAAGGTAATGTAAACTAAAAATAAAAATGTCTTTTATGTATTTTATTTCCCATTGGACAGATTGTTTATGAAGTACGTGATAGGTCAAGATAATTGTTTTCAAAGCGATCTTATGATTAATGCAGAGAAGCCGAATTTAATTTTGACTTCAATCCCAAAGGTTACTTTGTTGGTTTGGTTTGGTTTATTTGGTATTAACGTCCTTTTCAACTGCCATGGTCATTTCAGGACGGCGTTATAGGGGCCGCAAATTTTGCCTCGCTAGGGTTCTTTAACGTGCAGCCGGCAAACGACTACACGGGACCAACGGCTTTGCTTCCCTTCCGAAGGAAGTGCGTGATCTCAGGATTTTTCCCCTGAAAAAATCCTCGTCGTCCTCGGCCGGGGTCGAACCCGCGTCCTCGGGCATCAGAGGCGATCACGCAACCACTGAGAAAGGTTACTTTGTAAAAAGAATTAAACTATGTTATTAATCTCGTATTAATAAATGTAAGTTGGATTACAATGAATTAAAAATAAATAAAATAAAATAAAGTCTAAATGTTGTTCCGGAAAAGAATTTTTTTACGCTTAAGCATTACATTTAAGCGTAATCTGTAATTAATTTGGCTATTAATAAGAATCTGTAATAATAATTTCTAATAATAAACGAAACGTATATTACAACTCTGATCTCAAATGAATAATCACGAAATTCAGGAATACTTTAACATCAGAAAGTTGCATGGAATTATGTAATGGTTATTAAAAGAGAAGCCCTGGTGGGTCTTCTTATATTTTATCACGTTCTTTAATCTCTCTTTATTTTTTTCCCTGTCCCTTTCCTTGATATCGATCGAAAATAGTAAGGACGGGTGTTCCAATGGACGTAAAGCGAACGCTGCTGCTGCTCCTGCCGTTCGTGTCGATTGAAAACGGCATCGTGATGCCTATCGATTCCGAATCCCCCTACCGCCACCCCCTTCTTCTCTCTTTAGATGATAGATAACGGATTCGGTCGTCAATCGAACTCCCAAATCCAGCCTTTGCCTTAGCAGATTTTCGCTTCTCATCCTTCCATTTCTAAGGGGGAGAAAGGAACTACCCTAGTCGCTCGATTCGTTTCTTCGAGAGGAAAAATCTATTTTTGCCCACAAATCTTCAAATTGCGTCCTTTCTCAATTATTCAAATTAAATGGGTTAGTTATTATTTTTATTGGCAGTTAATTCGCTTAATTACTTGCAAATCAGAGGTACTTAATTTAATTACACGGCGTATCCTTGTAGCTTCGTTTTTATTAGAGCACAATAAAAAGTGTTCTAATTGGCCACCGAGACTGAATATTTAGGAGATTTGAAAATATTTCTTAAATATTGTATTTGTGAGTGAAAAACCCTATAATCAGACTTCTGGTATAGAATAAACAATTTAAATGATAAACGACGAGTTTATTATAGTCGACTAGAAGCGAACCCACCCGTTTGTATAATCGGGAAATAACCCATTGTTAGATTTTTTCTTTGTTGTGACAACGTCCTTGGTCGCTGATTTTATATAAATGATATACGTATGGCAGTCATTTTTCAAAAATATATTCAAATATATTATAAGTGATGTGTCAAGGTTAAGAAAGAGAAATAAGAAAACATAACATGAAAACAAACGAGGCCTTTCGGTCATTTTATTCAAAGATCTTCATCAGGTATAAAAACTTTCACACACACAATACTATTTAGAATACTTGAATTAAAAATGATAATATGTAAATTATTTACTTCTTATTAATTTAATGAAGTAAAAAATTTAAATAAATAATAATTCAAATTCAAATTTATTCAGATAAGAATGTACAACAAATACAAACTGCCCCTACAGGTGAAAAAAACCAAGCGGGGGAAGGAATCAAAAGAAAAAGATTACATTTCGGAACAAATAAATCAAAATCAGATATTTAAAATCTTAAAAATAGAATTGGTTGGGTCATTAAAAATGTCTACATCTTTATGAGAAAGGATTTTATTATACAAAGTGACAAGTTTATACGAAGGAGTAATCTCACCAATATTTGTCCTCGTACTAGGAGTTATTAAAGTAAGACACTTATGAACGACTTTTTCTAGGAACTGACAGCCCGATAGATTACAGAACCTCGGGCTTCCAAACAGCCCCAGAAACAATCCTCTTAAGGACATTAAGAAAAATATTACCAATGATATTGGAAAGAGTAAACACATTTATAAATTCCATATTGAGATCACGCTTGTTATATTTTTTTGAGAGAAAATTTAAAAATGCAAGAAATTTCTTTTGTAGGAGTAAAAAGTTTTGAGTTTGATGAGTAAACCAAATTAACACACCATTAACACACCAATAATCTATATTATAAGTCTGCTTGTGTTTCGTCCGTTCGTTCGCACGTTACGCTTATTATTTAGTAACGTAACTTGAAAACGAATTAACTTTTTCACGTTCTGTTTTCACCAATGGAGAAATGTGGGACGGAACACGTTCGAAAATGAGATAATCGTACTAAGTACAATTGCACGTGCTCTAATGGTGCTATTAGGATGCCCCCTAAAAATTTTCAATGCTATCATATAGCATGTAATATATCAAACAATTCGTGATATCATAAATGAATATAACTAGTAATTAATGGTACTCGGTAAAAGTTTAGTAGTACCTACACATATGGTACCATATGGTACCACTGGAAACTTTCAATGCTAAAACATGTCATGTAATATATCAAACAACTCCTGACGGCGTGTCAAAAATGCATATAACGAGTAATTAATGATACTCGGTAATGGTATAGTAGTACATACACTAATGGTGCCTTATGGTGCAACCGGAAACTTTCCATTCTGGGATGTGGCATGTAACATATCAAACAAATCGTAACGACGTCTCATGAATGAATATAACGTGTAAATGAATGATAGTGGGAATTAGTTTAGTTGTACATGTTTTAATGGTAAATATAAGTTGCATTTTGACCCAATTAATTATCTGAAATAAATCAGGCCCGTCATTTTGAATGACTCTGTATACTGAATGATTTATCTGCTACTTGCGCATATAATCAGAGAATTAAAACCACAACAAATATTAATTTATTAAATGAAATAATACAATGCACAGGAACTGATAAAATTTAAAAAAAGATTTATTTTTAAATGTAATATTTCTACGTGTGTTTCGTTCGTTAGCTTGTACATAATGCTGGAGTCACGCTTTGATCTAGATTTATTGTGGTACTTACAGAGTGCTTCCCTATGAAATTTTTAAACTCATTAAAACCAGGTGGGATGCCACTTAAAACAAACACCATATAAAAATAGGATCAATAATCATTGTGTATCAGAAAGGTTTATGTAAGGCACAAGATCAGAATTAGTAGGATTACATCAACATTCCATCGAAGCATCAAGGGTATTTTGATGAATAGTCATTATTGATTCCAAGGTTACGGTTGGTCCCAGTGACCACAATCTCACTTTTAAACATGCAATGACCATCAACAAGACTGGACCAGTTGGGTCCCAATATATTCAATAAAGTGTAGGTCTATTTCTTCCTGTACGGCGTTTTTTCAAGAGCACGCAGATAGTCATATGTGAAAGTTAAAGTTTTGGACTATCATAAGCAGGGAAGGAAAGGTAACAAAACTGTGACAAAGATCGTAATATACAGAGAGATACTAACTTCACTTTGATACCAGTTAAAATGACTGCACATAGCAATATGCATTCTTACTGTAAAGAAAGTTATGTTTTTATGTATTGTAAAGGTTGTTTTTGCACTTACCTAAGAGATATTTTTTAATAAACTTTTAAAACGTTTTCTATTTTATTCTACAATCTCATCATAGTTCATTTTATTCCGTGGAATTTCCACGGGTCCTACTAGTAATAATAATAATAATAATAATAATAATAATAATAATAATTGAAAGTCAAATTTCAAGTTCACAGTAGTCATGTTATGGGGTATTTGATGTTCCGGTCTCAGATGATGTCATCCAGTATTTATGTGGTGATTTCATTGATGATTTCTGTGATGAACTTTATGATGATACTTTACAAACACTTTTTAAACACTTTTCATGTATTTTGAACGGATTCTAAGGTCGAATTTTTAACTGAAGTTAAAATTGAATTCATTCAAAAAACATGTGGAGATGGTGAAAAATTCTCTAAAAGGATGTTATCAGGAGATGTCTTCTCTTATATTTAGATAATTTCTTTTGCATAATTAAAGAGTTTTGAAAATAAAAATATAGATTAACAATACATTAATCCTCCTGAGGAAGATATAGAAAAGTAGCGGACTTCATCTATTTTTACCCCTTCATCTGTACTTTTTAATCCCCCTCCCCCTCAATTTTTTAAAAGAAAAATTGATTTTCTCGAACGCAGTATTTAGAAAATATTAAAGAACCCTATCTTCTTTCCTTTCTAAACGAACGAATGATATATCACATGCAATATGCTGCCATAGTTCTAAAGACCAAGTGACTGCCACCCCCACAATTCCGATCCCACTGGGACAATTTGGCCCAAACTACATAGTATTGTATATTTTGCCTAGAGGAATCTGCATATCGAATTTCACTCCTTTGCGTGCCTAAATACCACATATATCGTCCCTTCCAACTCCCAGTCTTGTAATTCCGACTCCACTGGGCCAATCAAAACTAAACTAAATAGTGAAGATAGACATGCCCATAGTAAGTTACATTCCGAATTTCAATCTTCTACCTCAAAAAATACAGAAATTATGAAGGCGACGGACGGACAGACGCACAAACGGACAATGTGAAACTAATAATTAGCTCCATTCTTCCGCTACTTAATAATTTGAAGAAAGGACTAACAATGAAGACACCTACTTAACAGATATACAATTAAGGATTACAATAATAAGAATACATGTATTAAGAATTAAGGGTGAATGATTTTTTAAAGATGAATTAGGTAGGCTATTTTATATTTTGTTATTAGTACTTGCCACTTTTCATTAATTTCTTAGTTTGGTTTCGCCAAATTTTTTGATTTATTTATGTATAAAGAATTTATTATTATCTTTTTTAGTAATAATTAATTATAAGTAGTACAATTGATGTTTTTGAATATCGTCAGAAACACTCCCATCAATTTGGACTCAATTGGGCATCATCTAGATCTCAAAAGTTAGATATCATCAAAAACCCAAAATTGTGGACAAAAGTGATTTTCATCATCATTATTATTTTATTATTAATTTTATTTTTTTATTTTTAACTTTTATATAATTAATTTTTACATTAAATTAAAGAAGTTATATGCTTATATCGCATGTTCATTCAAGTAATTTACTATCATTTTCAATTCAAGCATAATTAAAAAAATACTTCCATAAGCGAAACTATTTAGAATACATTTCATAAATAATTTTTAAATGTTTATTAACTCTGCATTCCTTATGTAATTGTTATGAACAAAAATGAAATTAACATTCATTAGGGCGCACCTAGGATATTCTAGGGGGCGGTGGTGGAATTCTTTTGTTTTCCTGAGATTAGACTTATGGGCAGGGAAAATAAGCTTTTTAGGTGCAAATATAAGAATTTGGGCGGATTTTTTTTTTTTTAGCCAAAAGTTTTTCCTCCAGCTCCCTCTAGCCCTCTATCCTTCTGGTTGCGCCTCTTTTCCAGTGATATATTACACAGTGTTTCCTTTAAGAGCCAGATTGATATCACCATTAACTCTTCTGTTCTCGTGAACGTTGCCCTTTCCGGGTTTAACTGTGAAATGAGCTATTACCCCCATTGCTCCAGCACATAACTTCCCAACTTTTCTTACCACACAGACTGAAAGTAATTTTTCCGAGAACTATTCATACTATTTTTGCAGCCCCTATTTCAGCGAAACTTTTGCGATCATCATTGTAATCCTAGGGAGAAAAAAGGAAATTCAAGGTGCGGGAGATTCAAGAAACTCGATTTGTCGGAGGCTTCATTTTTTGGGGGGGTTTGCAGTTTGATTCAGGGAATTAATGATGTCATTTATTCATATTTAATTATTATACTTAAGTTAATTAGATCAACTTATTTTCTCTTAAAATGAGAGGATTAGGAATTCGGATTTATATCTGGGAGAACGTTTTCTCATCTTTAGTTCGTTAGTATGTTCCGAATCCGGGAAAAATAGATTCTGTAAACAATATTCTTTGTAAAAAGTCGCTTCTATATGATAAATAATTTTTAAAGGCTTCTTATGCGTTCTTGTCTTTATCAATTTGTAATTTATT